>OY755239.1:16719204-17218205 GCA_963576725.1 Azorinus chamasolen
TTTTCAATAACCCTGCTTCTATAGGTGGGATGTTTTCGTTATTTATTTGTCCATTTTAGTCCACGACAGCCCAAATTACTAGATCTATAATTCTGCCTCTCAGTTGTTTACATAGTCTTCCTCCACACAGTTTACACACGTGAAAACTTGTGTACACTCGTTCGCGTGTCGATAACATCATAACATAGCAACTCGTTCGTTTATTCTAGTCGTGGGTGGAGCTTTTTTGCACATGCTCACTTGAAGGTTCGTCTTCGCAAGTTAGAGTCGATTTTAAAAAAATTATGAGAATTAGAGTCTGAAAAATATCAATAATGCGGCACGGTGATTGGATGGAAAAGTAGGGCAATCACTAATATAATTTATTCAGTATACCAATGTAAACTTTAACTTGGTCGACATGTGCGTCAATGATAAAAACAAAGGTTTTCAAATAAAATGACCCATGTATTTGTTTTTAAAAAAGACTCCAATTTTACCAAGAGCAAACAACTAACTAATGTCTCTCATTGTCATTTACTAAGTACATGTAGTTTCATTTATGCTATCAACACCAAAAGTGTTCCTTTCTACTATATATTATTCAGAAGTTATTTTAAAGGACAGATACTTAATCAGTAAGCTTTTAAGAACTCATGGACCGAGTGTCAAACAAGCTGGATGTTGAGTTATTGGACATGTCTTCTATATCCGAGCTGTTTGCACACGTGGGTCAGGTCAAGGTTGTAGGGATAAGGGTTCAACATTAACATGTTTAGCAACTTTTCTTGGACGAAAATCAGCATTAAAATAAAATCGTACTACAGAATGTTATTTTATTTCGTTTCAAAAACATTATCAGAGTCTCAAACGGTTTGGATCCTGATGAGATGCCGAATTACTCGGTGTCTTGTCTGGATTCTAATTGTCTGTGGCTCGTAGCATGCCAAAGGCTGTCGCCAATATAATTGACGTCAAAAAGCTATAGAATTTCATTGACACGAATGTCGAAGTTAATCGCTTCCTGTTACTAAACCGGGCTATAAATTTTATCTGTCGATGTGATTTTTCTCTCGTAGACATTTTATAAAACGATTTATTATAAGCACAGGGCGTCGTGTCGAATTGATTTTGTTATCTACAATAAAACCTCTCTAAACCGGGAGTTCAGTTTGGTATAAAAATCGGTCAAGGAGACAGGTGGCAGCTTAATGTAGGGTTAAAGTCATACAGAAAGCTCCTCTAGGAGCTTTCTGCATGACTTTCATCCCGCATTAAGCAGTCACCTGCCTAAAAGTATCTGAGTTCTTTTTAACTAGTATTCCAGTTTAGAGGGGTTTAACTGTATGCACATGTGGAAAACTAGATTCTGCTAAGTTAAATATCTTTATAGAGCCCATTCGAAAATTCCGTCCGAGTTTACATGTTTATATATATATACAATGTATATAAATTTATTATACATATATTAGTAATCGGTTCGATTTACTCCATTTATATTGCTTCTTATATACATATGCAGTAAGGTCTTGCTTAAGAGGTCACGGTTTTATGAACCCAGGAGAAAGTCGGACGAATGTTTCAAAATCTCCTAGCATGGATTGCTTCAGTTCAGAAGTGTCCAGTACGTTTTTCCACATTGTTCGATACAATTTCCTGTGGTTGTAACCAGGCCTATTTGACAATAATCTAGACGGAAATAACACTGCAGGAGTGATATCTAATCGCCTCATTAGAATTGATCGCGACATTGATATTGTATAGGAAATGGTTTATATATTAATCATAAAACATATTTAATAGATAATAATAATAGGCCACGTAATATTTCCGGGTTTAACCCTTTACTAGTAGTAGGCGTCCTTCAGTCTCGGAAGACTATGGAGCTGCACTCTGGGTGTTTATTTTACCCTTTTCTACATCAATGTTAATGTAAAACAATGGCACCATGGATATTAAATTATTAATTAATTGCATTTTTATAATGGCACTATAAATAAGGTAGTTTTTGTCTTGAGAGAAATTGTAGAATCAAATCTATATTCTTTTAAAAGCAAACAGAGCAGACCCTGATCAGACGGCTCCTGTTTGAGCCGTCTGATCTGGGTCTACTCTGTTTGCAAATGCGTTAAAAGGCAAAGGTATTTATATAAAGTAAAGGGTTAACGCAAAACAGGTCCGAAGGAGTGGTAGCGATTTCGAAATCTCCGTCTGTTTAATTAGACATTTGGCAAGATATACCCCAGCACCTTTAACAGTTGCCAATAATATGAACGCATAAAATAGGATAAGAATCCGTATAACATTACTTCAGCCACAATGTTATATCGAATTAAAAAGACCGCAATCAGGCCGTTGAAAGCAATGACGAGCTTACATACCGTGTGAATTACTTAAAGTGATAGTCTCTATTTCCAACATGTTTTATTAATGCCTAAAAATTACATTAATAATTTGTTTATATGCTAAAAAGACATGTGTGTCGCAAGAAAACCAGCGGAATTAACACCAAAGAAGACACAACTTTAATGTGTTTGATATATTGTTCGGCAATTTATTGGTACTTATTCGGCTCGCGTTTTAGTTTCATTAACTGTTAGACAAAGGTCGATAATACTTCGTTGTAGAACAAAAAATATAAGTATCGATCCAAACGGTTTATTTTATATTACTGGAGCATTTTCTTTCGATATAAGTTTTTATTGGCAATTCTCATAATAATGACTGAATTTAACAAATACAATGTACCAAGTTTTGTTTATATTATTGAAAGTATGCGTTCATTTTACTGACTTTCTTTTTAAGATTAGTTTATATTTTTCAGGGAACTGCACAACAATCCCCTGGTGTGTAACTGCAGTACCTTCTGGTTACAGAGAATCTTGCAGAACAAGGATACTCGCACTTTCCTGGGTGATCACTTGGCCCGTCTCAAGTGCCAAGACGGCCAAAGTCTACAAACCAAACTAATCACTGACTGTGGTATGTCAAAGGCTACTCCATAGCTCTTTTTCACTCATTCTACAGATTATCCCTTTACCTCATAAATATTCATGTAAAAATAATGAATGTCATTATATACATTTTTATAATTGTATATGGACACAGACATGTGTAGAAAGGACAGATACTGTAGAACCGGATCCTCGTATCATTCCACATGCAAACAACAGGAATCGTCTGATCTGAATCTTCTCTGTTTGCAAAAGTGATAAAGGCGTCGCTTTTACGGACATGGTTAATCAGTTTAAATGATTTGTTGAAATTCAAATACAGTAAAACTTCGATTATTCGAACACTAAAATACGTATTATTATCGAATTTTAAGACAGGTGGCAGCTTAATGCATGGTGAAAGTCATGCAGAAAGCTCCTCTAGGAGCTTTCTGTATGACTTTCACCATGCATTAAGCAGCCACCTGCCTAAAAGGGTCTAAATTCTTCTATACCGAAAATTCGAATAATAGAGGTTTTACTGTATTAATCCCACGGCCTTGCCTCATAAGATATTTTGAATACATTTAATACATACATTTTGGACGCCGTTCACCACCCGGATGAGTTGCAACAACAAACTCATAGCATAGTCGAATGACAGAGTGGGCTTAGATTATATATCGCCCACTCTCAAAACGCACCATCTTCAACAACAGAAGCATCGTTATCCGAAATGACGGCGACTGGCAGCCAGCCTAACACTACCAACATGGGAGGTTTATGCATGCATGAAACAGACATGCAAACATTTAAGCTATAAACTCATTCTCTCCTAGACTATTTTTAGACCCAACATCTTTGAATAAATCTACCCCAAAAGGAGCATTTACTAGACAAAAGGAAAGGTTTAGAATGAGTAGTTTTGAAACCATTGTGATAAATAAAGCATTTGCTCCTATGGATCAATTGCTCAATTTATCCCAATGGTTCAAAAGCGACTTTTACAGAGACGTCAAAAGGCGTCATTAGGAAAGAATGTGTTAATTTACCGTAATAATTTGCCATACGAAAATTCTTGTAAGACTTCATCCAATATTAACAAGAATGATTGTGATTCTTGTATAAGACATACAAAATAATGCTATGTATTTGTCATGGCAAGCTGTAGAGAAACTGAAACATGTAAGCAATCAGAGCAGACCTTGATTATATTGTTCCTATAGGAACCGCCTGACCTTGATTATATGGTTCCTATAGGAACCGCCTGACCTTGGTATGCTTTGTTTACAAATGCGCCAAATAGCATCTCTATCAAGAAAATACAATAAAACCTCGATATCTTGAACTCGGATAACCCGAACTTCTGAATAACTCGAACTAAAAGTTGGGTCCTTCCAACATTTGCAATAGATGTTTGCTTTAAAAGGTATCACTACGCATATCTAGAAATATATGTGACAGCTTAATGCAGAACTAAAGATCTTTCAGCATTACATCAGCGTTAAGCTGTGAACTTGAGAAATTATCCAGTTTAGAAATCGGATAACTCTAACCTCTGTTATCTCGCAGTAGTTTGTATGGCCCAGTAAACTACTTATTCTATCGATGTTAACCTTTGAAACGTTGACTTTTCAAATGGACTAAGCTTACCGGGAATAATTAGGAATTTGTTTTTAACCATTTCCATGTTTTATATTTATTCCAAATTCCAATACCTATTGAATATTCGTGGTCAAAATAGCTTTAATGAAATATGGAACGTGGAACATTGTAGCCATGTTGGAAAGTGAAGAACAGATCTATCAAATTCCACTAGCAAACAGAGCAGACCCTGATCCTATATCAGTCGGCTCCTATAGGAGCGGTCTGACATTGGTCTACTCTGTTTGCAAGTGCATGAAAACACATTTATATTAGGGAAAGGGTTAAAAACAGTGCATACATGCCCTGATGAGAGGGTCCAGTAGGATTCCCCTCATCGAGGTCAACACTGTTTGCAAATGACATTAGTGATACCTTTCCCGAACTGAACTGGTAACCGTCGAGCCCCCCCCCCCCCCCCCCCATTCTGTATTTCGGTTTTGGATAACGAAATGTTTTGCAGTTCGGTATTTGAATAAGGAAATGTTTTGCTCTTCGTTAATCGATTAAGAAGTGAAGAATCCCAAACTTATGCATAAAGTCATGTAACCACAAAGAACAGCATGACAAAATCACAAGAGCATCAATTGTCAATTATCTGCAGCACTTTATAAAAGTATTTTAGAGCCACGCAATGTAGAGTTATTATCAACATTCCCCCTAAGCGCAGCGTAACTGTTAGCAAGACGCACCACAACCAACAGCGAAGTCCCAGATGAGACGCCGCAATTTCAAGACGTCGCCTGCTCTGGAACGCCACTGTTTGTCTCCACCTCTAGGTCTTAGGTTTATTCCTTCCATATGAATAGTTTTATTCTAAAAAGATTGACATCATGAATATTCATTATGATTTTTTACTATGGGAGAAAGTGTGTTATCAGGCTTATATAAGTTCTATAAGCAAACAGAGAAGATCCTGATCAGACGGGTCCTACACGAGTGGTCTGGTCTGGATCTACTGTGTTTGCAAAGGCGTCATAATACTTTTCTTTAATCCTTTCCCTCGGATAAACGTGTTTTCATGCATCTGCAACAGAATAGACCCAGATCCTATAGAAGCCGTCTGATCAGGGTCTGCTCTGTTTGCCAATGGAGTTTGAAAGGTCTGTTTCTTTACTTTCTAAAATGACTGCAATGTTCCACCTTCCATATTTCATTATAACTATTTTGTACATGAATATTCAGTAGGTATTGAAATTTGAAATTAACATAGAACAGGGAAAGAGTTAAGGTAGAGGATTGATGCGAAATGACATAAGGGAACTCTCGTCATAATTTTCCTCCCGAAATAATCAATCATCTGCCTTAAAGTAAGGAATTAGACCTCTTTTAACCCTTTACTCCATAAGTACGCATTTTAACGCATTTGCAGACAGAGTAGACCCAGATCAGATGGTTTCAGGGAGGACCGTCTGACTAGGGTCTGCACTGTTTGCTTGTAGGATAATAGCGATGAATCTACAGGTTTTGCCATGACAACCATTCCTGTATTAACCCATTCCCTCATATTGACGACTTTTGACCCATTCCCTCATATTGACGACTTTTGACCCATTCTCGCATATTGACGACTTTTGACGACTCTGTAGAAGTCCCTTTGTGAAACCATTGTGATAAATAGAGCATTAGTTTCAAACTATAAAATTATAAAATTTTCATTTTCTCTAGTTAATGATCCTTTTGGGTAGATTCATTCATATAGGTTGAATCTAAAACTAGCTTATGAGGTAATAGGTTAATATGCCGTTTAAAAACCATCTAACCAGAATAAATGAGTTTGTATTTTCTTATATTTACATTCGCCCTGCAACGTCCTTATATAACCTTATTCTAAAAAGAAAGTTGCATTTTCCCATGAACGTTCATTTCAATACCGGTTTGAGTCGGTTCTCCTTTTCCCAGAATTCCGCTGTGTTTTGCCGTTCAAGCGGCCCTGAAAATTTGAAATGTGGCATCTTCTTACTGAGAATTATCGCTTGAATACATAATATTGCCAACTTTAACAGCCGTGGCGTATCAAAATATATTATCAAGTAATGAGTGAAGCATAAATAAGTCAATGTCCTTACCGTTAACAAAGAAAATCCGAGCATAAAATCCAACGTTGTGACCTGCTTTCGATCAAGCATGGCGGGTGAGTAAATTGGCTTCGACACCGCGACCTACATTTAAGAAGATGCTTTAATACCAACATTTCGTAAATATATATGATTTGAAATATCTCGATAATCTTTTCTTTAAACATAGCTGGACAATTTACTGATTAAAATCTTGTATTCATTCTATATTTATAATATGTGTTTGAGACTATTTTTCATACCATATATAGAGATCCTACTACGTTAGAAACGAACCTGGCAACGACCTAGATAGCGGCTATTACGTGACCGGTATATAATATTTAAAAACACTCCGTTGAAATATAAGAAATACAATGGAATATAAATATAAGAAATAAATGACGTGCTCCCGGTGTTCATGAGGTTATGCAACGCATAGCTTTACGAGCAAAGATTCACGTGAAGCACTTCGGGCTTCACTAACTTTGCTCGTAAAGCTATGCGTTGCATAACCTCATGAACACCGGAAGCACGTCATTCATTTCTTAAGTAAAATAGTCATGGAGTAAAGGGTTAAGAGGCCGTGGGTAGAGAGGTTTCATTGTAGGTGCAAATCATGGTGACAGTGATTGACCGAGGCTTGAAAAGTATTATGACCCCATGGAGGCACCTATCTCTGACGCGGCGGCGAGTCTTATTCAACATTATAAATGAATGCCAACAAGTCCTGTGCTTTTTTGCCGTTTTTAAATCGTCTAAAATATTAATAAAGTTATTTTCCTTACACACCTAGGTCAGACGGTTCCTGTAGGAGCCGTCTGATCAGGGTCTGCTCTGTTTGCCTGTGATAAGCATTGCCGTGTTCATGTGATATTACAACATTATGGTTACGTTATGGTCAATATCATGGTTACGTTTACTAATATATTGTTTTTACAGAATCCATATCGTTATGTAATCAATGCAAATATTACATTAAAGGGTATACGATATGTTAACCCTTATCCAACTGTGAACAATATTTGATTCTGAATACAATTTTGACTATTCGATTTTACTCCATGAACGTTCATGTGAAAATAATTCATCATGAATATTAATTAGATTAATATTTTATTTTTATAAGTGCACATGAACACAGGAAGTTTTGGCCTTGGCAGAAACTGTAGAATCACATCCATATACTTTTATCGGCAAACAGAGCAGACCCTGATCAGACGGCTCCTGTAGTCTTATCTGGGTTTACTCTGATTGCAAATGCGTATTTATGCGTATTTATGGAGTAACGGATTAAGCAATTGAAAAACCACTGACCTTGTGTAAAACAGCCTGGATCAGGGTCTCATCTGTCTGGTCGTGAATAAGGGTTAATATATTTTACACGCAATAATTACAGTACCATATTCCTAAATCTTTCCTTCATATAAACGCCATTTCACGCATTTGCAAACAACGTAGACCAAAATTAAACGGCTCCTACAGGAGCTGTCTGATCAGGGTCTGCTTATAGCAGGATATAGATCGTATTCTACGGGTTCTGCATAAGCCAAACTGTCCTGCATTTATATTCCATTATACAAAAATAACTAATTAATATTAATGATGTCATTATTTCTTACATGAAATTTTCAATAGGTAAAGGGTTAACTGACTAGCTAAGGAATAATTATGTTTACTGAAACAAATCTCTACATCGACTCCTCAAAAGAAGTGATCCAGTTTAACCCTTCTCTTGCTGAATTTTAAAATACATTTTCCCTCTTTACCCATGCCCTGTTGTATAATTACATATATCTTCACTGTGTATAAGTATTTCGCTGTGCAATCACTGCTTCGGAGTGCACTGGTTGCACAATCAACTTGTAAATAGTGCAGACCCTGATGAGACAGCTCCTGCAGGAGCTGTCTCATCTGGGTCTTCACTATTTACAGGTAGGTATATTGACGTGAATAGCAAGCGAAGGGTTAAAAAGGCACACCTCCTCAGAGTGTAGTTGTTTGAAAACAAGCTTAATATATCGCATTCGCTAATTCTAAAACACTAGTAGTACAGTAGAACACCTCTAAACTGGAATTCTAGAAGAGAAGAAATTGAATATTTTTAGGCAGATGGTTGCTAAATGCAGGTTGAAGTGAAGCAGACGCTCCTAGAGGAGCTGTCTGTATGGCTTTCACCCTGCATTAAGCTGTATTACCACAATAAATTCTATTATAAAAGTAAAGGAATAATAATAATATAAATTACTGTATGTTTTTTTTTCTCTCGGTCATATATTCAAGCGTGTGAATATCTCGCGGGAATCTGGCAGCTGAACATATAGGAAATTAACCAGTTTCGTGCCAGATTTTCTCGCTCTTAGCTGTAGTAAAGGTTTTGCATGTTTATGCGTTCGTGAATATAATTTATAGAGTAGTTGTGCACATTAAACTCAAATATTTTCGTTTAAGACAACTGGCAATTCAATGCAAGATGATCACTACCAATACAGCCCCCGTATGAGCGAGCTTTCAGAATTCTGTCGTTTAACGTTAACTACTTATAATTCAGAGGTCCTGATAAGACGCGTAAATAAAAACAATAGACCAAGAACAACTTCTTTATTTCTCCACCAACCCCTATAGTGTGACAACTCTTTAGAATAGTCTCTTCAAAACGATTCTAAAATGTGGTCACAGTATAGGGCTTGGTTGAGAAATGGCGATTTTAATATTTGGGTACGCACCGTTTTCTGTAGCTTTGTTTATTACATGTAGGTAATAATGACACCTTGATTCATGAATATAAATCGGATTAATATTTTATGATGATATATGAACGAAGAATATGTCGACATTTGTTGACCATGACAGAATCGGGTCTATATTATTTCACAATCAGACAGAGTAGACCCTGGACAGACGGCTACTCGCGGAACGCTCTGATCTGAGTCTACTCTGTTTGCATATGTGCCAAAATTCGTCACTATAGAGTAAACGGTTAGTTAGCCACAACTGTAACATTAATTAAATGACCGCTATCAAGAAATGTCTACTGTATTATCAACCAGAGTCTCCCAGGCTTGAGGTCAGTCCCAGCATGGTTGCCATCAACGCCTCCGGGTCAGCTACCATTACGTGCAAGGGCACTGGGTATCCTGCTCCACGTATCTACTGGAACCTAACTGACGTACAGTCCAATGTATCCGTACAGGTCACAGACCAGAACCTCACCCATATCCTACAGGTTCACAGTGCGAGTCCCTACGACAACGGTTGGATAACTTGCGTCGGAGAAAACGTCGCGAAAAGATCGAAAGAGACCTTTAGATTTGAAGTACGAGGTAAGCATGAAAGGGGAGGGGTGCCGATTGGTCGGTTTGTTGGTTGTTGAAGCCTTTACTCCGTAATATATCCCCTTTTCACGTCTTTGCAAACATAGTAGATCCAGATCAGACGGTTCCTTCAGGGTACATGTATGCCCTGTTTGCCTATGATATAAAATAATATACTATGATATAATATAATATAATATATTGTACAGTTTCTGGCATGACCAAACATTATTGTGTCCATATGCTACATGTATTATAACTATAAATCTTATTATTATTCATCATTTCATTATTTCTGACTGAAATATTCATTAAGTAAAATGTTAACCCTTAGGTTATGGTACAATACTTTCAGCAGGAATTCTAGATTAGAATTTAGATACTCTTAGGCATGTGACTGCTTCATGTAGGGTGAAAGTCATGCAGAAAGCTCCTAGAAGAGCCTTTACTCCTAGAGGAGCTTTCTGCACGATTTTCAACATTCATTTAGTTTCCACCTGTCTTACAAAACGAATTTTTAATGTTCAAATAATTGAGATTTTTCTGTATGATATCCTGTTATGTCTTTCTCGATGGATAGACATGTAAGAATGAATGCATGTGTGAATATTTTGTTATGGCGTATAAACATAGAATATTTTGGCACTCGCAGAAACTATAGAATCAGATTGATATAATTCCATAAGCAAATGAAGTAGACTCTGATGAGACGGTTCCTACAGTGGCAGTATGACCTGGTCTACCCTGCAAACGCGTCAAAATGTACCCTGCAAACGCGTCAAAATGTACCCTGCAAACGCGTCAAAATGCGTCTGAATTATGTGAAGGATTAATGACTCTTGGAATGTTAGTTTCATGAAAGACATCTTTCGAAATTCAAATAAATGTTTGTTATACCAATCAGATTTCATACAGTCGTAAAATACAGTACGCTCTATTTATCACAATGGTTTCAACAGGTGACCTTTACAGAGGCGTAGAAAGGCGTATTTATGGAGGAAAGGGTTAAGTGACATTTGTAATTGCTGCGCTCCAGAATGTGTGATCATTTCGGACATGCGACTAAGATAGATTGTTTTTACCCTTTACTCCATGAATGTTCATGTAAAAAATAATAACATGAATATATGTTAGATTAATGTTTATAATGGGCTGTGAACACATGAATATTTGGCTATGTCAGAAATTGTAGAATCACACCTATTCTATTTCAAAGGCAAACGGAGCAGACCCTGATCAGACGGCTCCTACAAGAGCCGTCTGATCTGGGTCTACTCTGTTTGCAAAGGTCTAGAAAGGGGGTATTTATGGAGTAAAGGGTTGACTCAGAACCTATATAGGAGCGTGCTGTTTTACTTTCACCTTGCTTTAAGCAGCCACTGATATTATAATCTTGCATAAGATAGATCGCCGATGCTTGTTTTCTTTTCTGCAGCTGCTCCACTTATTGTTGAATTAAGCATACTGAATGAGAGACTTGTCTACGATTGTATAGACTACTCGGTCATCAGCGACCCAGAGCCAACCTTGACGTGGCTAAAAGACGGCAAGCCAATAACTGACCTTGGTAACGATACATCACTGGCACACAATCCAAGGTTCCAACCAACTGATAAATTGCTAGGTAAGCTTCTGTATATGACCCGTGTCACGTGACTTGACACCCGATATTTGTAAACAAGATAGACGAAGACCAGGTACTGTGGCAAAAACACGGCGATTGATCAAGATCTTCGCTATTTGACATCATGCGTATCTGATCTGATAATATCATTCATCGCTGATTTATACAAATGACTATAGAGGACATTCAATGAATATAAAGACAGATTTTTCTTAGAGGGCGGATATTTTATTTAATTTGTAGGAACCTTTTCCTTCATATAAACGCCTGTTTACGACGTTGCTAATAGAGTAAACCAAGATCAGGGGTTTCCTTTAGGAGTCGTCTGATCAGTGTCTTCTCTGTTGGCTTGTTCAAGTATTGTAGACCCGACTTTACTGTTTTTATCATTACTAAACTATTCTGTTTACATAAGCCAGTGCAGATAGATAGAGATAGAGATAGATATAGATATATTTATTTAGCATCTAAAGTTGCATACAATTTACAAGATATTAAATACATAAACATGACAGTGTAAGAATTGAGCAAATAGATATTCATGATATTAGTATTTCTTACATGAATATTAATTAGGCAAAAGTTTTAAGTTTGGTTGATATACATGTACTAATATGTATTTTTTATTAACTTTTGATTGTTATTTACATTTGGTTTGTTGAGATTTGTGTTACTTCCATTTAGATTGAGCTGAGATTTGCATGTACTTTGTAGCTGGTCTGTGTTGAGATTTCTTTGTAATTTGAGAGATTTGTTTTGTCATTTCAAATTTGAGTTTTTGTTCAGATTCGTTTAAGCTCGTCTGGCACAATATGCCAAGGTGATCTATTGTGATAATCATGTTTCTGTCGTCCGGCGTCGTCCATCGTGCATCGTGCGTCGTCCATCGTACCTCGTCCGGCGTCAAAAATTTACTTCAAACGACATATCCTCTAAAATTATATGGTCAAATGTAATGAAACTTTGAAAGGATGATCTTTGGGTGATCCTCTGTCATAATAGCTAAAACAGCATGATCGCTATGGGGCGGGTCTGTTTTCCTTATATGTCTATAAAGAAACCAGCAAACTTTTCAAATCTCCTCTTCTCCAAAACCAATGATCTGATTTCGGAATAATTTTAATAGAAATCATTATTAGCTATGCTGAAATATGGTTGCAATGGTAACCAAAACAAAACAAAACAAATCTCTCCAAACCCGATGGTCATATTTCAAAATAATTTGATGGGAATAATTTATATAATCATTAGGTGACCCTCTACCAAGAGAACTGAAACGGTGACAATACCTTAAAATATGGCCTTGAGGCGCTGCTTTCCTTATATGTTTATATAGAAAATAGCAAACCACGTGAGCGATACAGGGCAATCATGGCCCTCTTGTTTTGCATTTGTATTTTGTATATGGTTGGTCTTGAATTGTTGTATCATATCCAATTAGATTATGTTGCGATATGCATGTTTTTTGAAAATTTGAAGATGTGTGCGTTATTTGAATATTTTGATTTTTATTGAGATTTTTTATTTGCATTTGGGTTGTGTAGAGATTTGCATGCAAATTGCATTTAGTTAATGTTTAGTTGGTTTAAAGTGCGCCTGGTTTATCTTGAAATTGGCATGTCATTTGATTTTGATTTATATTGAGTTTTGAATGATATTGATATTTGGTACTTCTTGCTATGCTAATGTTATTTGCATTTATAGTTGAGTTCAGATGTTTTGATGATGTGCATTTAATGTTTATGTACACCTTCTTTAGGAAATAGGCGCAAGCTTGTACAGGGTTGTTTGTCATTCACGATGATCAATTTTCGACACAATGGTGACTATACCCTGGTAGCTACCAACTCGTATGGCTCCTCCAACAAAACCATCCGCTATGTAAAACCTGCCCCAGGTAAGGTATAACTGAGCCATTCCAAGAAAAAACAAACTCAGAGAACAGTTTAGATCAAAACCAGCATACGCGCAAGAAAATTGATGTGCGTGTACATTAACAAATTAATACAATAAGTTTAATTCGCAACGGTCGAAAGGGTTAAATTATGCGAATTGTATTCTTTCAGACATAACCTACCAACACATGTTAAAACTCCGAATACAAACTTATGCAAAGGCATTTTCGCTTAGAGTTTAGCTTCTGCTATTCTTATATTCAAATTCAATGCTATTCTTCGATTCAAAATTTACAATTCAAATACATTGCTATTCTAAGATTCAAATTCAATGCTGTTCTATGATTCAAATATTCAAATTTATATACATTTGTATATATATATATATATATAGTTATATAAATAGGTCCAATCCGTTTGCAAATACCAGCCAAATGACGAATAGAGGTATAAAGCTTAAACTATCTCTGGGGTTCAGTTCGTAGTTTAGAATACTTTCAACATTTAAGCTTATGGGAACTGATGTCTTGTATTCTTTCAGACATAACTAAAGGTAAAAACTTGAGTTTTCCACCGTTATCCAACGCTGCAAACATGGCATCCATTCAGAATGGGGACAACGCTGAGACGGGGGAATCTGAAAGTCCAGAATATGATATAAAGGTAAGAGATAACATAACCATCAGTAGCACCACACTCTCTGGAATGACTACATGAACACAGTTAACTTTCTAGATTGAAACAGCACTGACCTAGTTATAAACATATATATTACAGGGAAGTTTACATGGGTGTTTATATATTATTGTTTTTATTAAACGCGCTGACTAAACCAATTTTACACGAGCCTTGTTTGGTGTTATAACTGGCCACTTTACTCCATATATACACATGCTCCGTCTGATCAAGGTCTGGGTCCATGCTTATAAAACTTTTAGTTGAGTCTGAGTTCGTTCTCAAGTTTTTGATTGGTCAGATTTGAGCCTTTGGCTCAAATCTGACCAATCAAAAGCTTGAGAACTCAAATCTGACCAATCAAAAGGTCTGGTCTCTTTGTTTCTGAAATTAGATAGATCTGATACTACAGTGTTTGCCACATTCAAACAGATATCATGTTCATAGTGTCAATATAACAGTTCAGCTAGTATATATACACACTGTAAGCATTTCTTACATGACTATGTATACAGGGAACGGTTAACCTTTAGCCTGGTACGGGCGGATGAGTGAATACATGTGCAAATAGGTACGCACGTTGATTATAGCTTGAATTTTGACTGTGTTGTAGGTGAACAAATCTGTAACCTGCTCAGCAGGCTAAAGGTTAATAAATGTGTATATATGTGGTCTTATTTACCATATAAGCTGTTAACCCTTCGCTTGCTATTCACGTCAATATACGTGCCTGTAAATAGTTAAGACCCAGATGAGACAGCTCCTGCAGGAGCTGTCTCATCAGGGTCTGCACTATTTACAAGTTGATTGTGCAACCAGTGCACTCCACAGCAGTGATTGCACAGCGAAATATTTGTACACAGTGAAGATATGTGTAATTATACAACATGGCATGGGTAAAGAAGGAGAAATGTATTTTAAAATTCAGCAAGCGAAGGGTTAAAGCCAATAATTTATCGCCAGAGTACAAGTGTAGTAACACCTCTTTTAACCGGAACTTCAAATCAGCATCAATGTCGCTCAGGGTCATACTGAAAGCCCTCCCCTACAGAAGCTTCCTGCATCAATCAACCCCTTCCTGCATCAAGCGATCCCGTGCTCTAGAAAGTCCTCTTCATTGAAAGACCGGTTTAGAGAGGTTTTACTGTATTCTGGTTGCTAGACCAAGCGTCCTGGTAAAATAGCGATGATTTCACGACACTTCAAGGCTAACAACACAATTAACAATTCATGTTTGATGGAGAGTGTAGCATGCGTTATGTAAATTATATACTCGTATATTCTGTCATATCAGTTTGAAGCAGAAAGTGACTAAAGTATTATGCATTGCACCTGTCAGTCATATATCATGCTTTAAATGACAAGTTTGTATAATAAAAACAAAACACATTACATAGTAATATAGCCATGTCGTGTTACACGTGTACGTCTGTATACGAGTGTGCAATCATGCTAATTTACAACATACAGTAGAACCCCTCTAATGCGACCACTTAATGAACAAACATGGCTGTCTTCATAAGCAGGTGGTTGCTTAATGCAGAACAAAAGTAATGCAGAAAGCTCCTCCTGCATTAAGCTACCACCTGCATCTAGCACCCATAATTATACATCTTTTAGGTGGTCGCATTAGCGGGGTTTTTAGGTGGTCGCATTAGCGGGGTTTTACTGTACTACATTCCTGTAGAATATTCATGTAAGAAAAATGACATCATGAATAATTATGGACTGTATTTTTATCATGTAACCCAGTGTCTCATCGGATAGCTAAGCTATTTGACACCCAGTTAATTCAGTTACCCCAGTTTCCCATCGGATATCGAAGCTGTTTGACACCCAGTTAGCTCAATTTCTTTACAATTTGGATAATTCAGATGTAAATATAAATTATAAGAGATCAGAGATTGGTTGGTGCGTTATTGTACCGTATACGGATATTAACCCTAGCATGTCTGTTAACTATATGCATCTTCTTAGTGCTTTATGAACACATCAAATTTGGCCATGGCAGAAACTGTATAATTAAAAATCTATATTATTCAATAAAGCAAACAGAGCAGACCCTGATCAGACGGCTCCTAGAGGAGCCGTCTGATCTGGGTCTACTCTGTTTCAAAGGCGTTGAAATGCGTATTAATGGAGGAGAGGTTTTAGGTCACTTTGTTAATGTTTATGTTGGCACAGGGTTATATCATCGCTGGAGTCGCAGTGGCGTTGTTTGTCATCACCATGGTGATCTCAACACTGTGTTACCGGCGATACCGACAAATTGACAAAAAGAATATCAGCAAAAGAGCCAACATGCCTCAGTCACGTGAAAACATGCCTCTGACGTCATACCAAATCGTGGAAAACCCGAATTATTGTGTTAAAAACGAAACCTCGCTTTCTGATATAGGTAACTACTGCGATCATGCCAGTGTTTGCTTGCTAAAACTATCTTTTGTTTAGGTCTGTTTGACATTTAATGTATTTACAAACAGAACCAGTACCTTCTGGAATTTATAGTGAATTTATCATATGGGTTTTAAGTAGGACAAAGATGTTTTAGTATGGCACAGATGCTGTACTATCACACACATTAATATCCTAATTTCCCTAAGTATCAGACACACAATATTTCCTTTCCACTTATTTGTAAACAAGAATAATTAAGTAAGTACTATTATATCTAACTGACATAGTAGCAAATAGCGTAGACCATGGTCCAACAGCTCTTTTAAGAACCGTTTGATCTTAGTATGCGCTATTTGCCCATGTTTGTCTCTCCGGCTACTTATGATAATTACAGTATAATATTGTAAGTGTGTTGCTGCCGTTTGTATGTTTTATCTTGCGCATTTAGTAATTATATCATCAAATTATAGATTAATTGTAAGTTTTACCGTAGCAGATGTACTTAATGGACATTTAACATAATATAATCTCTGGGTGGTCGTCCTTGAACTGCTATCTATAGATTTTGATTGGTTGACTTATTTTCAGTGATCAACCCAGTGATTCTATGCGGTTTAATAAATAAACTATATTTCAAAAGCGATTTTATTAGTGTTATTTGGCCATTAGTTCGGAATATCTAAGTCGGTGTCACATTGATTGTTACTCCATACCATATACACACGGCTTTTCCAGACCCTATACAGTAAAACCCCTCTAAACCGGCCGTCCATATAAGTATACTTTTCGGTCATGGAGACAAGTGGCATCTTAATGAAGGATGAAAGTCATTCAGAAAGCTCCTCTTTCACTCTGCATTAAGCAGCTACCTGCCTAAAAGTATCTAAATTTTTCTCTTCTAGAATTCCGGTTTAGAGGCGTTTTGCTGTAGATCTGATTCTATAGTCAGTGTCATGGTAAATAATTCTATAGTCCGTGTCATGGTAAATAATTATATAGTCCGTGTCATGGTAAATAATTCTATAGTCCGTGTCATGGTAAATAATTCTATAGTCCGTGTCATGGTAAATAATTCTACGTCCGTGTCATGGTAAATAATTCTATAGTCCGTGTCATGGTAAATAATTCTCGTGTTCATGTGTCATTACAAAACTCTGCTTATTAATGTTGATATTATTATTATTATTATTATAATTATTTTACTCGAATATTTATCGATTTTATTGATATTACCAAACCTAGTCAAGTATGCGTTGGGTTGGAGAACATGGTTGAACAACGAACTGAGTAAATATAGGTTAATAGCGCATTGTTGATCATATTTTAGCGGTTATTGTTTTGTTTTACCTTTGATTTTAAAGAAGTTTGATCCTTCGCTAAATGTTGCTCACGAAACTGTTGGCCCATGATTTTTGGATACCTTACATTGAGACTGACCCAAGGCTACAAGCCTACAAACCAACACAATTTCAGAAAATATCACGAAACGATTAAGCATGTACCGAAATTGTCTTTAGTCTGTTACTCCATAAATATTCATGTAAGAAACAATGCATATATGAATATAAATTAGCTTATGTTTCATTTTGACATGTAAACACAGGCAACAAGTTAACGTAGCAGACAAGGGTTTAAGATGACATACTACTTTTTTCATCAGGAAAAGAGGTGAACTGGAGACAGGCTATAGGATAGTCTACCTTAACCCATCACTCCAGGAATATTCAGACAAGAACTAATGTCATCATGAATATTATTAACCTGAATTATTACAATGACACTATGAACAAAAGATTTTATCATCACATAAACTGTAGAATCAGATCTTTTTTTTACATCAAATTCAAACAGAGCAGATCCTGATCAGACGGCTCATATAGGAGTAGTCTAGTCTGGATCTATTCTGTTCGCAAATGTATAGAAATGCGTTTTGATGGAGCAAAGGGTTAGGTGGCCACCTGATGAATAAACATGTATCCATGCTTATAAAACCTTTTTGTTGAGTCAGAGTTTGTTCTCAAGTTTTTTATTGGTCAAAAGCTTGAGAACAAACTCAAGTGACTGTTTACCCATTTTCTCGATCAATATTCTAATAAAAAGGACGTCATAAATGTTAATGAGATCATGATTGCTATACACACGAGTAAATGTATTTTGTATTAATAAAGCAGATCCTATAATGTAATTTTAAATACAGTAGATTCTATAATTTAAGTTTTATTAATACTTTAGGTTAGATGAGATTGTTTTGCATACCCACCTCCCAGGTATAGGTCTAGGTCTACACTGTTTGTACCCCTTTAACAAATTGATTGTAGCGCGCAATATTTATAGAACCTGCATTTGTTTCTTTCACAGCAATTCGTCACATACAGGCCGAGTTCATTAGCTGTATAGAGCAACTAGGGGAAGGGGCGTTTGGGCGTGTCTACCTGGGTAGATGTGACAACCTGCCCAAAGAAGGTGAAACGGTAATGGTTGCCATCAAAATGCTCAAAGACAACATGTCTGAGGACGCCAAAAAGGACTTTGAAAGAGAAGCTGAATTGCTGACCAATATAACACATAACAATATTGTGACATTCTACGGAATATGTATTGAGAATGAAAAATACATGATGGTGTTTGAATACATGGAAAATGGGGATTTAAACAATTATCTGAGGTAAGCAATGACTGATGCATGACAATATTGTTTAGGAAGGAAACACCTCATGTATATTCATATAATAGATAATGACATCATGAATATTGATTAGACGAGGTTCTAATATATATCATGTATGAGCTATTGGCGTCATGAATATCAATAAGATTAATGGCAAATGAACACATGCATTGTGGCCAAATCAGAAACGGTAGAATATGATTTATATTAGAGGGTTAATTTACTTTTTTCGGGCAATAACATCAGCAGTGTCCCGAGGGACTGTTGATGTCCCGAGCCCGAAGGGCGAGGGCAACAACAGTCCCAAGGGACACTGCAGATGTTATTGCCCGAAACAAACGTGTATTAACGCTACTCTTGCATATTTCCCCCTGCTTTCCCGTGTTCATTTAATTGTTCAAAATACAACCATAACTACACGCTATTTCTTGACGGTTTATTCGAATTACGCTGTTACCGGGGCGCTGTTGACGTTAGGCCCCGAAAAGGTATAATTAAAACCGGTCAATAATAGCGCGTGAGCACAAGAATCGCCTTGTTAATACATGGGTAATCGGGACTACAGCACGTTTTATGCAAGAATATTCCATAATGACTCCAACGGGAGCCGTCTTTACCAAGGCGTCAACATGCGTCTCTATCAAATGAATTAAGACACTCTAATCTCATTAACTGTATTCGACACTTGTTTTATTTCTTTTCACTTTCACGTCCTCTCTTATAAGCAATATCATCTGTAACCAGAGTGTCAAAGAGAGGTTCGCAACTGGCAGAGAAAGAGTTAAGCTATTATATTGTTTTCTTATGAAATGGTTCACTTCTTATTTCAGGAGCCATGGTCCAGATGCAGCCGTTTTTGGTGGAGAAGTTAAGCCAGACCGTATGTTATCAGAAATACATCTGTTGCACATAGGTATGTTCATTGCACTCCACAATTGAATCTAACTGGACGAAAACTAGCCATTTGCACATTGTAAACATTTAGATCAGCCATCGAGTCACCCGGTCAGGTTCGTTATTCCTTATGGTAATAGATGATAACAACTTGTTCATTGATACTGAGTGACTACCCAGACCTGCCACCCAGTCACCTGGTCAGGTTCGTCATTTCTTAGGGCAATAGGTTATAACAAATGTAAAGCTAATAATGAGTGGCTAGCAGTGTATACCCAAATCATCTACCGAATTTGAATATGAATGGCTATCCATACCAGCCACAAAGTTTGAAACAATGTACAGTTAAACCTCTCTAAAGCGGACCTGAAATTTTGTATAAATATCGGTCTTGGAGACAGGTGGCAGCTTAATGCAGGGCGAAACAGATCTTTCAAATTCTTTTAGCAAACAGAGCCAACGTCTAACTAGGTTCTATTCTGTTTGCAAATGCGTGAAGGAAAGAGTTAAACCGCGGCCTGACTTGCATTTCCAAATGGTTTCGATCCAGATGCGAGACCGAATGACTCTGCGTCTCACCAGGATCCAAGCTGTTAGACAGCTGTAAATAGTTCCTCAAAAGCTTGTACAAGTACCAATCTGAAGTAGTCAAATTTGCACCATATCCAACTTAAGTGGTATATTTTTCTCACAGAAAGGTAAGGGCGAATGATTATCAATACACGTATTTACATTTCAATTAGAATACAAATATTACTGAAACAATTACAATTCAAGTGAGCATTTGAAACGGACTTCTCAGAATTGCATTATCCTTATTGCTTGTACGGTAATCCGATACAGCGAAACCCTTCACATTAGTATCAATCCCGGACTGTATAATTGACATGTGTATTTTACTTAACCGTTCCGATCGTGTAAACGTGTTTTCACGCATTTGCAAAAAGAGTAGACACGGATCAGATTACTCCTATAGGATCCGTCTTATCAGGGTCTGCTCTGTTTGCTAATGGAATTTGAAAGATCAGTTTCTCTACCTTCTAAAACTGGTACAACGTTTTACTATTTTTCGTTTTTCGTTTTTCATTATAACTATTCTATCGATGAATATTCCGTAGGTATTCAGTAGGTATTGGAATTTGAAATAAACATAGAACAGGGGAAAGCGTTAAGCAGGATATGGACACATCGGTGAGTATTGTACTTCAATTTCATTTCATTTTGTATAGAAATACTGAATATATAATACACGAATTCGAAAGTGAAGTGCAAACAAGTGTTCTGCAAGCTAAATCATCAGAGGTTTGCGCTTAACCCTTTCCCTGTTCTATGTTTATTCCAAATGTCAATACCTACTGAATAATCATGGCAAAAATAGTTACAACAAAATATAGAAGTGGGAACATCGTAGCTATTTTAGAAAGTAAAGAAGCACATATTTCAAATTACATAAGCAAACAGACAAACCCTGATCAGACGGCTCTTATAGGAGCTGATCTTATATGGGTCTTCTCTGTTTGCAAGTGCGTGAAAACACGTTTAGATGGAGGAAATGGTTAAACATTAGTCTTTAGCGGGCGAATCAGTGATTACCGTTGTAAACGGTTTACAGCGCTTAACTTTGCAAATCGTGTTTAACCTCCTCGACGCCAAATAAACTTTATCTGATGAAATTATCGTTTGCTTCAGTTTTCAAAGTGGCGTTTTCACTTCTATTTGTTTACCAACACATAGAATGCCAAACATTTTGAATCCTGAGAAGACGCTGAGTTATTTGGCGTCTCTTCTGGGTCCAAACTGTTTGCAAAGCTTATCACGGGGTCGCCTATGTCAGCGAAAGAGTTAAAGAGATATAAAAGACAACCCCTTTTTGCAAACTGAAATAGAAGACATTTGATTCTGGTGATATGTTTTGTTTAGAATGCTAAAGATAACATGTAGTATTGCCTTTAATTTGATAAATTCACAGAACACGTTTCTAAGAGCCACCATTCTGTGAAAAGATTGGTTCGTGATATGACAATTGAATTATACTATCGAAACTTACACACTGCAGAGTAAAATATACTGAAATATCACATTTTAATTATTTGCAGCCAACCAAATATCCAATGGCATGACATATCTGGCGTCACAGCATTTTGTACACAGGGATCTAGCCACCAGAAATTGCCTCGTCGGGACAGAACTTAAAGTGAAGATCGGCGACTTCGGAATGTCACGTGATATTTATAGTACAGACTATTACAAGGTAGGAACAGTTACCGACATTAATATTAGTTTCGCAATGTTCGTCGAGGACGCACCTTGATACTCATGCAATGTATATGGAGGACTAATTCATTTACATTTTTGCTCTTGCAATGAATGTCAAGGATTGATTTATTTACCTTGGTACTCTTGCAATATATAGGGTGGATACCTGTATACAATGTATGTCGAGGACTGATGCCTTTACTTTGATACTCGTGTAATATATGTCGAGAAAGAATACGTTTACATTGGTTAACATTGCACTGTATGTCCAAAGTGGACACCTTTATGTTGGTATTTTTGCAATGCAAGACGGGAAGTTGGGACAATTGATCTGCTTTCGTGTTCTTTTATGTATTCCCGATAAATATATTCATAGGTCGGTGGAATTGCCATGTTGCCTGTACGGTGGATGCCCCCAGAGTCACTGTTGTACCGAACATTCACTGTAGAGTCTGATGTATGGAGCTTTGGTGTGCTCCTTTGGGAAATATTTACCTTCGGTAGACAGCCATGGTATGAAATGTCAAACGGAGAGGTGCGTGATATGCTTATTTTGTACACTGAATGTTTCCGCTGCCATTGGCAAACCTGTATGTGAAGGACTACTATGTACATAGCTAATGTTAAACTTGCACCGAGGTTATAAGACTTCCGAGTTTCAGTGTGCATTCATTCTCAAGTACCTGAGTCCAAGCTTATAAAACTTTTAGATGAGTCTGAGTTCGTTTTCAAGTTTTTGGCTCAAATCTGACCAATTAAAAGCTTGAGAACTCAAATCTGACCAAACAAAAGCTTAAGAACTCAAATCTGACCAATCAAAAGCTTTTATATTTTCACCCTATTCATACTCGGACTGGATGGTTCGGGGAATCATACAATTACACACCTTATAGAAAGTCACTCATGTAATAATACGAATTTGCGACACTAGTGTGAACAATTGTATCAGTTAGTATACATTACTTACATACATTAAAAAAGGCATATATTTTTTGCGAGAAATAAAAATAAGCAGCTTATATGAATTTCAAACATTGTCATAGCTGATATTGCACTGGCGTTCGTGTTACTTGAAACAAAAACAATTCGCACTCTAAAACTATATGTGATTTTGTGATATCTAAAAATATTTGTAATATCTGTAGCACCAGCTGTATTCAATGATAGACTAATGTTTAAGTGAAATTTGATCATGTTGCTGTTTTCTTATTTGAAAGACTATAATAATTACAGCACATCTCTTTGCATGTATTACCTTTTAGGCCATTTTGATAGTTTATATTATAGATAGTTAATGCATAGTGAAAGTACCAAAATATACCAATAGTTAATGCATAGTGAAAGTACCAAAATATACCAACCTTGGTGCATAACTATCAACCTTCTCCATAATGGGTAATGAATAAATATAGATTTATTAAAAAGTAGATTTATACTTAACCCGTTCTCTTCTGGACTATTTTTGACCCAACCACTTTGAATAAATCTACTGAAAAGGAGCATATATCAGAGAAATGGAAACCTTTTAGAATTGTGTAGTTTTGAAACCATTATGATAAATCGAGCATTAAAAGTTTGCTCCTATGGAGCAAATGCTGTATTTATCACAATGGTTTAACACATACGTATACAGAGGCATCAAAGGGCGTCAGTAGAAATGAATGGGTAATGCATAATAGCAGTAATACAGAATGCGCATAGGGTAGCGTTAAGGTTGTCCTACATTAAACTGCCACTACATCTATTTATTTATATCTACTGTAATACTCTTGTGTTTACAGGTTATTCAGTGTATAACTAACGGTCATTTACTGGATTGTCCGCAAAATTGCCCAGAGGAGGTGTGGAAAATTATGATGGCCTGCTGGAAACGACAGCCACAAGAGCGCATGGTTATGAAAGTAATACACAGTCATCTGGAGAGATTGTGTTTGACAGATCCAAGCTATATAGACCTGCTTTCGTACGAACAAGAGTGCAAAGTGTCAAAACCATGACTGTCAGTGAATTACTAACAACCAGCGTGATTTGGTTTTTCTGACACGAAGGTGTAAACATGGATGCTAATGTGAGGTAGACAGTAAACCCTTATCCCGCAGAAATAAAAACAAAACAATTGTCTGCTGAAATTTGAAAAAAAGTTCAAGGTTTACTAATTCCGATAAGCTGTTTCAAAATACTGACCACCTGTCATGACACAAACTTTTGAGAAACTATTGAGGAAGTGTCAAAAGCTTGGATCTGAGTTACTCAAGGTCTCATAGAAGTTGTTTACAAATGCGACTTTGTTCGCGGTAAGCGGGATAAGGGTTCAAATGGAGTCCATAATTCACTAGAAGTCCATATTTAGAGCAAAGTCCTTTCGTCCTCTGTCCCAGTGTACTGTATCATGCCAGCGGCGGTTGACTGGATTGCTCATTCCAGACGTTCGGTGACATTTTCACACTTTTTAGCCCAATCGTCGCCATATAAATTTCATCTGCTAAATGTATCGTCTGCTCAAGGTTTTAAAGTAGGGTTTGCAATGGTTAGCACGGGGTAGCCTATGGTGGCAGGCGCGGATTTAGAGGGGATGGAGCCGGCGTACGCCCTCTAAAATTACTAAAACATTTTTTAGTAATATTTTAGATTTATATACAGTAAAACCTCTCTATAACGACCACTAATTTGTGTTAATTAGTTGGTATTTAGAGCAGGTGGCTGCTTAAAGCAAGGTGAAAGTAAAACAGAACGCTCCCATAGGAGCGTTCTGTTTTATTTTCACCTTGCTTTAAGCAGCCACCTGCCTTTAACACAGCTCTTTTTCAATATGTATTACAAACACACTATTTATTTATGTCATCAAACATAAAAATCTACGCCCCCTTCAAAAACAGTTCTACGCCCCCCCCCCCCCTAATCTGAAATCCTGGATCCGCACCTGGGTGGAATGGTGGATATACTGGTTGTGTACTATCAGCGATATTTAGCCTGCTGAGCAACAATTCTTTGACAGAACAAGTCTTTTATCTCCATACTTATGAATAATTGTGTGAGAAACAAATGGCATCAATAATGTTAATTTAGATTATATTTAATATGATGGCACAATTTGGCTATGACAGAGACAGAAAAACCCGGTCTATATTATTCCACAAATAAACATAACATACCCTGATCAGACAGCTCCTACGGTAACGTTCTGATCTGGGTCTATTCTGTTTGCAAATGCTCTAAAAGGCATACATATAAAGTAATTTCTACTGTTTAAAGCGATATTCTAGTAAAGAAGAATTTAAATAGTTTTAGCAGGTGGCTGCTTAATGCAAAATGCAAGTTATGCAGAAAGCTCTCAGAGGAGGAGCTTTCTGCTTGACTTTCACCCTGTATTAAGCTGCCATCTGTCTCTAAGACCCGGTATTTATACTAAATTGAACACCCGGTTTAGAGGGTTTTTAATGTATTTAATCATTTACTCCATGCGTACTCATGTTATAAATAATGACACCATGAATATTAATTTACAAATTTCTATGACAGCACTATGAACAAAACAGAAACTGTAGAATCAGGTCTATACTATATCAATAGCAAACATAGCGTACCTGGGTAGACGGTTCCTATAGGTATACTATAAGATATAGGAGCCATCTGATATAGGTCTACTCTATTCGCAAAAGCATAAAAAGGCCTATTAATGGAGTAAAGGGTTAATTTTTAAAGCACCACTACATTTACATTTGACTGAACATGTTTTATCCTTTACCTACGAATATTTGTGTAAAATAGTAATTTTTTCAATATGTTTAGCTTCGATTTTAAGACCAAGAACAAGAAAATGTTTGGCTATAGCACAACAACTATAGTATCTGATCTTTATTATCCCATATGCACACCCTGATCAGATGGCCCCTACATGAACTGTCTGATCTAGGTCTGTTCTGTTTGTAAAGTCCTAAAACACATCAGGTAGAGGATAAGCGACCATTTACTTATTCAATATACAGTAAAACTCTCTAAATCGGACGTTATCCTTAGTATAAATATCGGTGTTAGAGACGAGTGGTAGTTTAATGAAGGGTGAGAGTGATACAGACAGCTGCTCTGTGAGCTTTCTGCGTGACTTGCACTCTGCATTAAGCATTCACTGCCTAAAAATATCCAAATTCTTCTCTACTAGAATTCCGATTTATAGACGTTGCACTGTAAATGCCACCGGTCTTACATAACAGGTCGTTACTGAATACAGGGAGAAAGTAATGCAGACAGCTCTTTAGAACTTTCTGTATTCATGTGTCCAACATTAAGCTACCACGCGCCTTAAAGACCTAAAATTAGAATCCTTTAGTTCATTACTCCGTAAATACGCAGTTCTGTGCCTTTGCAAGCGGAGAAGACCCAGATCAGAATGCTCCTGTTTGCTTATGATATGTTATAGATATGAGTCTACAGTTTCTGCCATAGCCGTAAGTGTCTGTGTCCATGTGTTATTATAACCCTTTACTCCTTAAATACGCCTTTGGAACTACATCTTTGTAAACAGAGAAGACCTAGATCAGACGACTCCTATAGGAATTGTCTGATCAGGGTAAAAAATAATATAATTAATATCCATGATGTCATTATTTCTGACATGAAAATCATGTATTAATTGGATAAGAATGAATCTAATTAATATCCATGATGTCATTACTTCTTACATTAATATTCATGGAGTACCTGGTAAAGACGTATTTTACGCATTTCCAAACAGCGTAGATCCAGATCTGACGGCTTCTTTGGGAACCGTTTGAACAGGGTCGACTCTGTTTGCTTATAGAATTACATACGTAGATTTGATTCTACATTATTTGTCATGGCCAAACAAAACCGTATGTTCATATGGCACGATACAAAATCCGTCTAATTATTGTTTATGATGTGTTTATAATTTATATGAGTATTCTTTATTTCTTACAAGAATATTCCTGTTTTTTTGTTACATAAATATTCACCAGCAAGAGGGTTTAGACTTGTGCTATTGCATAACATCGTGTCTGCATGACGCCACAGTGTACACTTAAAATGCATTTGATCTTGGTCCGCAGGGTAATACAGTGAAACCCCGCTAATACGACCACTTAATAAACAGCCACTGATGTCGTCTAAAGCAGGTGGTTGCTTAATGCAGGACGAAAGTTATGCAGAAAGCTCCTATAGGAGCTTTCTGCATAACTTTCGTCCTGCATTAAGCAACCACCTGCTTTACTCCTTTACTCCTATAGGAGCTTTCTGCATAACTTTCGTCCTGCATTAAGCTACCACCTGCCTCTGCCACCCAGAATTATGCCCCTTTTTGGTGGTCGCATTAGCGGGGTTTTACTGACGTTTTCTCCCCTCTTTTATCCTAAATAACCAAGAGCGCTGCACTTAAAAGCTAATGTATTACTCAGTTGCTAAAGTGTAATTTGTAATGTTATGTTGCTGTTTTTGTTCATTTAATTCATTTGTAAAATACTCATGTAACCCTTTACTCCACAGATACGCGAGCTGACGTCATTGCAAAAGGAGTAGGCCAAGACCATGTGGTTCCTGTAGTAGCCATCTGATCAGGGTCTGCTCTGTTTGCTTATATGATTCTGCAGGTTTTGTCAGTTCAGCCAATACCCTTATTCATACATGTACATGTATGTCATTAAATTATTCAGTTAATAATGATGATGCCATTATTTGTTACATGAATATTCATGAAGTACTCATAAACTATCGCAATTCTATACATGAGGTATACAGTGGGCGTATATCAATATCAATGGGTTACTTGACTCTTGCAGGAGCCCATCGATCAGAGCTTTTATTGTTTGTAAAGCCATAACTCTCGGCATAATAAATCGTATACCCTCACATACCTAGAAAATGAATAAGTTCCAAATTTCACACTTATGGCCAGTTTAGTCTATATACAGTAAAACCCCTCAATTTCATTTTAGTATATAATATCCGTCTTGGAAACTGGTGGCAGCTTAATGCAGGGTAAAAGTTATACAGAAAGCTCCTTTAGGAGCTGTTTGCATTACTTTCATCCTGCATTAAGCAGTCATCTGCCTAACATATCCAAATTCTTCTCAACTAGAATTCCGGTTTAGAGCGATTTTACAGTAATACAGTAAAACCTCGATTATTCGAATTTTCGTTATAAACGAATTTAGACCCTTTTAGGCAGGTGGCTGCTTAATGCATGATGAAAGTCATGCAGAAAGCTCCTAGAGGAGCTTTCTGCATGACTTTCACCATGCATTAAGCTGCCACCTGTCTTAAAAATCGATAATAATACGTATTTTAGTGTTCGGATAATCGAGGTTTTACTGTATGTTAATATTTTACTCCATATATATTTAACACATTTGCAAACAGAATAGATCAAGATAAAACGGCTACTTAGCCCTTTCCTTCATAAATACACCTTTCTACGCCTCTGTAAAGGTGACTTTATGAAACCATTGTGATAAATAGAGCATTCGCTCCTATAGGATCAAATGTTCTACTTATCACAATGGTATAAAACCACAAGAATCTAAAATTTTCCTTTTCTCTTGTAAATGCTCCTTTTGGTAGATTTGTTCAAAGAGGTTTGGGTCTAAAATAGCCTATGGAGGAATGGGTTAAGGAACCCGTTCGATCAGGGTCTGCTCTGTTTGCTTATGAAACAATATACACAGTAGATCCAAATGTGCGGTGCATGTCATGACAAACACCGCTTAGGCATTATTGAAATAAGAATATTAATATTCATATCATTATTTCTTCAAAGAACATGCATGGAGTAAATGCCCCCCCCCCCCTTAAACCTTTACCTGTTCTATATTTATTACAATTTTCAATACCTACTGAATATTCATGGACAACATAGTTGTAATGAAATATAGCAGTTGGAACATTGTAGCCCTTTTAGAAAGTAAAGAAACAGATCTATATTTTTCTATAAGCAATCAGATCAGACTCTGATCAGACGGCTCCTACAGGAGCCTTCTGATCTTGGTCTACTATGTTTGCAAATGCGTGAAAATGCGTTTACACGAGGGAAATGTTGAACTCTACAATGTGTTTCTGCAAAGGCCATATAAGACGGCTCTTTTAGGAGCCATCTGGTCATTGTCTGCTCTGTTTGCTTTTGGAATAATATAAACCAGATTCTACAGTTTCTGCCATGGCTAAATGTCTTGTGCGCATTTACACTTATAGCAATTATAGTAATTCATATTTAACCCTTTCCTTCATATTTATAAACGCATTTTCACATATTTGCAAACAGTAAACCCAGATCGAAGCCGTATTATCAGGGTCTGCTCTGTTTGTTAATGGAATTTGAAAGATCTGTTTCTTTACTTTCTAAAATGGCTACAGTGTTGTATCTTCCATATTTCACTATATCGTCCATGAATATTCAGTAGGTACTGAAATTCGGCAAAGCAATGAACATGGATTATTTCACCAGTTGCAGTAAAAACTCTCTTATTTGTATGAACTATATTCAATGATTTTTTTTGTATTTCAGAACGTCATGTAACCATTATCCCGATAAGCGCAACATAGCCATCACATGGAAGCAGTTTAGATCCAGATGAGACTCCGAGTAAATGGGTGTCTGATCAGGCCCCAAACTGTTTGACACTAGACAATAGTTTCACAAAGTTTTATCGATTCGGAAGTAGTCAAACTTTCATCAGCTCCAAATGTGTGCAAATATATGTTTAACAGCGGGCTAAGAGTTAATGTTGCACTCTTACTTAAGGAGGCCTAGTCACGTTCGATGTTAGAAATAAATGTCAATATGCTTGTCAGGCTTCATCATTATCGTTGTTTTGGGAAATTTTGACATATTGCTCATTAGATTTAAAAAAAAATAGAACAACAAATACAGTAAGACCTCCTTATAAAGGTTATTCAAAAGAAATATAACTGAATATTTCAGGCATGTGATAGCTTAATGCACGAACAAGGTTCTGCAGAAAGTCTCTGTTGGTGTTTTACTGCGTTACGTTCGTTCAGCACTAAGCAACCAGTTGCGTTTTAACACATCCGCTTGTTTTCATTCTGTGGTCGTTGTTGACTGGTTCTGATGAATATCACCACAGTAAACCCTTTATATGTATATATGTGTACGCTAGTGATCAACTTTCGTAATATCCTATACACAGTCAGGATTCAAATTAGAGGTCAAGTAGCACGGCATACTCGACGCATTCGGCATACACAACATACTCGGCATAGCCGATGTGCTCGACATAAGCAGCATATCACTAATATTTATTTCCATTTCATTTTTTTTCAGAGAAGTTGTCTCTTTAACCCATTTCCTCATACTGACGCCTTTTGACCCCTCTGTAAAAGTCATTTTTGAAACCATTGTGATAAATACAGTAAAACCACTCTAAACTCCCAGTGAAGCTTTCTGCATGACCTTCACCCTGCTTTAAGACAGATATTCATACTAAATTTAACTTCCGGTTTAGGTTGTTTTTTCTGTAGAGCATTTGCTCCATGGGAGCGAATGCTCTTGTTATCACATTTGTTTCAAAATTATATAGTTCTAAAAAATCCGTTGTCTATAGTAAATGGTCCTTTCCAGTAGATTCATTAATTGAGGTTGGGTTTAAAAATACTTTAGTAGGGATGGGTTAATAATAATTTAGCAGTTTTGTTCGAGGACAATGTTAACATCACTCTTGTCCCACGGCAACTCAATTATGGCACAGTGCGTCAATGTATACTAAATTCCCAATTCTCCCAAGCTATCGAGAAGTTAACAAGTGAGCTTGGATTGCAAATGACAGTCGTATATTCAGTAAAACCTCTCTAAACCGGTTTTCAAGTAGAGAAAAATAGATACTTTTAGGCAGGTGACTGCTAAATACGGGGTGAAAGTAACGTAGAACGTTTCTAGAGGAGCTCTCTGGATGACTTTCTCCCTGCATTAGGCTGCCACTTGTCTCCAAGACCGATATTCATACTAAATTTAACGGCCGGTTTGGAGGGATTTTGCTGTAGTGAGATAAGGGTAAAGCTGAACTTCAAAGATCAAAGATTCGTGCTAAGAAATGGTTTATACTAAATTTAACGTCCGGTTTAGAGGGTTTTACTGTAGTGGGATAAGGCCAACTCTTGACTACAAAGATCCAAGACTCAGGCTAAGAAATGATATTAATACTATGGTGCCATATATCGAAGTCATCTAACATTGCAATTTAATGAACTAATCATAAGTTCAACCTTACTCATATACGGGCGCTTTTTCGCGTCTTTTCAAACAGAGTAGACCCACACAAGACAGCTAATTTAGCAGACGCCTGGTCATGGTCTGCTCTGTTTGCTTTGGGAAAAATATAGACATTGATCTACAACCTCCAAAGCGAAAACATCCTATGTTCATATAACATTATAAAAAGGTCATCTATTTAATATCCATGGTATCATTTTTTCTTATGCCAATATTTACGAGGGAGAACAGGTTAAACAGTTAGCATAATAAATGAATCACATGTATATATATTGGATACGTTGTATATCAAAAGGGAACAAACATATTCTCATTCTCATCCTTGTATTAACCTAATTAAATCATTATGAAGTGTTAAAAGATTAATCTCTTAATTAATGCAATTTGGAGCGCAATTTAGAACAATTTTATTAATTAATCTTAAAAGGATTTTAAACTACGTACTGACATCTTAAAGACTATATATATTTGTGTTATAGTTGTACAATATGGATACCTTAAGGCATATCAAAGTGTAAAAAATTAGTTCAATGGTTGAAATTATTCGAATGAACAAAATGTCGGAAATGTCTATTGGGGCACAGCCGCGCAACGTAGAGTTTGCTGACAGTAAATATTTAACTTGAGAATCCCGCCTTTTATGCATTTGTAAACAGAGTAGACCAAGATAAGATCAGAGTCTGCTCTGTCTGCTAAAGAAATAATAAACCGAGTAGATGTGATTCTACCGTTTCTGCCATGACTCATATAGTAGATATCTGGTTACATGCTTATAAAACATTTTAGTTGAGTCTGAGTTTATAAGCTTTATAAGAAAGGCTCAAACCTGACCAATCAAACTCAGACTCAAGTATAAAGCTTTATAAGCATGGACCCTGATCATGGTGTGCATAGTTTGTATAATGTTTTATATTGTAGACCCTGTCTTAAGCCTTTCCCCCATAAATATTCACACAAGAGATAATGACATTTTGCATATTAATTAGATTAATGTTTGTATTGGCATATGGATACAGAAATGTTTAGCTATAGTAGAAACTGCAGAATCATATCGGTATTATTTAACCTTTAGCCTGCTATGGGCGGATGAATCAATACATAGGCAAACAGTTCGGATCCAGATGAGACGCCGAGTAACTCGGCGTCTCATCAGGATCCAAACTGTTTGACAACCTGATTGTATTTTGGTAGACAAATTGATTATAGCTTGATGTTTGAAAATGTAGTAGGTGAAAAAGTTTGTAAAAATAATTTGTTCAGCAGGCTAAAGGTTAATAAGCAAACAGGACAGATCAGCTGTCTGATGAGGATCTACTCTGTTTGTTTGTTACATGATATAGATCTGATGCTACAGCTTTTGACAAAGCAAGAACAATCATTGAAACGTTTATATTATAAAAAAAACTCACCTAATAAATATTTATAATGTTATTATTTCTTATATGAATATTCAACTGGGAAACGGTAAAGCGGTCAATATAGGGATGTTGTACCGTAGACCAACATGCAATATGTAACTTGATTTACATGACTTGAAATCACTGTACAGAATCGTTCCTACAGTTGTTTGATTGTTTGTTGTTGTTATGACACTTGATGCTCAATAAAACTCAAATTACCCGGTGATTTTCAAGTCTTGTTTCTTACATACAGCCATTTCTGATACATTGATTTGTAATGTATTAACCATTTCCTTCATATAAACGTATTTCACGCATTTGAAAACAAATAGAGTAGACCCAGATCCTATAGGAGCCGTCTGATCAGGATCTGCTCTATTTCCTAATAGGAATTTAATAGTTCCGCTTCTATACTTTCTAAAATGGCTACAATGTTCAACCTTTCCAAGTTCATTCTAACACTTTTGTTCATGGTCATTCAGAAGGTATTGAAATTGGTAATACACAAAGAACATGGAAAGGGTTAATTCCCCGCTATTCAAGATCTGACTCGTATTTGCGAACATATTGGATCCTGATGAGGCGCCGAGTCTCATCAGGATCCGCATTGTAAGACGCCGTGTAACCCGGTGTCTCATCAGGATCCGTAGTGTTAGACGCCGAGTAACTCAGGGGTCCCTATATGCAAAGAAAAGACTCTGGGTCAAGACTTGATAGGGATAGTCAAGTACCCTGTTGACGCCAAGGTGACTGCAGACGCACCTGGTCGTTTTCAAGAGAGATGGTGGAATACATGATGTCATAATACCGACGACAGGATGCGACCACAACCTTCTTCTGTACTGCTTCTATTTCCTACTTGAATTTTGCGAAATATTTCGCAATCTAAAATGCCCGGCATCTGCTCAGTTGCTATCTTTAAAGTTTCGAATGAAGGACGCGCATGTATTTCCAGTTGCAAACAGTGCATACACAGGTAAGATGGCTCTTAGAGGAACCCTCTGGTCAGGGTCTGCACGTTTTATTCAAAATTCTCTTGCAGGTTTAAGTTCATATTCGTTGAATTAATACCGTTATATATGCAACGATACATCAGGCTTCGCAAACAGTAGCATTGCTTTGCAAGCTTAAAATATTATGTTGCTGCAAGGTTTCTTGGAATTACTGCCTGGCACTGCACATATATCTATAGTATACTTCATGTGCACATGTCCTTTCAATCGTAACTACTCGCCGTATTCCGTCAGAGTTCGGAATATAGGCTCGTATGTAGCGTATGAATACTTCAGAAAAACACCCATTTACCACTGTAGGTGTAAGTGATCGCTTGCAGAAATAGCTCCTTGTCATAACAACAAAATGGTGGATTTCGAAAGTGAAATTGACTTGTGTGTGAAACAAATGATGTTTCCATTTGAGATGAAAAGGAAACAAAAGGAAGTTTGAGGCATTTATACAAAGGACTTGATATTGTTGACATGTTCCTTACCGGTCTCTTCTGTCATGCCTCAGAGAAAGTTTTTTTTCTGTTGAGGAGGCAATGGGTGTTGTCATTTTTGACAGCTTGAATGCAGTATTAAAGAACAGCAAAGAACTTATTAGAAAAGAAACCATGGTATGCCAGTCACCTTAGAAGACATGAAGACTGGAAAGTACACAGAAACTCTTCATAGCTATTCGCAAGCTGTTGAGAAATTGAGATCAAGACACATCACAGAGCCTAACCTAATGTATGCCATTGTTGTTGATGAAGTACAGTAAATCAGTACTTGGTGAGTTGTCTGGTGTTGTGCTACAGTGGCAGTTCAGCTTAATTTATTGACATAGTAAAATCAATAGAAGAGTTATACATATAAGTGTTTTCTGTATTGTTGTCAATCTGGTTAAAAACACTCACTAATAAGGTATATATTTTAATGCCTTATAAGTTTGCAAACAGCCTAGATCCATATCATACAGTTTCCATAGGAGCCCTGTGATCAGGGTCTGCTCAGTTTGGTTACTTGTAAGTGTCAATAAATATCTGATTCTGTACAGTTGCTGTTATGATAAAAATTGAATTGTTCATAGTGCCATTATAAACATTAAGTTAATATCCAGTATAAATGTCATTATTTCAGACTTGAATATTCATGGCGTAAAGGATTAACTCTTTCCCTGTTCTATGTTTATTCCAAATTTTGATACTTATTGAATATTCATGGACAAAATAGTTATAACGAAATATGGAAGGTGGAACATCGTAGCTATTTTAGAAAGTAAAAACAACAGATCTTTCAAATGCCATTAGCAAACAGAGCAGATCCTGATCAGACGGCTCCTATAGGAGCCATCTGATCTGGGTCTACTCTGTTTGCAAATGCGTGAAAAGGTGTTTATATGAGGGAAAGGGTTAAGTAATATTTCATATGAAATAGATCTATATGTTTATCATGAATAAAAATTATTTTTTGATTTCAGAATAGAAATTTCGACCAGCTTTCCAGACAATCAGCGACATGACATGCCAGTTTTCTAACAGTGCCCGCTTTGCTGTAACTGCCACAAAAATGGAGAATAGTATTGCTTTTTTGACAAAGACTTGAAAGAGCTTTCAATTTCAAAATACAGTAAAAGTAACAGTTGTAACATTTGTTTTCAACATCCTAACAAGTCTTCCAAATATTCATCTAAGTATGAAAAGCTTGATAAGTTGGTGCAGTCTTTGTGATATATTGTATGAATTGTTAAATGATCTCCAGATGGGACTTTCACTTGACATGTATGCAGAAAGTTAGGATACATGTATATCATTATGTACCAGTTCATTGCAAAGAAATTGAGCCAAAGACAGTATGATGGTGATTCAAGACCGGGGAATACAATATGTTGGACATGCTGGTCAAGACTCTGAAGTTTGATGTCTTTCAACAACTTGGAGTTAAACTTATCAAAGAGACTATCAGAAGCTGTGCTAAAAAACTTGTAATAATGAGCAACAAATAAGCCTTAAAAGGAACCTAGTGAACTACTTTGAATACAAGCAGCCAACGTTTTCTGGTTCATCCCATAGATTATGCTCAGTTAAATGTAAAACGAAAGTTGACATGGCCATAGCAGAAACTATAGTGTCAGATCTTTATTATATGTATGTCGTAAGAAAGCAGAAGATACCATGCTAAGAAGGTGTAGAAAGGCATATTCATGGAGTAAAGGGTTAACAATAACATTGTATGGGAGACAAACTGGACTGAATTTGATATATAAAGGCTGAATCTCTTTTTAATCATTTTTGATTGTCTCTCTAATATTTTGTTCAATAGATATGCCTTTGCTAAAAGAGTATACCCATATCAGAAAGATGTGGATGCCGTTTGATCGGGGTCTGCTCCTTTTGCTCATGGAATAACATGATCAAATATTTTTTGCCATGGTCAAACTTTCCTGTGTTAGCCATAATAAATAATTCATGATGTCATTTCATGGATCAAAGGGTTAGAAACACAATGATTTATTTGGTATTTTTTTTAATACATATATAAAACCTTTTATAACACTTTAATCAATGAATATTCATGTAAGAAATGATGACATGATGAATATTAATTAGCTGAATTGTTATAATAGCACATGTACACAGGACTTTTTTGCTGTTCTGTAATATGTCAAAAGCACACAGCAGACCCTGATCAGACGGCAAAGCCAGAAAAAGCGTTTATATGACAAAAAGGGTTTGAAAGCAAACAGAGCTGAGTCAGCCGACTCTGATCAGACTGCTCCTACAGGATCTGTCTGATCCAGGTCTACTCTGTTTGCAAACTGCCTAAGTTTTATTTAATTAGTAAAGAATTAACAGTTGAATATTGTGCTCATGCATTAGATTTGCCAGCTGTTTGAGTACTATCTCAAAGTCAAAACTCATGATAGACATCAACCCTAATTTTTTAAGAGGAGTTGTCTTAAGATACCGGTATTTATGTAATACTGATTTCTCACATCACCTATTCTCTTTGCATGTATAATTTGCCATTTTTCTTCATTAATGTACCCTTTGAGTTGTGCAGCAGGCTAGACTTTCAGTTTTTCTTAAGATTATTTTCTTACATTAGTAAGTGGTAAAGTATATATAGTATTTAGTGTTTATTATTTTCACTGTTGAATATTTATGCAAGGAATAATGGTATATAAATATTAGCCCTTTCCTTTATACAAATGCTTTTTCATGCCTTTGCATTTAATGGCTCCTGTTCGGGTAGTTTGATCATGGTCTGTTATGAAATTGTAATTCATTTAACATTACAGTTTCTACAAATACCAAAACCTCAAGTGTCCGTATGATAAAAATATTTGTGATGAACTGAATTTTTTTATAATGGCATATAATGTACACAGGATGTTTTAGTATTGGTACAAATCAGATGTATTGTACTTTCACTGAAGCAAACGGCGCAGACCCTGATCAGATGGTTCCTACAGGAGCCTTATGATCTGGGTCTACTCTGTTTGCAAAGGCGTCAAAAAGCATTTAATTTACAAAGGAAATGTTTAAAAGGGCTCAGTATTGATTAATGCAAAGAAAAACAAGATGCTTTGAAAGTGTTGTTTGAAAGATTTGAAAAATGTATGCAAAGATACTATTTTTAATTACATAGCTGTTAAAAAGTTTCAAGTTTGTGGTTTCATAGCATTTTCACACAAAGCAAGATACTAATCAGTATGCACCATTTATAAATTCTTTGCTTAGCAAATTTTTAGTCAATTTAACAGGTGAAGAAATATACCTATCATATTCCTATAGCAAACAGAACAGACCTAGGTCAGATAGCTGCTATGGGAGCTGTCTGATCTGGCATCATCTCAGTCTACTCTGTTAGCAATTGTGTGAAAAGGCACATATCTGTATATGAAGGAAAGGGTAAAATCCCTAGAAGCTGATTCTGATATTCATTTTTTTCATTGCATTAAGGACCCTTTTCCCAAATCATTGTCCAAGTTTTTAAGATATAATAGGGACTGATGTTTTCAATCCTTCCCTTCAGGGATATTTATTTGTTAAAAATTTCAGAACTTCATGAATATTCAATAACAGAATTTCTATGATGGAACCTTGACAGCGGAATTTTCCATCATGGTAGAAAATGTAGAAACGTCTTATTCCAAAAAAGCAGACTATGGATATCTTGTCTGCTGTTTGCAAATGTATAAAACAAGTATCCATTAGGAAAAGGTTTATTCATTAACTTATTTTGTAATAAAACTTCAAGGAATGTTTTGGCTTATAAAACAAAACCTAGTCAAAAATCTATACCATTACATCAGCACACAGAGCAGATGACTTCTACAGTAGCCATCTGAACTAGATGTGCAGTAGAACCTGCCATGAGTGGCCATTCATTTATTGAACATGAGTCTAAAAATGCATGTGGTTGCTTAATGCAGGGCAAAAGTAATAAAGAAAGCTCCTGTTAGAGCTTTCTGCATTACCTTTGACCTGCATTAATCCTTTTCCTCATATAAATGTGTTTTCACGCATATGCAACAGAGTAGACCCAGATCAGACTGTTTCTATAGGAGCCATTTGACCAGGGTCTGCTCTGTTTGCAGATGGAATTAGATAGATCTGTTTCTATACTTCATAAAATGGCTACAATGTTCCGCCTTCCATATGTCATATAGCTACGACCTGCCTTCCAATGACAATGACTGGCAACGACAATAGTTTATTTGCAATACAAGGCCTCTGGACCAAAATACAAATCACATGCTTCGACAATTGTATGTATAGTGTCAATAGCTTTTGTATCAAAAGTAATAAAACATCAATTTATATATGTTATGTTGGTTTTCAAAATGTCGTTACAGAAAAACCCCTTTAATGCGACCACTTAATAAATAAACAATGATGTCTTTATAAGCAGGTGGTTGCTTAATGCAGGACAAAAGTAATGCAGAAATTTTTCTGCATTACTTTTGTCCTACATTAAGCAACCAATTGGCATCTAGAACCCAGAATTATACCTCTTTTAGGTGGTTGCATTAGTGGGGTTAATATTCACAAATGAGGATAGTCCTGTCTAAAATGACAATTTGGGAGGAAGAATGAGTTGTCTTTAGTATACAACACAGTTGCTGACCCTAAAAATGTCTCCATCACCCATGATGTCTCTGAAATTGAGCAAGATGAAAAAATACTGCTTAAAATATGCAGCATGATCTCTGGTACCTTTTTATGTCCAAAGGGTGTTGAACCCCTGTCAATTGCACCAACACATCTGTGTGTACCCCTCGTGTTCAAATGAAGATGACCTTTTCAGTGGAAAAGCATATGAATTGTCCTCCAGCTTGTATTAAGAGCACTACTCAATCCTCCAGATGTTTAATATGATGAAAGCCAAGGTATAACATCTCCATAACAATGAAACAGCATCAAATTTAAGCAATTTCAAAATTATAGAGCCAATACACCCATAAAATCCAGTTTCCTGGGGTTTATTGTCCACAATTGCTGACACTGAAATGAAATATATTGTTGATAATGAACACATTGAATGGTATATATAATTCCACTTGTCCTGTTGTACATGTTTCTACAAGTAAAACTATAAATTTAACAGGACAAATTAAAGATATCTGCTCACACTAACTGAGAGCCCTTTCCCTGTTCTATATTTATTTCAAATTTCAATACCTACTGAATATTTATGGATAAATAAGTTATAATGATATATGGATTGTGGAACAATGTAGTAATTTTAGAAACTAAAGAAATAGATATTTCAAATTCTATAAGCAAATACAGTAGACCCTGATCAGACGGCTCCTCTAGGAGCCGTCTGATCAGGGTCTACTGTTTGCAAATGAGTGAAAACATGTTTATATGAGGGAAAGGGATAGCCTGAATGAAGTACTGTAACTCACTCAAACTGCAGATTCTCCTTAAGTTTTCAAAAATAATTTGCTATTTCTAAGAGACTCACAAACTTTGAATGCTCTAACAGTGTTGATACATTGATTCCTCATTTTAACCCTAAATTTGCTTCATACAAAAATGTTTTCATGCATTTGCAAACAGAGTAGACCCAGATCAGATGGCTCCTATAGGAGCCGTCTGATGAGGGTCTACTCTGTTTGCTAAGGGAATTTAAAATATAGATGTTTCTTTACTCTCTAAAATGGCCACAATAATCCATCTTTCATGAACCATTAAATATGCCTTTGCAAACAGAGTAGATCCAGATCAGGGTCTGCTCAGTTTGCTTGTGATATGATAGAGATACAAGTCTACAGTTTCTTCTATATAAATAATAAACCCAAATTTTTCGTCTGCAACAATTGTCTTCTGCTTCAATTCAAACAATAAAATTTCTGAGGAGACGCTGCATTATGTGGTGTCTCATCTGGATCCAAACTGTTTGCATAGTTAATCACATTTCACTCACAGGGGTTATTTCTAAATGTGTACTCTAAATGGTGATATCGAGCTACTTTCGGTTTTAACGCTATCCCGGCAGACGGCACCTGTGTCACAAAATTAGCATGCTGTCTTACGGGTCAATAATGAGACTACCACATGGGTATGACCCATTTGAGTCATTATATGTATATATAGAAAGCTATATACATTTACACATATAATGACTCAAATGGGTCTTACCCATGTGGTTTCACCCCTAGCATGCAAAGAGTTAAAGCACACTGAGGTGACCCTGGTCAACTGATGTCAAATGCTAGATAGCAGTGTTGATAAATTGGGTCCGTTCAGTTTAACCCTTTCCTTCATACAAACGCGTTTTCAAGCATTTGCAAACAGTGTAGACCCAGATCACGACGTTCTGGAAGCGCAACACACCCGAAACATTATCAATTATGATCTATTTTGACAGTTTCGTACCATGTTGGTGTAGATGAAACTGAGTCAGGCTGTTTAATTTTCCATTTTCTATGCGTTTTTCCTACTTTCTGGTCTAATCTAGTGCTAAACAGTTTAGATATTGACAAGACACCAAATAACTCGACATCTCGCCTGGGTCTAGACTCTAGATCTACTCTAACCTGTTTCAAAGGGCATAGTTCAGCTGGAAAATGTCAACATAGCCGTTGCATATAAATAAACAAGAATTACCCAGAATTACTATGTAGCACGTAATTGTTTGTTTCTTTCGTTGTGCTCTGTAGAACATCTTTTCCTTTACTAACCAGTTTCAGATTGTATATTTCTCCTGCCCCTGTGTATTGTATGTATTGCGGATCAAGTGCAGCTACATAGCTAACGATGTTTACACTGTCCGCCATGTTGGACGGGACTACTTCTTCCCCCCGTGTTATCTCCGAGGTCTTATTTCGATAGAAATAGCCGAGGTGTTCCGAGTGATGTCCTTTCTGTATTTTATATGACGTCATAACGTCTTCATTCTGAATATTGGCCTAGGGTACGGGTAGATAAGTAGTCAATTACATTGTCACTTGACTTCGCTTTCTAAACAAACATGACTGCTAAAGAACACGTTGCCTCGTTCTCAGACAGATGACTCGCGAAATTATCAAAAAGGAGATTCCAAAATCACAACAGCGGTTGTTTGATTGTTGTTTAAAGGTCAAGTAAACAGGTAGGACACTTTTTCGTAAATATTTGACAAATGGGTACCTGGTACGACGAAGTTTCGAAAACACAAAAAAATACAGTCATATCGCACATAGCAGGTGTCATAAATCACCGATAAGTAAGCACTGGCTTATTTTGGTCGTTCGCTTATCTCCCTTGTGATGACGTCACTTGTGACAGTCGACTAGATATCGTATAGAAAAGAATAGCACGTAATGAACTTCTGTTTCGTTTTGAGTGCTAAAATGGCAATTTGTGCTGCCTATGGACGTATCCCTGCCTATGTGTGTAGCTCCTAATCCAACAGAGACTAAATAGGATTATTTAAATTACCAAAAGACGAGAAGTTCAAGAAAATGTGATGTGATTTACATTTTGTCTCGATGGCTGTTTTCCGTGAAATTTATACTAGAGATGCAGTGGATGACTTGGGTCTACAATTATAAAACACTTAGTTCTAGCACTGTAGGTTAATGGGCCTTTTCTTCGTGGAAAATTATTCTATACAAACGTTTTGTTAACAGCGTAAACCCAAATCACGCAGGAACTGTCTGATCAGGATATGCTCTGATTGCTTAGTCCGAAGACTTATGTCTTTAGATTCGACCAAGGTTGTCTAGCGTCTCTGTAATCCCTGTAATGAATATTCATGAGGTCATGAAATCTTTAATAAATATTCTTAAGAGAAAAAATGATTAATAAACACGATTTAGCACTGCTGGCAGCAGACACCTAATTTGCTTTAAAATCAATTTCCCAATCCTTCTCTTCTTATATAAACGGCTTCACGCGCGTTTGCAAATAGAGTAGATCCAGATCGGACAGTTCCTGTAAGAGCTGTCTGATCAGGTTCTGCTCTGTTTGCTTGCGAAATTTTGTTGATCTAATCCTAATTTATCTGTCAGAGCCAATGATCTATTTGAAAAGTTAACATTATGAAAAAAGCCTTTGGATCTTCTTCATGAATATTCGTGTAAGAAATAATGATTTCATGGAGAGTTAATGATATATGAGCACATGCTATGGCAGTAATTGTACAACCAGACCTACCGGTATATTATTTCATAAGCAAATCGACAAGAACCTGATCAGAAGCTGTCTGATCTTGATCTACTCTGTTTGTAATTTTGTTTCAATACGTTTGATCAGGGTCTACTATGTTTGCATTGGCATAAACACGCACGTAGAATCAAGGGTTTATATTCGTGAAGTGATTTACTGACACATATTTTTTCATCAGGGAAATAGTTTATCATAAATATGATCCTTTTGCAATTTTTGAACATGGACAATTTTGACCATAAATCCATAGGAAAAAAGTCATTCTGGATTACTGTAATTTACGGAATTGTTCATTGGATGCGTTTTATAATTATAGTTTTACTGATTATTACCTACATTTTGCCCAAAACTAACTTTGAGGCACCATGACCGCAATGATTGATTCTTTTGACAAGTTACCACAGCTACATAAAGGAATGCAACAATACGTAATATACAGGAAGCGGGTTTTATGGCCTTGCAATAATCCTAAAGGCCACTATGATAACTGACATCTGGCGACTGACCCTGCATGGGGCATTTTTTTGTGTAATATGGCTTAGTACAATATGGCCATTTAATTCTAATGGTTATGTTTACTGTTGTTTCCATATACATGTAATACAAACCATAATTAAATTGCGCATACGAGTATACTGTAAAATTATGATAAAGAAAAATGCAGTAACAGTTTTAATATGTTGACCATATTTTTTGTATAGACATTTTTATTTGTAGTGGGTCCAGTCATTTAAACATAATTCACAAGCTTTAGAAACATGAATATATTAAAAAAAAAAAAGTCATTCTTCAAGACTGACAACCATTTATTATCAAGATCCACCTTTTTCTCATTTTCCCAACAAAATACATATTTTGGTAGTTCAACCTTTACTCGATTTCCCGAAAGTAATGCATCATTTTTGGTATTGCAAATATTAAGTAAAATAAATAAATAAATAATTTTCTATTTTTCTGCATTTGGGTGGAATTTCTTTTTTTTTCTAAAGTACGTACGTTTATACATAGTACTATGTTACTTAACGAGAACGTCCCATTTCATCTGAACCCACTTTGCCTAAATATGAAATTCACCTAAAGTTGTCTGGTTCTGTCTAAAAGTTGTTTGGACCCAACTTATGAGCGGGACCCAAATGATCCCTCTGATCTGAATCTACACTATTTGCTAATGGTCTTGGTTCTAACCTCATCCTCTTTTTAAATTATAGTTTATGAATAGTGTTAATTCGCTGACAGGTAAAGTAAGTTATAACCATTCGCTTGCTATTCACGTCAATATACCTGTAAATAGTGAAAACCTGCAGGAGCTGTCTCATCAGGATCTGCACTATTTACAAGTTGATTTACAGAAGTGATTGCATAGCGAAATACGTGTACACAGTGAAGCTATATGTAATTATACAGAACAGAACAGAACATATCTTTATTCAACGTGTACAAGCATGTACATTGTTGTTTTAAATACATATACATAGCATATGTCACATAGGTCAAACGATCTTTCACATTGACAGTATATTACAATTTCAATCAGTTTAGTTATATGCAAAATATACAACAGGGCATGGGTAAAAGGCAAGAGAAGGTTTAAGATAAAAAATATGTGTTTAATTTTAAGTATCATTGTATTTCACACCTAAAATAAACATCACACCCCATAAATAGTTTCACCTACTCGATAAAGTGTCACTTTCTATGGCTAATCCTTGGACGTAATGTCTGGAAAAGTGTGAACATAATTTGGGTATTTATAGAAAATTAGGAGTCCGATTTGATCTAATTTTGTAAGCAAACAGAACAGACCCTAATTAGACTGTTCCTGTAGGCTCTGATCTGGATCTACTTTGTTTGCATAGGCGTTAATTTAAAGGAAAAGGTTAAGTTTCTGTGTACATTCCTCCCTCTCAATGGGATCCCTGACTGGCGAGCATCACAAGTGACGTCACGCAAGGGAGATAATCATGTATCGATTTTCAAAATACACGGTTCGCGGTACAATAAAAACTCGATTTAAATCAAAACTAGATAAAAACGGTAAGAATTTTCTAAAGTTTAGTGTTTAACTAACTATATACTATCAGAATTTGACGAAAACCCAATCTGTTTACTTGACCTTTAACATTTGAGTATGGGAAACAAGTTGACACTAGAACCTCCAGCGACCATTAATTGAATGAACGTAGGAGTCTTAACAGGTGTTTGCTTAAAGAAGGACAAAACTAATGCAGGCAGCTCCTATGCAAGCTTTTTGCATTACTTCCGGTCTGCATTCAGTTGCCATCTATTTAAAAGATCCTAGATAAGACTTCTTTTTAATGGTCGATTACGCTTGGGTTTAATATACCATCATTTGAACACAATATGGAAGTTAGTCTGAAGGCTGCTAGAGGAGCTTTCCGATCAGTGACTGCTCAGTTGATCTTTCAAGATCCTGTAGCAAATGCTTCATTTCATATTGAATGGACTCCATAGATTAAACACTAACGATCCGTTCAACTTTGAAGACTGAGCATCCAAAGTGTTGATGATTTCTTTCAATATATTTGTATTCATAATTTGGGAATAGTAGGTAGAATATAAGAAATCACCATTTTCCTTTTGGGTATTCATTAAGAAATACAGTAAAACCCCGCTAATGCGACCACCTAAAATAAGTATAATTATGGGTGCTATATGCATGTGGTAGCCTAATGCAGGACAAAAGTAATGCAGAAAGCTCCTCTAGGAGCTGTCTGCATTACTTTTGCCCTGCATTAAGCAACCACTGTTTATAAAGATGCCCACGTGTATTCATTAAGTAGTCGCATTAGAGGGGTTCTACTGTAATGCAATCATGAATATGTATTAGCTGAACTTTTATAATGGCATATACACACATGATGTGTTGGTATCGATAGACACTGTAGAGTCAGATCTATTTATATCTTCATATCCTGATCAGACGGCCCCTAAGACAGTCGTTTGATCGGGGTCTGTTCTGTTTGCGAATACATTTAAAGGCGTTTATATGAAGGAAAGAGCCAAGGGTTAAAGCATTATATTTTAGATGATACACATTTTACGGTATGGGTGATCAGATGGAAATGTAAAACAGACCTCGTCACTACCTCGATACATCCGTAAATGTATATATAACCCTCAGTGCCATATTTATTTGTACTGTTATTAGCACTGTTCAACTAACTGACACTCTGATAGCCTTGTTCAACTATCCGTCACTCTGCTGACACTCTGATAGCATTGTTCAACTAACTGTCACTCTGATAGCATTGTTCAACTAAATGTCACTCTGCTGACACTCTGATAGCATTGTTCAACTATCTGTCACTCTGCTGACACTCTGTTAGCCTTGTTCAACTATCTTACACTCTGATAGCATTGTTCAACTATCTGACACTGTGATATCATTGTTCAACTATCTGTCGCTCTGCTGACACACTGATAGCATTGTTCAACTATCTGTCACTCTGCTGACACTCTGATAGCCTTGTTCAACTATCTGACACTCTGATAGCATTCTTCAACTATCTGTCTTTCTGCTGACACTCTGATAGCATTGTTCAACTATCTGTCACTCTGCTGACACTCTGATAGCATTGTTCAATAGAAATGAAAGACAACTAACGTAGGCAAGGTTTTGTTTGTTTCTTTGATTATTGGTTTTATATCGTTTAACCCTTTCGGATGACAAATTAAGTTTATCATTTTTAGGATTCAAAGTGGCGTTTTGTTCATTTCCCTTCTTTACAAATACATAATCCGTGTCGAACAGCTATGATCCTGAGGAGACTCTGAGTTATTCGGTGTCTTCTCGGGTTGTAAGACGAGAAAAACAAAGTTTGTAACATTTTCAAAAACATAAGATGTTGATATAAAGCAGTCTATTATACTTGTATTTTTACTGGTAAGCTTGGGCTTATTTGCCTCTTCGCTAAATCTACCATTCCAGATAAAAACGTGTTTGCATTTACAAAAATCTATTAACTGTTTGCAATACTTACAGCTCCATCAGTAAAACTTCTGTCTAGTTGAATATTAAAAAGATTCATTTTTTTTGTAAAATAACAGCCTTTTCACTCTGGATATTCGGCAAATTAAGCATGTTGCAGAGAAACTCATCTACATATGTATTGTCAGATATATTACCACATCTAGAGTTAAATTCCCCTAGTAACAATACATATTCACAATCTGCACATTATCTAAACACTTCATTTTGCAACTCAAAAAACGGGTCACTGTGTGCATACTTCGACCCATTTGGTGGTATATATACTATTTCATAAATTAAAACTGTCTGTAATATATAAATTCTTGGATATTCTGTTTTTTTTTACCAACGAGCTTTTAGAGTTAGTATCAAGTATCTTCTTTTATAAGTAAAGCTAACCTGCCTGAGCGATACCTTGCACGTTTCTGTCTGTTAAACATGTACACTTTATATCCTAGTATTACGATATAATCAGAATCATCTATTCTTGTTAACTGAAAAGGCGTTTATAAGAAGGAAATGATTCAGTACGATCAATATAAGCCTGAGTTAACAATTAATTCCTTTCAAAAGCTAATGGACAATGGGCGTTTGAACCCTGATCCTGTCGATTACTAGTTGGTCAAATGTGCAAACACATTTGGACCGGATGAGATGCCGAGTAACTCGGCGTTTCATCGGGATCAAAAATGTTTTTATGCAAAACAATTTCTTAAATTAATTAAAGAATCGGATTTAACTAAGAAATACGGTAAAACCTCTTTATAACGGCCACTAAAATGTGTTCATTAGTTGGTATTTAGGACAGATGATTGCTTAAAGCAAGGTGAAAGTAAAACAAAACGCTCCTAAATAGCCACCTGCCTTTACCACAAAATACCATGAAATTTAGTGGCCGTTATAGAGAGGCTTTACTGTACAGCATATCAGAGTTTTAGCAGACAATACTTCTCGACAGGATAAAGGTTAAATGCACCCAATAAGGTATCCACATTTCTATTAAACTGTAGTAAACGGTCCCCGATAGAAAATGTTTTCTAATACATATTTTTTAGCCGACAATAAGTCATTTAAAGTCTAAGCCGTAATCGGAATATCAAAAGTTTTCATCCTGATCAGACCAGAATTACTGCGATTTCTTATTTGGATCCAAGATATTTGCAAATGCCAGCCAGGTCGGGAGATGAATTAATAACGTATAATGGATATCTATTCACCAAAAAGGCCATTTCCGACTTGTCCTTTGGCAAATTATGTAATGAGCTTTGATCACGCAATGCGACATTACTGGACTACAAGACGATTTTAGTTTCTAAAGATGGCAAAACGTAAAAAATGCGTTCTCTGAGGTATATATAAGATGTCTAAATTAAAACTTTTTCAAGAATTGCCTCTTTCACTCCCCACCAAACCGTCTGTTTTAACCAATCTTTAAAATCATCTCTTCGAGCCGATTCTTAAGAGTGTTCACCACAAAGGGTTTGGTTGAAAAATGACGATTTTAGTATCTGAGTACGTAACATATCTACTGCTCTGTATCCTGTACCCCTCCAAGAAATGTTCTATACGTATTTCGAATCCTTAATCAACTAATTTACGCAAAGTGTTCATTATTAGGCAATTATTGTAGAACTTGTCTTAACACGGTCTCCACTATGTGTTTCATATATTCATAATGTACATGTTTATTCGGTAGTGAATACAATAAACCCCCATCTAAACCGTAATTCTAGTAGAGATGAATTCAGATACCTTTAGGCAGGTGGATGCTTAACCTTTCGCCTGTTGAGCAATTTGTTTTCCAGAAGTTTTCACCTAACAATTTTCAAAATTCAAGCTATATGTCTACCTGAATGCCATCATGGTGGCTAACCGTTTGGATCCTGATGGGACGCCTCTCGGTGTCTCGTCTGGATCCAAACTGTTTTCATAGGTATTCACACATCTGCCCACAACAGCTAAAGGTTAATGCAGTGTGAAAGTCATGCATAAAGCTCCTAGAGGAACATTCTACACGACTTTCATCCTACATTAAGCTGCCACCAGTCTCCAAGACCGATTTTTATATTAAATTTAACGTCCGGTTTAGAGGGACTTAACTGTATATATTTTCGTTTATGAAAATGGATAAAATATTTTGTCGTAAATGTAATGCAATACATTTAAACCAGTATTAAATGAAATATATTTAAATCAAATAAGGTCACACAATTTGTGCGTGCATGCATTTGTGTGATTTCTCAGATTCTCTATATTCTGATACTCTTAGGTGTCATTTACGTTATAGCATTTGGCAAATATCCTGCTAGGTCAGATGCGAGTTATTCCAAAACAGCCACATTCGTTAGGGTGATCCTTCGCGGTTAGTTGTGAACAGCACTGCGTTTTGTCATTGTCTAACCGTCTAGATGGTATGTATTACATCATTAAACTGAATAAAACATGGGCATGTTTTGAGCGTTTCACTTGGTGTTTTGTTGTACTAGTCACATGTGATAACATAAATAGATACATATACAATAAAACACATCTAAAGCGGGATTTTTCCACTCTGCATGAAGCTGTCAACTGTCTTGCTGATCGGCATTTATACTTATTGCAACGTCCGGTTTAGAGGGGTTTTACTGTATTACTGAAGATATATTTAAAGTAGACGCGTGTTTATTTTTGATCGGCATGAATATGATACAGTAATGTCTCTTTAATACGATTACTCTAAGAAGCCTAATTCTGGAATTTTAAAACAGGTGGTAGTTTAATAAAGAGTCGGTTGAGCGGTCCTTCGGACAGAAAGAAAAACTACAATAAAGCCTCTCTATAACGGCCACTAAATTGTGTTAATTAGTTGGTATTTAGGGCAGGTGGCTCCTTAAAGCAAGGTGAAAGTAAAACAGAACGAGCGTTCTGTCTTAATTTCACCTTGCTTTAAGCAGTCACCTGCCTCTAACGCAAACTACTTGATGTAATTTAGTGGCCGTTATAGAGAGGTTTTACTGTAGGTGATTTTTAATGAAGGACAAAGGTTATGCATTAAGCAGCCGCCTATCTTTAAATACTCATATGTTAATAAATTATGTGGTCGTTTAACCCATTCCCTCATATTGACGACTTTTGACGACTCTGTAAAAGTCACTTTATGAAACAATTGTGACAAATAGAGCATTTGCTCCTACAGGATAAAATGCTCTATTTATCACAATGGTTTCAAACTACAAAATTCTACAATTTTCCTTTTCTCTAGTTAATGATTCTTTTCCGTAGATTTATTCAAAGAGGTTGTATCTAAAATAGCCTATGGGGTCAAGGGTTAAACTGGACTCTGTTGTAGAAGAACTGTCGCTCTTGATCTCTATTGCAGTATTACGATCGTTATTTGTTCTACCCTTGTCATCTTCTACAAATCGCTATAATTTTCGACTGTTACTTTGATAATCAACGAAGGGAATATTATATTTTATAAAGTGTTCGTAAAATGATTACACATCTTACAGCTTTTTCAGTAAGTAACATGCATACATTTAAGAGATTGTTTTTCGTTTACTAGTTCGTTGATGTTTAATTTGGGTTTATCTGATAATAGCGAGTTCAAGTTAACCCTTTCGCCGCCGATGTCGCATAAATGCACCATGACAAATAGTGCAGTCCCAAATCAGACCAGACGCCGTCTTTTCAAGACTGCGTCTGAACAGGGACTTCACTTTTTGTCTCAATCTCTCTTTCTATATATGTGCTTTATTCTTTTGAAAGTACAATTATGAGCCATACAGGAAACACCACATACAGAACAAACAGCCACCCGAACAGCAAAACAAGAAACCACAGCAAGTATACATAAATAGCAAAAACATAAAGAGACGCACAAAGACAAAGCAAACAATCAATAGGGGGGAGATGGCAGTACCACATTGGCACGGTCAATGACCAAAGTCACTGGGATTTAAACGGGGTTTGGGGCGCCTAACTTTATACTCATTCCCCTGTCCGAATTATCTACAACAACAGCGAGTTGCATTTATTTTTCTCACATAACTCTCCGGGTTAGAACAACGGGTTACGATTCCCTGATCTGTAACACGTGTAAGAACACTTTAAAACATATATGACGTCATACATCATATATGACGTCAAACCATGGAAACGGATGTTTACGTATATTCTGAAAATGGGTGATCCTTCGAAAGCATAAGTAGAAAATTGCAGCCATTAAAACGCCGAAAATACACGTTTTTGGTTATGTGAGAAAAATAATCTGATACTCGTTGTCTTTTAAGATCACATGTTCCTAAACTCACCAAGAACATGTTCTTAAGCTCGCCAAAAGCTCGCTTAATGACATTTTCTAAGGCTCGTTTAGGAACATGTGATCTTAAAAGAAACTCGCGACAGATCCTCTATATATCATAACCATTTTACTGAATGATTTAACAAACTTGGATTGCAGCCGACAATTAGAAATTTGGCGACGAAAGGGTTAATCATGAAGCAGCAACATCATATGCAATGGTTCAGTATACTGTGGTACAAAGACAATTGCCTTCGTTTATGTTAAATGATAGAAAATAAAGCAAAATACAACTTGGCGTTAAGCTGACATCTTTGAAAATAGAATTGCACATAGTCATAGACACAGCCACGACACAAAGGATTGCGTTGTACCGGCATTGTGCTGACTACTCTATGTAGATATATGGGTAACAACTGAATATAAAATATGACATATATTAAGATTATGATTCACCTGAGAATTATATATTCAGAAACCCGTTTATCCAACCATTTACACCCATGTTATTTACGGTAAACGTTTTCTTTGTTGTAATTTTTCGCGTGGGAATTGTATGCCAGTGAAAACATTTGATACAACGTGATACAGTCATTGGAAGTGGTTTAATGTTACAGCTACAAATGTAAGTGTTTGTACTTTCATCCACATACAGGATGGTGAATTGAATTGTATTAGGGTTTAATTAGTATTCACTTTAACTCTTTACTCCATGAATTCTGGATCTACTGTGTTTGCCAATGCGTATAAAGGCATATATAGTAATCCCTCTCTAAACTGAACGTTAATTTTCGTATAAATATCGGTCTTGGAGACGGGTGGCAGTATAATGCAGGGCGAAAGTCATGCAGAAAGCTCCTCTAGGAAAGTCTCTACATTAAGATGTCACCTGCCTAAAGACATCTGCATTCTCTTCCAACAGAATTCCGCATTAGAAGGGTTTGACGGTAAACTTATATTGAGTATAATGGTCAATATTGTGCGAGTATTCTTAGTTTTGCTTCCTATTATAAGTATGTTGCAATTTAAAACAAATGTATTAAAACAAAATAACAAACCAGCTTTAGATCAGAAGTTCAAATTTGGAAGAGGTACACAAAGACCTTATACTCGTATGTTCTGTAACGATTGGCCTTGCGTTTAAAGCACCGTTTAAAAGTAACTTTTCCGTCTGTGTAAAAACAGGACATAATAGAGGAAAACCGTTCCGAATGTGAGTATAATGAGAAAATACGCATTTCAATTGTTTGTATTAAAACTTATTCAATAATATTGTTTGAACAGAAAATAAATGATTACCAGTTCTGAAATTTAGGAAATTACTTTGCTCCGTTTGTTCATTGTTGTAAAAGTACTTTTTATTTGATTTGAGCTAATTTAATACACTTTTTCCAATATTAGACTTTTGTAATGCAGAATGCGAATGCTGTATGCATTTATCAAATAACATTTGGCTATTGAGATGTTTTAACCCGTTACTCTATAAATACGCCTTTCTACGCGTTGGTAAACAGTGTGTGCCAAGATCAGATGACTCCTATGGGAGCCGTCTGACCAGGGTCTATTATGTTTGCTTATGAAATAATATAGATATGATTTTGCAGTTTCATGATGTGATTTTTCCTCACTTGAATATTCGTGGAGTAAAGGGTTAAGTGACAATTATCCAGCTGATTTAGTCAAACATCGGATTTGGACTGTTGGCTGGGTAACCCATTCCTTCATATAAACGCATTTTCCCGCATTTGCAAACAGAGTAGACCCAGTTCAGACGGCTCCTATAAGAGCCGTCTGATCAGGGTCTGCTCTATTTGCTAATAGAGTTTGATAGATCTGTTTCATTAGTTTCTAAAATGGCTGCAATATTCTACTTACCTTCCATATTTTATTATAACTATTGTTTCGGTGAATATGCAGTAGGTATTGCAATTTGGAATAAACATAAAACGGTGAACAACAATCCTCCCAACTGCTTAAATGTAGATATGTTAAATTTGACCACTTCCGATTCGATCTAGCTTTTGAGAAATACACAAGTCATAACATAAGTGTTTGAGAAACGACTGATCGAGTGTCTAACAGCTTGGACCCTGATGAGACGCCGAGTTACTAGATGTCTCATCTGGATGAAAGCTGTTTGTAAGTGCGACCAAAGTCGCGGATAGCCGGATTAGGGTTAACCCATTACCTCATAGGCTATATTTAGACCCAACCTCTTTGAAAAAAATTACCGAAAAGGAGCATTAACTAGAGAAAAGGCAAATATTTAGATTTTTGTAGTTTGAAACCATTGTGATAAATAGAGCATTTGCTCCTATAATGCTCTATTTATCACAATGGTTTCACCAAGGAGATCTACTTTCAGAATATGTGTACTTCACAACAGCAGGTGTTAAGTGTTAGTGTGGCGGCCGTGAAAAGTCACCCCGCACTTCATTCTCAGTGTTGTTTTATTTTCTGGTTTCAATACAGGAAAATCTTTCCTCACCGAAAGCCAAACATAAGTCTACTTTGAGGGTTTTTAAGATAGGAAGTAGCCTAATGCAGAACGAGCGTTATGCAGAACCTTTCTACAGGAGTTTTCTGCATGACTCTCGCCCTGCATTTATTAGCCCTCTGCTCTTATACGCAACGTAACTGTTGTAGATTCGACTGTATGTCTCCGTTCTGCTGTGCCACTGTATCATTTATCAACCATCGGCTCTTATACGCAACGTAACTGTTGTAGATTCGACTGTATGTCTCCGCTCTGCCTTGTCACTGTATCATTTAATCCTTTACTTCATAAATACGCCTTTCTACGCATTTGCAAACAGAGCAGACCCTAATCAGACGGCTCCTGTAGGAGCCGTCTGATCAGGGTCTGCTCTGTTCGCTTATGATATAATATAGCCATGCTTCTACAGTTTCTGCCATCGACCACATTATTCTGTGTCCATGTGGTATTATAACAACGAATCTAATTAAAATTCACCAAGTCCTTATTTCTTACCTGAATATTCATGGAGGAAAATGTTAACATTTAGCCTTTAGCATACTCATTACTGAATCATGTCTTGTTTGCACAAATATTCGTTCTCTTAATTCGTCCTCTTCGTTGTAAACCTAACACTTTCCCTATACTGATTTTATCAAAGTAGAGCTAGTCTCATAGGTAGTAAAACGCGTAAATAGACACCGTTATCGGTTTTAACCCTTTCACCGCCAATGTCGCACACATGCACCACGACAAATAGTGCAGTCCCAGACCATACATCGCCTTCTCAAGGTGGCGTCTGACCAGGGACCTCATTTTTTGTCTCATTCTCTATTTCTATATCTGTACTTTATTCCTTTGAAATTTGCATTTATTTATCTGATATCCTTATTTTACCAAATAATTTAACAAAAGTGGTTTGCAGACGACAATTAGAAATTTGGCACCGAAAGGGTTAAGACGGATGGCAGTTTAATGCATGGCGAATGTTAGACAGTAACCTCATCTACGAACTTTCTGTATGACTTTCACCCTGCATTATGCAGCCATCTGCCTAAACAGTTTTCAATTGTTCTTTACTAAATGTTCGTATTAGCAACATTTTACTATACATGTAGTTTGAAACCAACTGATGGATTATTCGGCGTAACATACGTTTTACGTGTGCTTGTAAAGGTAACGCCTCGTATGTGTTATATTAAAGGTCAAACGATACACGTACTAATGAAGATAAACGACACTGCAAATACCGAGACTTGACAATTTATGCCAAATTACCATCACACCATTCCACGTAATGGCAGAGTCTAATTAAAGTCAGGAAAACATTATCGAAATTCAGTTGCACCAAGAAGTGACATAGAACACTTCTTAATGCATCCTTTGAATGCTAAATGTTCAAATCACAAGTATAGGGTCCATGCAGAAGTACTTGACGTTTCTGAATTATTTTGAATGATAAACAGTGTAGATCCTGATCAGAATGTTCCTATAGGAACCCTTTTTTCTAGTTCTGCAATATTTACAAATGCTAATACACTCGTTTCTCGATTTCAAAGTGTTAAAAGTGTTTTCATATGGTGTTTCATGTTCATTAAATCAAACCCCCTCTAAACCAGAATTCTAGTAGAGAAGGATGTAGATACTTTTAGGCAGGTGGTTGCTTAATGCCGGTCGAAAGTGATGCAGAAAGCCCCTAGAGGAGCTTTCTGTATGAATTTCATCCTGCATTAAGCTGCCATCTGTCTCATAAGACCGATATTTATACTAAAATAAACGCCCTGTTAAGAGAGGTATGTAAACTTATCGCCATGAAACGTGATTGGTCAGGAAATTATCTGTATAAGTTCAGAGCCAAAATACTGTAGTTCTGTTATAAGCACGAATGTCTTCAAACTCCAGTTTTAAACAAAAAATCCATTATAAATCAAACTATTTATATGGTAACAAATATATAAAAAGTCAAGAAAGTGTGATTTACTTGTGGTATGGCTATATATTTGAAATCAGCTATAAGAAATAAAACAATGTGGTGTTACCTGGGTCAAACATGGTAATACTCGAATTCATTTTAACGTTTTTCGTTGTCAAATATTGACATCAGCAAAATTGTGTCATCTGCTTCAGGTTTTGTTTAACTTCTAGCCTTTACTTATAAAAACCTGCAATACCATGACAAACAGTTTGGATACTGAAGTGACGCCGAGTTAACTCATCTGGATTCAATCCTATCAGAAATCGTATTAGAAATAGATAAAACATGTTATCAAGTAGGAGATCATTCGGAAAAAAAAGCAGCAATGAGAAAAGGGAAAACTCAGTTTTATTTAGTCTGTAGATGAACAGTTATTAAAAGTGCAACACTAAACACATGCTTAAGCGGTATTCAAATTTCATAACTAAACGTATTGAAATTCATGATCCCAAAGGACTAGAAAATACAACAAAACTGAGCATGAAGTACGTGGCGACTATTTACTGATGTCACACAATGCACTTTGCACCTGATGTGCAAACTTTCGGGATCTTTAGTTTTGATGTTATTAGTTTTGAAAATGTAATACTGCTTCAGCCGGTGCTAGGGAGTCAGAGTAATGTTGCACTTTTAATTACTACTCATGAACAGACTCAATAAAACCGGGTATGCAATTTTCTCTTTTCGCATTGCTACTTCGAAATATCTGCCACTTACAGAATAGTAGGAGATCCTTTGAAAGCACAGGCAGCAATGCCAAAAGAGAAGAAAGTTGCATACTTATGTACACATTTTATTGATCTTTTAAAAAGTACACGGCTACACATGACACTCCCCTAGTATCGACTTAAAGTGTATTCATTGAATTGAACGTTATCATTCTAAAGGAGCAGATAATATAACATAACACTGATAATAAAGTACAGGACGAATTCTTACGGTCGCCACACATGCACTTAACACCTGTTGTTGTAAAGAACATACTTTCCGAAGGTAGGGATCCTTCGAAAAAAAAGCAACAATGCAAAATCACAATCCCGGTTTATTGAGATATTAAAAGTATAACACATTACTTCATGCCCCCTAGTATCGCCTTAAAAAGTAGTCATATGTCATAGCCAAACGTAATGCAATTCATGATCCCGAAGGATCAGAGAATATAACAAATACAATGGATACTGATATTTCATTGGAAGAGACGTTGCTTGTATATCTCTCAAAACAAGCATGATGATGATTATTAAGATACCGGAATTATAATAGAGAAGCATTGAGATACCTTTAGGCACGTGGCTGCTCAATGCAGGGATGGAAGCCACACAGAAAGCTCTTAGAGGAGTTGTCTGCATGACTTTCACCCTTCATTCATCTGCCACCTGTATCCAAGACCGATATTTTACCACATTAAGCGTCCGGCTCTGACGGATTCTACTGTACTAGTTTTACTTGAAATGTCGGTACAAACAACCTTGTCGCCTATGGTATAACATTTGCTTGATTACTATCACCAGTTTTAGCAATCTATGATAAACTATTCTGATGGAAGTTGCACTCAAAGCCGAGGAATTATGATACCTATATGCGGAAGAGGTAATTATGAACCAAACAACTTTACAGAGGAATAATGCTTAAGAACATTATTTTAAAATATGTACTCGCTATTGTGAGTTATTCGTATGCCTACATGAAAAACAATAAAGGTCTGCAGATAAGTAACATGGTTCTCAAAAAGGAAAAGAACTATAGTTTTTTTTCAAATAATCGTAAATGTAATTAATCCTATGAGTATGTTCTCAGTTGAAAAGGCAGTTGTTCAAATTAAGCGTTCAAAAATCTGATCACGGATCTTCTAATATACATGTAAAAGAAGAAAGTTAGCTAGCAGATATGTGTGTGTCTATATTTCTTCATTTAGTACATAAATAGAATCAGTAGTAATATAAATGGTATAATAAAGAACGACAACTTTTCCTTGCTATGGTTTGCTAATTGTGAAAGATCCACTATTGTTTACAATGCATATTAGAATTATATTTGTATTAAATTTTCAAATCATAAGCATCTTGGAGTGCATCTTATAAAAATGAAATTAGAAATTGTACTCAGCAGCTACATAAATTGCTCTATGTTTACAATATAGAGGATCTTACATGAGTGTTCATTACACATTGTTTTTTATGAAAAGAGTTTACTGTAGTAATATGACCCGAGCTTTAGCGAGTGTCATATTCATGAAAGTAAACGAGTTTTATGAAAACAATGTGTAATGAACACGGAATTAAGATTCTTTTTATCATATAAGCCTTATAAAATGACACAGAAAATGAGACAGGCTATAGCTGATGGTTGTTTCGGCCATTGCTTACAAATAGCGAAGTAATATGACGGACGACGCGCTCGGAGTGCTACGATTGGATAACGCTTACATGAGCGATACAATTGGCTAACGATTGCTTTTTTGCATAAAAAATGCACAAGTGCATCTTTGCTATTTACGGTACTCTGTTACGGCACTCCCACATGGCAGAGTATGTAATAATAACTGATTATCAATAGGTGATCGATTCCTATTATCTCCTACGCTGGATTATACAGCAGAGGTAAAATATTGCTACAAAGGGCAGTGAACTGAAATGCTGCTTCCAACGTTTGTCGTACGGTCTTAGGTGTATACAAATCCACAAACCTAATTTCGAAGTATGTAGAATCCCAATGTCGGTATAAAGAAAACGTATTGTAATTAAGGACTTAATTCAATTGCTTACAAATAGTAGTCAGTTAAGACTCTCTAAAACGTGTAATACCCGGTATGCTTAAAATGAATGTATAAACATTACTTTATACACACATTTCAATAGTAATATAAAAACTACAAGATTGTAGTGTTTTGTATATTTGGCAATATCCGTCTTATATGCCGATCAATAGGAATGCCATTAAATAAAGATTATTGGATATTTATGAGCGAAGTATATACTCCAAGGCGCCTCAAAAATTTAATATTCCTTCAGTTTTCAAAATTACTTTGACTTTTAAACGCAAACAATTTTCCAGATTACCCAGACAAGTGTCCGGACAATAATCTCACAATCTAGCAAACACAGGGATAGTCATGTTTAAATAAAACGGGAGCATAAACCATGCATTTATTGTGCCTCTGGATTGATGGAAAACGAAATTAGTTTAATCAACATGCGTAAAATTCTAAACCCATCAACATCTACTACATTGTATTATACACGGCCAACAGTGCAAAAGTTTATTAACCTAGTATCTGAAACATCTACAATTACTATAGGAATTGTGTCTGCATTGGTTTATTATGCTAAGTTGCAACGGTCATTAACTGTTCTGCTGCAAATATCGCATTTGTGATTACCTATACAGTAAAACCTCTCTTAACCGGCCGTTAAATTTAGTATGAATATCGGTCTTGGAGACAGGTGGCAGCTTAATGCAGGAAGAAAGTCATGCAGAAAGCTCCTAGAGGAGCTTTCTGTATGACTTTCACCCTGCATTAAGCAGCCACCTGCCTAAAAGTGTCTAAATTCTTATCTACTAGAATTCCGGTTAAGAGAGGTTTTACTGTATAAACAGTTTGAATCCAGACGAGACGCCGAGTAACCCGGCGTCTCATCAGGATGTAAACGGTTTGCTACTGTGACTATGTTTGTTTTAAATAAAAATGATAACATGTAAAAAATGAAAATTGCAGCAGACGACAAAGGTGACAGACGACAAAATCTGGCAGCAAAAGAATACACCTTTAGTCTACTGAACAAACGTTTCAGCTCATCGACTTCAACAAATCCCTGAAGGAAATGTTCAAGGTCAAGACTAAGGTTACGACGGGTGTGTATATCAATATAAATCCATTTAGTTTCCATCCCATAACTGTATAGTGTTTAGGCAGGCTCCCAGATGATGTCACATGACGGTCTGCCATTCCCTGGAGATGTTAGTATGCATGACATCGACAGATATCTTCCAACTGGAAGGCAATCAACTGATAAAAGTTTAATGCTCTCTCTCCATAACACATGTGTAGGAATTGTCCTATCTGGACTAAATTGACATAATTATTATATATAACATGCAGGTGTGTCATACATAATACCCTGACCGAGATTTTCAAGGTCAATATCAAGATTACGAGTTCATATTATGCTCCAAACATCGTTTGGCAGTTGTGATAGAGTAAACAGTTCGATTGGCAATCTCTATAAAAAGTTCGTGCTTTGCCCAAAACTCCCTTAAAGTACCATTTGGGGAGAAACATTTGATTTCATCATGTACGTTTCGTGATAAGCAACATTTGGATGATTCTATCATTTCATTTAAATATCGTAAATAATTCACAAATGAAATTTGCCCTTCATACCGTTCACATGAAAATAAATGATATGGCAGAGATACAATTACGTTGAATAATTACGGTCATAGATATTACAGATAATGTTTGTTGTCATTTGAAGATGGCACCGTTTGTTTGCATATGCAGTGAAGCGCAACCTTAAATTAATTAATCAATTCCCTGATAGAGACGCCTACTTACGACTTTGCAAGTTGTGCAGACCAATACCAGACGACTTCTGTAGGTCAGGGTCTGCTATGTTTGCTTATGGAATAATATAGGTATGATTATACAGTTTCTTTTCTGTCATATGAAATAAACCATCTTTTTCATATGCTATTAAAGTTAAGCTAATTAATAATCACACGGTCATTTCTAACATGAATATTCATGAGATAAAAGGTAACCGTAAGGACAGAAGAGAGGCCCTAACATATATATAAATATACATGTATCTCTACAGTCTAAACAATCACTAAACATTTAGAATTCGTACGTGATTCAGGTAAACTCATTGTTTCATCAGGAACCAAACTGTTTGACCCCGGAGTGTATGCTCATAATAGAAGCTTATATTAATGTAGATACGAAATAGGCCAACGTTTGATCAGTTACTCAGCAAACAGGACACCTTTCTGCTGTTATCGTCATTGTCGTCTTTTTCTCAGCTTTATTGACGCCTTGCCTCCAGTTATCCGTTCACTTGTTAAGGTATTTCCAGCATTGGCCGTTTGTTTACTTCCTTTCAATTTGACTTTCATATTAAAAAAATATTAAATATATATTTTTAACATTTTTCAGCCATTATTTTGATACAGTTATTAAGTAAAGATCCTAGTGTAGTTCATAAATGTTAAACAACGCTTTTTAAGATTTGAATAACAAAAATACCCTAATATTCATGACGTCATTATTTCCTACATGAATATAATGGAGGAAAGGATTAAAAAGCAGTTTGATCTTGATCTGCACTGTTTGCCTATGCTTTTCTTTATGAATATTTAGGGTAGTTTGTAATGGTATTTCTGTTGCAGATGTATAATATGACCTGTTACATACTGAACATGTGCTTTTTATTGGACAATTTGCTATGATTGAAATATATTGGTGTTGGAAACAAGTGAAATTTGAACATTTATCATATAATAAGGACTTATTAATACACCATCAGGACTAAAGAAGATATTTGGAAGAACACTTGTGATTTTTAAAAAAAAAAACAATCTGAAAAATGGAGTTAGTTTTAGAATGTAACAACGTATGCGCGAGACAGACAATTACTATTTGATATGTATGTTGCACAATTCTTATTTCACTATGCTCGTCCATTTGACGCCTCTGTAAAGGTCACCTGTTTGTAACCATTTTGATTAATATTGCATTTTCTCCAAATGCTGTACCTATCACAATGGTTTAAAAACTGCACACATCTAAACACTTTCCTTTTTGAAGTAAATTATTAGTAGATTTATTCAAAGAGGTTTGGTGTAACATGGCATATGAGGGAATGGATGTATTCATATATGCAGATGAAACAAGCATTGCGTTCTGTTAAACTACCTCGTATGTAAGGTTTATGCAATATCGTAAGGCCGTTACCCCTCTCATCTGCACATTCTGTCTAATTAAATGTTACTTAATTGATGTATCATTAACGTGCGTTCTTCGTAGACCAAATACAGTAAAACCTCTCTTAACCGGAAATCTAGTAGATATGATTTTAAACATGTTTAGGCAGGTGGCTGCTTAATGCAGGGTGAAAGACTTTCATCCTGCATTAAGCTGCCACCTGTCTCCAAGACCGATATTCATACTAATTTAACGGCCGGTTAAGAGAGGTTTTACTGTAATGAACTTCCTTACTAGTTATAATTCGTTCGTATTGCCTAATGGCAAGATACACTTTAATTGAGCTAAGATATCCAGTATGTATACATCTAGTGAGTAATGGAATAAAACAGAATGCCATTTAATAATTAATATATCATCTGTTTGCTAACGTATCTCCTTTCATTGGTAATGTATTTTACTTACATTACGTAGCTTATGACAAACTCTTTGTCTAGCATAATAAACCTCTATGTCTAGCATGGCCCATTAACCCTTTACATCATGAATATTCAGGCAAGATATAATGCAATAATGAATATTACTTCACTGCATTTTTAAAATAGTACTATGAACAAAATAATTCTTTATTGCGACAGAAACAATATAATCGGATCTGCATTATATTAAAAGCAGACACAGTAGACCCTGATTGTATGGCTATCATAGGAGCCTTCTGATATGGGTCTTCCCTGTTTGTAAATGCGTAAAAGGCGTATTCTCATGAAAAGTAAAATATTAAATACATTTTGTTTATAGCTATAGACGAATGCTTAGCATCAAACTATGAAAATGATTTATGGACTAGTAACTACTAATCATTATCATCTTGAAGATTGTACATTCAAACACTCAACCAACACGATACTTATTACAGTTTCTTTTAAAGTGTAACAACCTTAAGCTATACGATGTATATTATTACGACACGAGAACTAACGATCAATGTCGTGTCTGGTTAACCCATTTCTCTATAAATACGATTGTATACGCCTTTGCAAACAGAGTAGACCCAGATCAGACGGCTCCTATTGGAGTCGACTGATCAGGGTTTGCTCTGTTTGCTTATGTTACAGTATAGACATGAGTCTACAGCTTTTGCCATGGCCAAAACTTCTTGTATATGTGTGCTATATTTAATCATTAATATAATAAATATTAATGACGTCATTATTTATCACATTAAAATGCATGGAGTAAAGGGTCAATGTATTGTTATTTGTGTTATTATTTATTTGTCCAAAATATACCACTGATACATATTGCATAATAACTCTTTCGCAGCCAATATTTGTCGTCTGCAACATTTGACGTCTATTACAATTTTCATTTATTTAATATGTCTCCTCTTTTATTGAAAAACCATTGTCACATTAACAAACAGTCTGAATGCTGTTGAGACGCCGTGTTACTCAGCGTGTCATCTGGATCCAGACTGTCTGCAAAGCTAATTACAGACGTGAAATAGGCAGCGAAAGTGTTAAGCTATGTTTTTAAAAAATTCCGACATATTTATGCATTTATACCTTCCCCTATATTCATCTGTTTCTTCATAGTGACTGCTTCTGAAATCATACGTAGCTCTATACTAACAATGGTGTGGTTCTGTAATTTATTTTGCAATAATGTGATTTAAATTAGAGGAAATGTTATTATGGTCATTCGTCTGTCTTTATTTAACTGTGTTCAATTAACAGAATAAGCCAAGCTTAGGAACACAGTTGACAGGAATGGTAAAAGAAAACTTTGATAAATCTACAGGAGAGGAACACACTTCGTTACTCTATGAATAGTCATGTAAGAAGTAATGACATTTGAATAATAGTTAAATTAATTGTTATGATAGCACATGTACACAGGATGTTTGGCCATGGCAGAAACTACAGACTCATATCTATATAATAATAATCAAACAGAGCAGACTCTGAACAGATGGCTACAGCAGCCATTATACTGGATATACTCTGTTTGCAATGGCGTAGACAGGCGTATTTATGGAGTAAAGCGTTAAAACATTATGTAGTCACCATGTTACAAATACCAGTTTCGCATCACTTGGATAACTGCCTTTATCATACGAGGGTGTTACTCTAGAGAACTAGGTTGTTAAAAATGCCCTTCAAAGAAAGTAAAACGTTCAAAGAGGTCCAGATAAGATGCGTAGTTTAACCCTTCGCTTGCTATTCACGTCAATATACGTACCTGTAAATAGTGAAGACCCAGATGAGACAGCTCCTACAGGAGCTGTCTCATCAGGGTCAGCACTATTTACAAGTTGATTTTGCAACCAATGCACTCCACAGCAGTGATTTCACAGCGAAATACTTATACAGGGAAGATATATGTAATTATACAACAGGGCATGGGTAAAGAAGGAGAACTGTATTTTAAAATTCAGCAAGCGAAGGGTTAAAACAGATTAAAAAATAACGTATTTATGTCTCCACCAACCCTATGTTGTGACCAATAGGAGCGCTCTGCTTTACTTTCACCTTGCTTTAAGCATCCACCTGCCTTTAACACACAATACTTGATGTAATTTAGTGGCCGTTATAGAGAGGTTTTACTGTAGTCTTAGCAATCGATACTCTTCATAGACGAAATCTTCGCTGCATTATGTATTTAACAGCAGCAGGTGTTAAGTGCGTAAAAAGTCACACCGTACTTCATTATCAGTGTTGTTATAGTTCCTGGTCCTTCGGGGTCAATAGTTTCGATGTTTTTTGATAAATGCCCATGGACAGACTCAATAAAACCGGGTTTGGAATGATCTCTTTTTGCATTTCTTCTTTTGCGTTCGAGGGATATCCTACTTTCAGAACTTAAACGTGTTAGAGAATTTTCAAATGACAAATAGTTCAGACCAAGATCAGAGCATTCCTCTAGGAGTCATCAGATCTGGTCTACACTGTTTGCATATGACAGCACAGGTGTTAAATAATGTAAGTCTTTAATGAATCATGTGCTGCATACGGTGTGAAAAAATCAGCCAAGACGAATTGATCTAAGTATAACTCAAATGTTCCAAGTACACTAATGCTTCCGAAGGCAGATCAATTGTTGTAAAGCTAAAACTATATGCAATGTATTTTGCAAACAAGCACAAATGTTATTCTTTATCAAACATATCCGTCAATTAAGTGATATCGGTGATACGATGATATAGGATTTAGTGTCAAATGCATTTGAGATAAGTATAGGGATCGACGCTAATACAAGCGGTTTGTTTAGTAAATACTCCCCGGAGACGGATCCACATGGAATCTATGACAACGAATCAGGAAATTGTATGCCATCTATGACAATAGAGATATTGGTGATGCGATGTATGGAATTATAACAAGTGGAAAACAGTCAAACAGGGAGCGCCACTTACAAAAGGGCACGACCCAAAACATCATCAAACACAAACCAGCACAATTACAAGACAGAATGTGACGAAACGCACAAGACACAAAAAACAAATATTAACTATATAAAAATAACAAAGTAGACCATAATATGAAAACAGGAATTCTTGCTACATGAGGAAATAAAACTGTGGATAGAATTCGTGACAAAAGTTCTAAAAGCAGGAGATCCTTTTAAAGCACAGGCAGCAATGTTAAAAGAGAATTTTTCAGACTCGGTTTTATTCAGTCTATTCATACAGAGTTATTCAAAGTGCAACACTACACGTACCACCTAGTACCGGTTTAAGTGGTATTCAAATCTAATAAAATCGGAACTAATGATCTCGAAGAACCAGAAAATATAAACAACTGAGAATGAAGTACGGGGCGACATTTTACGACCGCCACACAAAAAACATTTGACAACTGCTGTTGTGAAGTACAGTGCTCCCTCCCTACAACGGCCCTCTCAATAACGATTCTCTCCTTACAACAACGCATGTCACTGTTTCCGAAAAACCAAGGCTCCGGAAACAACATTTTCCATCGTATTTTCTTTATGCCTCCATCAAACCCTATGTTGTGACCACTCTTTAGAATCGTCACTTTGTGACGATTCTAAAGAGTGGTCACAACATAGGGTTTGATTGAGGCATAACGGTTTTAGATCTCGAAATACACCTTATCTGAGGATTTGCAAACAAGCTAATTATGTTTGATTTTCCCTCCCTATAACAACTCCCCCTGAACAACACATACAATATTTGTATCCCAAAGACCGTCGTTGTACAGAGGGAGCACAGTACATACGTCTGATAGGAGAAGATGCATGGATTAAAGAATTACCCATATGGACCTTGAAAGTATTGTAGGACAAATCGTTCGGACGATATTTGAAATCTAGGTCAACTCACAAGGACGATAAATGGATCTTTGACAACGCATTAGGACGACATAGTGAATCTACAACGACGAACAATGATGATGCATACATTTTTGTAAGCTCACGAGGAAAATTAACACTACATAAGAATTATGCATTGAATCTATGACAACACAGCTTTTAAATGCATGGAATTTTGGATTACCAATATGGACGGTGCACAGAATCTATGATAACCCGTTTTGGACGTTGTATGGAATCTGTGGCAACATATATTTGTGCGACTCATGGAATCTGTCACAATGCATCGGTATGGAATATAATGCACGAGTAGAATACATGGGATCATAGACTACGTATAGGCTCGCATTATGGATTCTATGACAACTCATTAGGATCACGTAAGGAATCAGGACACCGCACATGACCGATTCATGGCATCTATTACATCATTTAGACAATTCATGACGATTTTGACGTTGCATGAGCACAATACAAGGAATAAATGACCACGCATTATAATAATATATGGAATGTGACACAAAGACGATTGGGGAATCTATGTCTACATATAAGCATTTGGTAAAGGATCAAGAATATGCATTAGGAAGATGTACGGAATCCATTACAAAACTTAAACATGTAATTAATTACAACGCACAAGGGCGTTATTAGGATCTAGAATACTGCATAAGGATGAAAACTAGAATTACGCATCACAACGATTTATACATCAAATAGGCTTGTATTTACCGCTTGGCTATGTATTTGTTCTTGGTTAGATTTATTTTCAAGACACATTTATGTAAATTTAAATAACGAATATTTTCTAAAAATTCTTAAACAATAGCCACTCAAATGAAGTGTAAACCTGGATTTTTCTAATGCAGTTGGTAGCTTAATGTTGGACGTTTATATCCATATATATTTTTGAGTCACTTTCATTTAAATTAAGCAACCACAACCTTTAAAACACATGTTTATTCATTAAATGGTCCCTTTAGAATGGCTCAACTGTATTTTGACATTTTGCTCAACATTTTGAATAATCACAACGTATATATAATATATATTAGCGCTAATTGTAATGGAACAGAATGTAGACAGCTCTTAATGTTGAATTTCGTGACTCGAAATGTTGTTTTGACGTAAATATGCGTGTTCGTTTGTATGTCGTTGCGTTACAGCTGCAACATGAAATAATGTCAATGTAACATTACTGAATTAGGATAAATACATCTACATGTGATTTGACAGAGAGAATAATTCAATTTTGTAAATGCATACATCAATATCTAATTCTAAAATACGTGTATTGCCTTGTAAAAGCTGAATTCTGAGAAGTGTAAAATAACTGTCTGTTATTTCACTAATTCTATTATTTGTTCGTGTTCTTCTAAGAAAGCTTCTAAGATTTCTGTGTTACGTTTAACCTGCATCGAGCTACCACCTGTCATATGTATATCTCTTTTTGATGGCTGCTTAAGACAGGCCAGGTCTACTGTAGTTTAAAGCACACACCAGTAAACATAAACAATGTGTTATATGGTATGTAGTGACGACAGACCAAAAGTGATGCATTACATGATTGTCGCTTACAGTATTCACCCTCGATAATATTAATTCATTAACGATTTATCATAGTATCTCCTCCTTTAACCCATTCCCACATAGGCTATAGACCCAACCTCTTTAAATAAATCTACCGAACAGGAGCATTTACTAGCAAAAAGGGACGTTTGGAATAGTGCAGTTTCAAAACCATTGTGATAAATAGAGTATTTGCTCATACAGAGCATTACACAGGCGTCAGAAGGCGTCCGTCCATGTTCTGTACTTGGTTAATGTACCAATTAAATGAGACATGTAACAAATCCGATTAAGCTTTATTTCAAATTAGCAGATACCAATGTGGATAATATATAACAGATGTCTCAATCTGGAAAGAAAGAGCTATCCTCACAATATTTTCATTTAGTTTGAATTACTGTTAATCATCTACAACTGTCATTCCAAAGGCATCTAGGTCTGGACTTTAACACATTCCCCGTTGAATATTAATGTAAACATAATGACGTTATAAATATTTATTGGTTGAGTTTTATGTACACAGGGTGGTGATAATGGTAGAAACTATAGCGGCATATCTATTATAATGTCCTAAAGGAGCTATCTGATCTGTTTCTAATATGTTCTGAAAATACGTTAAAAGGCGTTAATATGAGGATAAGGGTCAAAGATTATGGCTTAATGCAGGTTGAAAGAGCATTTACATATCTGCTGCCTGCTTTAAAGATAATAAAATGGCTGCTACAGTGTGCGTCTTCTGTATATGATATGTTTTCAATTAAAACGGGGAAATGTCTATTAATATTTGAAAATGTACCCTAGAAGTATGAAATCAAATAACTACGATGTTTTGTACACACGTTACTACAGAGAAACAGGCACGGATACATGTACTTACTCAAACACCAGTGTACAAAGTCCAAATGTATAAGGTTAGATAATGATTCTCTCTCACCTACAAAAGCATAGCAACCGATAAACATGAGTACTCAAATATTAAAATCGCCATTTTCCCACCAAACCCTATGTAGCGTAGGAGCGTTCTGTTTTACGTTCACCTTGCTTTAAGCAACCACCTGCCCAAAATACCAACTAATTAACACAATTTAGTGGTCGTTATAGAGAGGCTTTACTGTACCTCCTGCTATGGGGGTCAACAGGATTTTTCTTCATGTTTTAAAAACTTATGCTCCCAGTGCCAAACAGCTTAGATCCAAATTCGACACTCGTCTGTATCCAAGTTGCATGAGAACGTTTTCACACATTCTCTAATGCACATTTGACGTAGGGAAGACGTACAGGTTGGAGAAATGTCTGCATTCTTATCCCACAGTGGGTAAAAAAAGTCTGATCCAATTTCAATTTCTTCCGATTCGATCAAGTTTTTGAGAAATTATTGACTATAGTGTCAAACAGCTTGAAATCGGAGGCACCCAGTTACTCGATGCGTCATCTGGGTCCAAGCTATTTGCAAATGCGAATTAAGTTGCATATATGGAATTAAGAGAGTAATGCCAGCCTCTATGTCAAAGGTGATATGCACCTAATGGTTGAAAAGTTTCAGCCTTGACAGGATGACGTAACTCAAGCCTTTTAAATGTAAGACTTCCTCTGAAGATACGCTATGATCGATTCAGATAGAAGCTATGCTAGCGAGGTTATCAGAACAGATAGTTAACAAACACCAAGCGGAAACTGTAATGATAACATACATTTGTATATATTTCTTCCGGATTTAGCCGATATTTGTAATTCATAAATATTAGTGGACCATTTACCTGACCGAAACGCCACCTGGCGTCTTTACAAACAAAGAAGATCCATATCAGACTTGTTGATGTGTGATTAATTAAAGGTCCATAACTCTAACGTTATCAATTAATTAAAAACAAGAATAACGAACTGCATATGGATCGATACTGGAGGTTCTCATGAAGGGCCACAGAAATTCATACCATAAGTTGCTGAGAACAGTTGCTTGGACAAGAAAGTAACATGTACAAAACATATACAGCCAATGTAGTATTAATGAAACGCCCACAACTCTAAACAATAACAAATAAAACAACGAACAGCAAGATATACATTTTCCCATCAATACTCAATGAACCCATAAGTTCCATTGAATTCCTATCAGTAATTGTTGAGAATCGTGCAAGAAACTATCTCGACTTGAAATATGAGCTATTTTGGTATAAGCCATCTTATTGTATTTCTACAGTTAAAGTCAGCCGAAAATGATAAGAGGGTTATATTGGCTACATTGTTATAAAACAAAGCATTACCCACATCCCCTGTTGAGTATTAATGTAAGAAATAAGGACCTCGTGGATATTTGTTAGCTAAAGTTGTGTAATGGCATACGTACAGATGATTGTTTGGTGTTGGTAAAAAACTGTAGAATCATATCTATTATAATTGCACGGAGCAGATCTGGATCTACTCTATTTGCAAAGGCGTAAACAAGCCTTTTACACAAAGGAAAGTGTTAAACAATTTTTTAAGACGAATTTTGATTAGAATTTCATGTGCATGTGATGGCGAACATCTAGGAGTTTTCTGCAGACGTTACCATGTTTTATGAGGAGATTAATATAAAAAAAATACTGCAATGAAATAAAGAAGGTGTAATTGTTGACAAAATGAACTTTTACCCTTAACCAGGTGAATAATTAAAACTAGCTTCTCCCTTTCTGAATATTAATCAAACACATACTTGTATAAACTTTTATCATAGAAGAAAATTATTTTAATTAACAAACAGTACATATCCTGAACAAAGGACCCCTAGAGAGCACATTTATCCGGGTGTAAACTAACCTTAAATGCGTAAATCACATTTTTTTCTAACCGACAGACTTTTTTAAAATTTTGCACGTATGAAGTTTATGGATTACTCATTTAAATGCCACTACATCTTAATGGGGTATCCGTGCTTTTTTCCGAGATATGATCATTTGAACATGGCCACTACTGGTCCTTTTAATGGATGTGTGTGTCTAAATACTTTAACCCTTTTAAAGGCGTATGTAACAATGGTTTATGCGCAACTCTGTGCGCATGTGAAATATTTTACTCGGGTAATGTAAATAAGAGCACCGTGGAAATATTTACCGCACACCGAGTAAAGTAATCGGATAAATTCACCTGGTTAAGAATATAAGTTCTGGTAGTAGGAGATCCTTCGAAAGCAGAAGCGGAAAATTGCAGACTCGGTTTTATTGAGTCTGTTCATGCGCAGTTAAAACATCAACACTACTCACACCCCTAACACCGGTTTAAACAGTATTAATTTTTCAAAACTAATAACATCGAAACTAATGACCCCGAAGAACCAAACAAAATAATAACACTGAGACATAACAACAATACGAGGCGAGATTTTACGACCTCCACACAAGGACTTAACACCTGCTGTTGTGAAGTACATACAACCTGGTACGTCTGTTCATGAGCAGTTATTAAAAGTGCAGCAGTAGTCATGTCCCCTAGCACCGGTTATAGCGGTATTCAATTTTCAAGCCTAATACAGTAGAACCCCGCTAATGCGACCACTTAATGAATAAACATTGGTGCCTTTATAAGCAGGTGGTAGCTTAATGCAGGACAAAAGTAATACAGAAAGCTCCTCTTGGAGCTTTCTGTATTACTTTTGTCCTACATTAAGCTACCACCTGCATCTAACACCCAGAATTATACCTCTTTTATGTGGTCGCATTAGCGGAACTTTACTGTAACATCGAAAGAGTGGAGAACCGTTCTACGCTCAGAGTAGATAAAAATACCGTACGGCGTCCTGACAAGCTAGTTATAGCTACGTTACAAAAAGCATAGTACCATCATTTGGGAGAAGGGTCATAATTTGGCCAATATTGAAAGACCCGTGCTCACACAGACATTTCTCTATGAACTATTAAGTTTATCAGTCTACTGTAATGTGACAGCAAATTATACACATCCGTGCTTAGCCCTTTCAGAGGAAAATATGAGTGTTTAGGTATAAAGTTCACTAAGTAGGAAAAACGTAGCTAGAGGATGCTGAATGACAAACAGTATATTCTATGATCAGAGGGCTCCTATATGAGCCATTTGATCTGGGTCTAAACTGTTTGTAAATGCCAGAACACGAGTGTCCTGCATTCAAAGGATTAATACTCGATTAATGGCGTGTCCCGGAAGGAAGGTAACGATGTTCTAGCAGACGAGCTAAATGGTTTCAGGAAGCAGGGTTCGTGTGAAAAACATGTATTTACACTTTGTTAGACAGTTTTACTAGATATGGTAATCAATCCGTCTTTATGTGCAATGATCCTGAGCAAGCGTTGTTTGACTATATTGATAATGACATGTTTTGTATAAGTTTACTAAATACAATGGATGATAAATTGTATAACACAGGGAAAGAAATATTGTCCAGCTCACAGGATTGGTGTGTGTTTGAATCAATACCATACTCCTAAACTGGTTCAGTTGTTCGACTGTACTATATCACTGAATATATCCTGAAAGCGGGAGATCCTTCGAAGGCAAAAGTAGCAATTTGAAAAGAAAAGATTGCAGATTGCAGATTGAATCTGTTCACGAGTAGTAACTAACAGTGCAACACTACTCATGCCACTAGCACCGGCTTAAGCAGTATTACATTTTCAAAACTAATACCATCAAAACTAATGATCCCGAAGGATCAGAAAATATAACAACACTGAGAATGAAGTACGGGGCGACTTTTTAAGGCCGCCACACAAGAACTTAACACCTGCTGTTGTGAAGTAAATATATCCTGAAAGTGGGAGATCATTTGATAGCAAAAGTATCAATGTGAAAAGAAAACATTGCAGACTCGGTGTTATTGAATCTGTTAATGAGTAGTAATTAAAAGTGCAGCACTACTCACACCCCTAGCACCGGCTTCAGCAGAAAATTTATTCCAATTTCATAAAAGTTAATGAGCTTATACAATATAGCGTTGGTCTAGACCTTAGAGTTCAGGGTCCATGCTTATAAAGCTTTTAGTTGAGTCTGAGATCGTTCTCAAGCTTTTGATTGGTCAGATTTGAGCCTTTGGCTCAAATCTGACCAATCAAAAGCTTGAGAACTCAAATCTGACCAATCAAAAGCCTGAGAACGAAACTCAGACTCAACTAAAAGCTTTATAAGCATGGACCCAAATTGGTGACCAAAACCCTTCAGACTTAGCTTGCGCATATAATGCTACCGGAGAAACCCTACAGGCAATGTAAAATGTTGGTCACGAATGATGCAAACGGTTGCAAATTGTATTTATGCAGAACATGCCGTAAACATCGGGGTAATAAAGGGGGTAATATATAGAAACTTTAAAGAAACACAAGTACATCGGCGTTACTTTCCATGAAAAGTACGATTATACTTCAAACCGCGAGACATTAAGGAAAGGAACGGACCGCGCACTACCTCATCTTCAGTTCTTACGAAAAGCCACACCACTCGTGTGCAAACGTACAAATATGAGTCATGCAGGAAACACCACACATTAACGAAACAGCCACCCAAGCAGCACCACAAAAACAAAACAGTAAATGTACGTAACTACCAAAACACAAAAAGGCACTCAAAGACAAAACAAACAAACAATAGGGGTGTTAGATGGAAGTACCGCCTTTGGACGGTCAGTGACAGTAGTCACTAGGGGTTTAAACCGGTTATGGGGAGCCCAACCTCACACTTATTCCATCCCCACCCTACAAGACAAATAGTGTAAATAAACGTATCCCCTCTCCGACTAATCTACAATAACCGCGATGGCAAATACAGTGGTAAATTGTATGTAGAACGGAAACATATTTAAGTGAACTTATATATTTTAAGTGAACTTAGGACGTCCGTAAACCGGTTTAAACCCCCAGTGGTGTTTTTGCTGCTGACCGTGCCAAGGCGGTACTCTCTTTGTCACCCTTCCTTTTATTTGCCTTGCGTCTTTGTGCTTGTGGTTTGTTCATGTTGTGGAACGTTTGTCCCTGATTCTTGTGTGTCTTTTGGTGTTTTCTGTGTTCATTTCGTATGTGTGTGTGCGTGTGCGTTTGGGTGTGTGGTTGTGTGTGTGTGTGTCATGCTGTCTATCGGTGTTTTGGTGGTTGTTGCGTCTTGCATGTGGCTTTGCCTGCTTGACTTTACTACTTTTCCATTAACACCAATCCATGACTACTGCTGTGGGCGTGTTAGTTCAGAAATGACCAATGTATTGATAACGTTCAAAAAGAGAAAGAGTTAATTTATAGGGTTTCCCCGCTTTATTGACTTAGGACACATTCTGATTAGACTTTGGAATAGGCTGATTCGAATTGAAGTGTTTGTAATGAACTATCACAAGAGTAGAAATAATTGGTAACAAGGCTTGAAACATGTGATGTCAAAACTCGGTTCTGTAGAGAACTTTCACAACAAAACTGTTTTTAAACATTTCTCATGTTTATTTACTCTTCAGTAATCATTTTTGCAATATACATTATGGTATCACGAAATGGAAAAATTACAGAAGCTTAGAACGTGCATACTGTTTACTCTTTAATGCGGGGACTGCGTAATACGCAACCTCAGCAGAAAGAAACGATTACTGCAATTTTACCAGGCATCTTCCCGCCTCAAACAGTTCGGTAAATAGGTGAACGACGTGATCAAAGAAAATACAAACTGTAATGATCAAAGTGTCGTGGACCAAACATATTTTCCAATTAACTGTGATTTTTACAGAGACCAGCGAATTTTATAAAGACAGTTTCATGATATTTTTCTTGATGCAGCAAACATTTCAGGTGGTATCAAACTGTTGAGTATAAGATAATTATGTCCTAGGAAACTGGCTAAGTGTTGTAGTGAAAGCAACTGATTTTGAGAAGAAATGCCATTTTCATATGATTATTGTAATGGTATTGTTAACATATGACTCATTTATAGGCACGTATAGAACGAATTGTTAATAATAATTTCATGAGCAAACAGAACAGACCCTGATTCAGATCCAATAATATCCGTTTGGCCTGGGTCTACTCTGTTCGCAAAGGCGTGAAAGACGATTATATGACTGAAAGGGTTAACTGTTGAATTCTCAGGGAGTATGCCATCCTCTATTTTTGTTGTCCAGTGTAAAGGTTATTGCAATGTATACTGTATATTTGACACCAAACGTTCCAATATATAAAACATACTGTCCAATTTGGATTTTAAAAGATCAAATCGTTTGTTTGTCTTTAAAAAAACGGCATTATAGTTCCGATGCCTTGGGTTGGAGAAATCCCTCCAAGTTTCCATTGTCCGTTTAGACAATTGTCGACTTCTATCCCATCATCACGCCCTCTTTGAAGACAACATCATTCTACATAGATACAATAAAAAGTTTGACATTGTTGCAAGCATTGTCTATAGTGAATGCTACGAGATATTGTTTTGATATATAGCAGATTACGGAAGAGCAAGACTGTTGTAACATGATCAAACGCTTATTTCTATACACCCTTATCCCGCTGTCAGCGACTTTACTCGATATGGTTAGATGCCGAACAACTCGGTGACTCTTTCGGATCCAAGTTATTTGACAGTCGGCAAATAGTTCCTCAAAGGATTGCTTGAATCGGAAGTAGGCAAACTTGCACCAGGTCAAATTTTGAGCAGACATTATTTTTCCACAGCTGGATAACGATAAACATAACGACTTTTTATTATAAAATGTTGATTGTCATCATCACCCAATGTAGAAATGGTGTTTGCAGTGTTAAAGTACTGGTACAATGTTTCATCATAGTTATAATTCTTATCATTCTTATTGTTTTTATTATCAATACTTATTATTTTTATTAACCCATTTGCTCCCACGATCTCATATATGGGACGTAGGCAAACACTGTAGACTCGCATAATGCGGCGTCTGATCAGAGTCTACACTGTTTGCTGATAGGAATTTCAATATAAAACAAAACTAAATTGAAAATTTAGGCCAGACAACCTTTAGATAAAAAATGGACTAATCCAATATTTAAGCATGGAAAAATCCACTGGGATCAAATGGGTTTAGCTTTGTCAGAGTCCAGATAAGATGCGTAAATTTTAACATTTCCAAGAATAGTTTCTTTATTTCTTCACAAAACCCTATACTGTTGAGAAATGACGATTTTATATTTGGGTACCCACCTTTATCTGTAACTCTATTTAGAGAAAGCATTTACCATGTGACATGCCACAAAGACTTTTGAAACTATTGATCAGTTGTCAAACAGCATGGATCCTGAGACGCCTGGGTTACTCGGCGTGTGATCTAGATCCAATCTCTTTTCAAATGCGACTTAGGTTCTATTGCCAATACAAAAAAAGCAATATTCAGCATTCCAGATATGTAGTTAAATATCACAGTTCAATCATTACAAAGAGAGCGTATGTTACACTATTGTGTAGGGAGGATACTGTCACAAGGACCAGATAAACTGCTTTAGGTTGGTATTTTATATGTAAATGTACACTTAATGCCCCTAAACCGGTTTAAACGCCCAGTGACTATTGTCACTGACCGTTCCAAGGCGGTACTTCATATGTCCCCTATTGTTTGTTTGTTTTGTCTTTGTGCGTCTCTTTGTATATTTGCTGTGTTTTCTTGTGTTGCTGTTCGGGTGGCTGTTTGTTCTGTATATGGTGATTGCTGCATTACTCATATTTGTACTTTTATATCGACAAAACAAGCTAGCACAGTGGATTTGCACTAAAGCGACCACATTGTTTGTTAAGATGTAAGGCAGGTGGTTACTTAATTCATGGTAACATTGATACAGAAACTCCGATTTGAGACCAAGAAATAGACTTCTTTTGGGCGGTTGTATTAGCGACACTTTAATGTATATAGATACTTTATTAAGTACAAAGTCCATAGGCCAAACAGTACACGGTCGCAAATAAAGATTATTACATGGTCAACAGCAGAACGAGTTAAAGATCCTCATGTACTCTACATACAGTTCAACAACCACACACATGTTCAAGAGGAAAATGATGTCGTATTTTGTTTTTGTTACCTATCACATAAGAAAAATCAATAAGTAACAAATGATATAACATAATCACCAGTCTGAGTTCCGACTGCTACAGACACTCAATTGCACGATCGGCACTCTTTAAACTTTAAAAATAATGTAGCGTTTGCATAATCAGTTAGATAAAAATAAACCAAGTGCGCGCTAGTTTACCGGCGACAAGGAGGTAGCTCTCTATACAAGTTGAAAAATATTTTTAAAACACAGATTTTAGTTATTGTTATTATTGTTGTAGAATCAAACACAATAATCTCTAATCATCGACTAATTTGTTATAAATGTATTGATTAGTTTTAATTAAATCTGGTTGTATAACGGGCAAACATGACTTTCATTATATAAAAACAAATCGCAATAAATAACATAGTACATGTACATGTATCTAGTAATTCACACTCTCCCAACGCTATCGGGTAAGTAGGCTTTCTTTTATTGCTTTAACAGAACGATACACATAAGAGCAAAACATGTAGATTATATATATAAGCTTCAACTTACAACGGGGACAATGTATTCTTACATAATTATGCACTGCTCAGGTGCGGATTTAGAGGGGCGGGCCGGCGTACGCCCCCCCTAAAATTCCCCAAACAAACATTTTTAGTAATATTTTAGATCCAGGTCTACTAAAACTCAATACAACATTGATTTAATCTGTTTTTTTTATGTCCCTTGCCCAATTACGCTATTTTTCAACATGTATTACAAACACTCCATTTATTTATGTCATCAAACATAACAATCTACGCCCCCCCCCCCTTTCCAAAATAAATTCTACGCCCCCCAATCTGAAATCCTGGATCCGCACCTGCAGCTGACTACTAATTCTTGTGGCAGTATCTAATTCTTCATAGGCAATCGTCCAATATTGTTTTTCAAAGTATCAAATGAGTTATTTTAGCCCTTGACTCGATGCAAATTCATGTCAGAATGAATGATTATACTTATATGACTATTAATATCTTGATTTTGTATACTGGTATTATGCAGAAATGAATTATAACAATGGTACAGGCTGTAGAATCATATTTATATTATATCATAAGTAAACTGAGCAGACATTGAGCAGACGGCCCTACAGGAACCGTAGGATATGTGTCTACTGTATTTGGTAAGGCGTCAAAGGGTAAAATGTTATACAATTTTTTCCGTGTAAATAATGTTCATTATGAGTAAACGGTTAAGGCAGAAATTTGTGTTTTCGTATCAAAGGATTCTATAAATTGGTGTGTGTTTTCTATCGGAATGCGAATTGCGAGTAGAAATCGCATTACTTAGTCCGAGTCAGTATGTAGCAGGGGCGTCGAAATACGACAGTACAGTTAAACTATCGCTAATGCGACTATATAGGTTATTAACCCTTACTACGCTGAAATTTCAAAATGGACTATTCCAAATTCAAACTGCTTACGATGAATAGAAACATGTAAATTGACAAACAGTGCAGACCCTGATGAGAGGGTTCCTCTAGGAACCCTCTCAACAGGTATACACTGTTTGGAAAGGATATTCGTGACTCGTGTTCTGCACAGTAAGGGTTAACACAGGAGTCTATAAAAGCAAGTGGTTGCTTCATACAGGGCACACGTAATGAATAAATTCCTATAGGAGTTTTCAGCATTACGCTTATCTTGCATTAATTGGCAACCTTTTATTAAAATCCAGATTTATACTTCTTTTGAGTAGTATGACGCCATTGAGGATATTCGGGAAATGCACAACAGCACAAGTGACTAACGTTGCACCAAATATTTTGTTTAAATCAGTGCTATGCAAGAAATAAGAATAAACAATAAAATCAGAGCAATTTTTTTGTCATATTTTAGATATGAGAAAAGAATTTATGGTCCTGCAAGACAAATTGTTTTAGTAATGTGGCGAAACCAATTAGTAACTGATTCGCCTGATGTGGCCGCTGGTCTAAGTCAATACTTCATCTTTACATGTAGCATGCTTCGGATGAATCGTGGTCTTCTTCGCAAACAGTTTGGATCCAGATGAGACACTGGGTAAGTCGGATGAATCGTGATCGCATTTACAAACAGTTTGGATCCAGATGAGACACTGGGTAACTCGGCTTGTCACATTAGTTAGTACTCCAGTTGTACATTAACTCTTTCGGCGCCAAACTTCTAACTGTCGTCTGCAATCCAAGTTCGTTAAATCATTCAGTAAAAATAAGGAAATGAGATAAATAAATGCAAATTTCAAAGGAATAAAACACACATATAGAAAGAGAGATTGAGACAAAAGGTCAAGTCCCTGATCAGACACCGCCTGTCGTGGTGCAATAATGCGACATCGGCGGTGAAAGTGTTTAACTTTTGTAAACGAAAGATATTATAGATTATCTATCTTACAATTTGAATGCGGGAAACAAGTGCACTGTCATTTGAAAACACTATAGACCCACATCAGAGTACTCCTAAAGCAGTCCTCTGACAAGGGTCTGCACATATTGTCATTCAAATCCCCCTCACATGCACCCTTTCATACTATCTTACTACGATCAAAGAACATGTAAAACGCTACTGTGATAAAATATATGAAAATTCTGGTATTAATGTTTTTTGGTCCATAAAAAATTCAAATGATGTTTTAACAAAACTTGAAAATGAACAGTATAACATTTCTTTACTGAGCTCTTATGATTTCTCTACACTCTATACTACTCTACCTCACCATCTTATAAAGGATAAACTTATTAAATTAATAGAAAAAACCTTTGCCAGAGAAAACAAAATGTTCATTGCTTGTAATGTTCAACGTTCATTCTTTTCGAATTCAGAAGTTGAACATTACACAATGTGGACTTGCCTTGATGTTTGTATCTCTTACCTTTCTTTTGGATAATATATTTGTGCGTTATGGGGATACCATATATCGCCAAGTTGTTGGTATACCCATGGGTACAAATTGTGCCCCTCTTGTTGCAGATTTGTTTTTGTATTGCTACGAGAGGGATTTTATGCTTAGCTTAAAACCTGATACACAGACCGATAGTGTTAATGCTTTTAATAAAACTTCAAGGTATTTAGACGATATTTTGAATTTAGATAATCCTTATTTTGATACTATGATTTCTTCAATTTACCCAAAAGAACTGTCTTTAAACAAAGCTAATCAATCTGACATTAAAGCTTCATTTTTAGATTTGAATCTTTCAATTAAAAATGATAAAGTTTCGTCAAAAGTATACGATAAAAGAGAAGATTTTAATTTTAAAATTGTTAATTATCCTTTTCTAGATGGAGATGTGCCACGTTCTACATCTTATGGGGTTTATATTTCTCAACTTATTAGGTTTGCCCGAGCCTGTTCCATTGAAGATTTTAACAGGCGTAATTTAGTTATAACTGATAAACTTCTTAATCAAGGTTACAGATATCACAAACTTCGGAAAACTTTTTCTAAATTTTATTATCGAAATTTACCTCTCATTAGTAAATATAATTGCAATCTACGGACGTTACTGCGACAAGGCATTTCTCAACCAGAATTTTATGGGGATGTTATCTACAAACTTAGGAAAATTCGGGGTCATATCCATTTTCATGATTTGTTTATAAAACGCATTAAAACATTTAAAAAGAAAGGTTATGATCCTATTATATTGCAACGCACTGCATGTTTGGTTATCGACCCTTTTACAGTCGGTAGCTACGCTTCCCTCTTTGCTTGCGCGATGACAGGCCGAGGGTAGTACTCTATGATGGTATACTCTTAAACTTGGATACAGGATGAGCTTACCAGACTCATATATTACTTTTTCCCTGTCGTGCCCTTAACGGCTTACCTGCAGGTGCTCTGATTTCAGCAAAGTCATTGAGTACATATTTGACGGATTGTCACAGTTATTATGCTATGTTTTACATGTTTTCCTGTGTTCACCGTCGTCTATGTTGTGGGTAAGTCCAGCGGGGATACCTTTATTTACACTATTTGTAAAGCTAGGGTGACTTTGAGAGAAGTGTGAGGTTAGGACGTCCGTAAACCGGTTTAAACCCCCAGTGGTGTTTTTGCTACTGACCGTGCCAAGGCGGTACTCTCTTTGTCACCCTTCCTTTTGTTTGCCTTGCGTCTTTGTGCTTGTGATTTTGTTCATGTGTTGAACGTTTGTCTCTGGTTCTTGTGTGTCTTTTGATGTTTCTGTGTTCATTTCGTGTGTGAGTGTGCGTTTGGGTGTGTGGTTGTGTGTGTGTGTGTGATGCTGTCTATCGGTGTTTTGGTGGTGGTTGCGTCTTGTATGTGGCTTTGCCTGCTTGACTTTACTACTTTTCCATTTATCAATTAATAATAATGACCTACGTTTAGAGCGGTTGAAACTGTACTCACCACGCTAAGGGTTTATGTTGCATTTTCTCATGGAGATGCCCATAAATCTTTACTGATTAAGCTTTGCTAATGAAGAAGAGTGTCGAAGTCTTTGAAGAATGTTGAAACATGTTCAGTAAAGTTGATAAGGGGGCTAAATTTAGAAAATTTGATGTAATATGATCAAATGAACAAGTTTTTTATTTAAACTCTGCTAGACGTAATGGTATCACTCATTCCAAGATGGTTTGCTCATACTTAACATGGGTCCATGCTTATAATTTTTTTAGTTGAGTCTGAGTTCGTTCTCAAGTTTTTAATTGGTCAGAAAGGCTCAAATCTGACCAATCAAAAGCTTGAGAACACAAATCTGACCATCCAAAAGCTTGAGAACGAACTCCGACTCAACTAAAAAGTTTTATAAGCATGAACCCAGATTTACGGATATAGACACGTTGTCGTCTAAGACTAAAACGTAATAAACACCTGTTTGAAAACAAGTCAGATTAATGTATGTTGAAATGTCCATAATAAGTTACAAAGCATAGAGTTCTGTAATGCAGTTGGGATTTATTCATACAATACAGAGCACTCCCTCTAAAGGGGAATTTTAATAAAAGAAGTTAGCACGTTTTAGACAGGGGGCTACTTAATGCAGCATGAAAGTCATGCAGAAAACTCATTTGGGAACTTACTTCATGGTCTTCGCCCAGAATTAGCTTCCACCTGCCAAATAGACCGGCATTGGTACTGATTTAGAGGGGTTTTACTGTAAATAATAGAGCTTGAAATTACACAGATTATATTTTTTGAGGACAACGGTATAACGTTTATTGGAAGAATGTACAGCTACTCAAGTCAATATAAATCTTCCTTATTGGGGCTATCTATTTCTATTAATCCTGCCAATAAGTTACCACCTACAGAATTAGACTAAACACTAGACGTCATTCAGATATCGTGTTCTATATTGGAACATCTTTTTATGTTTTGTTCCCGTCTGGATGTGGCTGTTTTTCTGTATTCTAAATGAAATACTTCCGTTATCGCCATGCCGATAACTGACATGTTACGGTTGACACTCTGTTTAGTAATCAGTTGCCAATAAATGGCACCTAAATATAGATGGGTGGCTAATTATTAGACGAGACTTTCAATGTAATGAAGTACAGTAAAATCACTCTTATGCATCCACCAAACAGAGGTCTAATACAGGGTCGTAGAGGCAGGTGATAGCTTAATGCAGGACACAATTACTTGTGTCCTGCATTAAACAACCACCTGCTTTAAATGACGCCAAAATATATTCATTAAATGGTCGCTTTAGAGAGATTCTACTTTACTACAGGCAAAACTAAACTATTGCCTCAGAGATGTTCACTCCGTGAAACAGAGACATACTCGGCGCCTCAGTGACTTCGAACAGAGACATACTCGGCGCCTCAGTGACTTCAAACAGAGACATACTCGGCGCCTCAGTGACTTCAAACAGAGACATACTCGGCGCCTCAGTGACTTCAAACAGAGAGATTCTCGGCGCCTCAGTGACTTCAAAACTGCTGACGCTCTGATCAAATGAGAGCTATTTTCTGGGGTCAACAATCCTATTGCATTGCAAACAGTGTAAAATCAGACCAGATTGACCACGGTCTGGACTGTTTGTCACTGGTCAGAATCTGTAGTAATTCATCTATCTTTCATACAACGTGAAGGTAATACTCGTCGACATGTTGTCTTAGACACATGTTCTAAAAGAACGACTCATTTACGAGATAGTTTGTAAAACAAGTGCAAAGTATATTTGAGGGCCTCATGGAAGATTGGTCATAACCAAATGAGTACTCTCGTTAAATAAAGTCTTTATTATTATTATTATTATTAAGAACAATGGGTCATCGCCTCCAAAGTTAAATCATGCCTTCTTTTCATTTTCTTCTGAACGATTGAAAACGGACTGTCTGTGACAGTAATAACATGTTTCCTGTGTTAAATATTTCGCCGCCGTAGGCGAATCTATGATAAGCTTTGCAAACAGTTTGGATCCAGAGGATCATGCGGTGTCTGATCAGAGTCTACACTGTTTGCTGATATGAATTTCAATATAAAACAAAACGAAATTAAAAATTCATGCCAGGCATCCCTTAGATAAAAAATGAACTAATCCAATATATAAACATGGAAGAATCCACTGGGCGCAAATGGATTAATTTCCGTGCAATATGGTCAAATGTAATGCATGGTGACTCATGTTATGTCGTGGAATACACGTCCATTTCATGTGTTATAAAAGTTATTTAACTTGACAAACTCTTGACTCAGATACTGACACAATGGCTGGTCGGTTTCTACTCTGATTTCAAATCTACAATGGTAGGTTTTCTCATGACACGGTTCCATATTTTCAAATACTGTACAACGCCAACCATACGACTGCTAAGTAAAGTGAATGAACATGTGCATCTTCAACACACGCCTTTTTGCGCCTCTGTAAAACTCATTTTTTAAACCATTGTTATATATAAAGCATTTGCTCATATGGAGCAAATGGTCTGTTTATCACAATGGTTTCAAATCTACACACCTCTAAAAGGTTGCAGTGGTTTCAAAATTACACAGCTCTAAAAGTCTCATTTTTTCTATAGTTAATGCTCCCTTTCGGTAGATTAATTCAAAGAGGTTGGGTGTAAAATAGTCTAGGGGAATGAGTTAAAAACAGCAGACTGCTTAATGCAGAACTATTGTGCATGTAGTTAACTATTTCCCTCATATTGACGACTTTTGACGACTCTATAAGAGTCACTTTGTGAAACCATTGTGATAAATAAAGCATTTGCTCCTATAGGAGCAAATGCTCTATTTATCACAATGGTTTCAAACTACAAAATTCTAAACTTTTCCCTTTCTCTTATTAATGCTCTTTTTCGGTAGATTCGTTCAAAGAGGTTGTATCTAAAATAGCCTATGAGTTAATGGGTTAAAGCCTCAGAGGTTTAGGTTGCATTGTTACCAGATTAGATTTGACCCTTGACCTTATGAAAGTTCAAATAGGAAGTAATGACTGTGAACGTTAATTTGCTTAATATTTACACTGGTATAATGAATAAGAGTCATTTGACCAAAGTAGAAACAGTATAACAATGTCTATATTATTGCATAAGCAAAACGGGTAGGCATAACTGCATTAAGAACTATCTGATCTAGGTCTACTTTGTTTGTAAATGTCTACAGATATGTTACATCTCCATTAGATAATGCGTAAAGAACAAAATGCGGCTACATGTATATGGATTTATGATACTGCAAAGCAATCCAAGAGCATTGCCATGGATCCAGACTGTTGGCACTCACGTAGATTCTGAGAAAAGAAAAGAAAACTAAATTTAAAAAGTAGACAAGACGTTTTGCAGCGTATTTAAATAGTTAAACGTGAAACAAGTACAGGCGTGAGATGGTTTATTTTTCGACTATAAACTCTGTTGTTACTGGCGTCAACAACGTTTTCCTTTCGAAATAAGATAACAAAACAAGTACACATGTAGTTCGATACCATATAACACACTGTCTGTTACAGTTTCAAGTATTCAAAACAAACGATAAATTGACCGATGTGTTTGACAATGTAATTACCAATCGTCTGAGCATAAGCATCCACTTATTTATGTACTATGTTGCAGAACGAATGCCCCACATTTGTGACATATTGTGAGTTTAATAGTTGAATTGATAAATATCGTTATAGATGTTTTGTAAACAAAACAAAACGTACTAATCAAATGACTGTTACTTTATATATACACCAGATAATCCTAATTTCCGCAAATATTCGGACGTATATAACCGGGTTTCTCTTAGAGAAAATAAACCCGTCGGGTGTGGGGATCGAGACCTCGAGATTCCTAGTCAAGCACTCTATCGCATCGCCATAAAACCCGGCTAGCACAGCAAGGCTACACAAGTGTTGATATAGGTAAATTACACCCCGTGACATACTCCCCAATCAAGTTGAAATTCGTCCCCGAATTTCTGTGGGTACGGAGAACAATTTGCAATGACTCCGGAGCACAAACAGTCACGGACCCTACATTTGGCGCCAATTGTTACCGGGTATTCTTTATAAAGAAACATACCCACCCAGACCCGGAATCGAACCCGGAACGCCAGGTCCGCAGTCATGCAGTCTACCACGTCGCCATAAAAGCACACTTGTACAGCAAGAATGTACACGTGGTGATACAGGTAAACTACACCCCGTGACACATACAAGCTTGGGCAAATAGTGCTGGATCAACACAGCCGGCTCCTGGTGAGCAGTTTAATCAAGGTATTCACTATTTGCTACTATGTCATTCTAATATAATGTTATGCAAAGTGTGCCGAGTTGAGTTATTCAGCTTTACAGCCTCCTTGAGAGCAGACTGGGTGTTCGAATATCCTAATTATCGCAGCTATTTGTATAAACAAGATTAACCATTTCCTTGTTCAATGTTTATTCCTAATTTCGATAACTACTGAATATTCATGGACAAAATAATCATAATAAATATGGAAAATGGAAAATTGTAGCCATTTTAGAAATAAAAAATACAGATTGTTCAAATTCCATTGGCAAACAGAGCAGACCCTGATCAGAGTCCTACAGGAGCCGCCTGAGCTGGGTATACTCTGTTTGCAAATACGTGAAAACACGTTTATATGGGGTAAAATGTTAAATAAGTAATGCCCTTGAAGGAACCGAAGGAACCGTTTGATAATTATTTTACTATTTCAGTCTATTCTGCTCATTTTAATATAAATAAACTGACAACAACAGCTGTGCGTATATCCATATCATTAAAATAATGCCCCGCCCATTTCCCCATGATATATATGTTTACATATAACATAATATTGCTTAATAGTCCTTATAAAAGCGCCGACTGTTTAAAACCTTTGGAAAATTTAACCCTTTCCATCATATAAACATGTTTTCAGGTATTTGCAAACAGAGTAGACTCAGATCAGACGGTCCCTAATCAGGGTCTGCCCTGTTTGCAAAAGGTATTGATAAAGCTCTTTCTTTACTTTCTAAAATGACTGCAAAGTTCCATCTTCTATATTTCATTTTAACAATTTTATCCATATATTCAGTAGGTATTAAAAATGGACAAAATATAGAACAGGGAACGGGTTAAAGGACGTGTTCGGCGAAACCAACTCGATTTCGGAACAGTAGATGCTCATAACATAAGGCTGTCACAGGTCAGTCGAAATCTAAAAAGTATACTGTGTAATAAGTTAACCACAACGCGCTTCGAACATTTTATGACATATTCCAGTGAATGGCGGTCGCGTTTTCGCTGGTTTCCGCCGCAAACCATTTTTCTTTTTTATACAAATAACTCTTTGATTACTATGCTCGTAGTACATGTTTAGTTTCAAATGACGTAGACTCGGAGTTTGAAGTCTGTTTGTAAAGCACACTTTTCTAAAATATGAGCAGAACACATCTTTAGTAATGTGATAAAACGCTTCCAAAATTGATTTATTCAACTGTACAAACTTGTGGATAGGAGATACTGACTTTCTGAATATCCAGGCTAATTAGGGTATATATGAGGCGTAAAATAAACATTATTTAAAAGTAAAATCTAGACGACCCTGTAGTGTGGTCATAATACGGGGTTTGATGGAGAAATTACTTAACCCTTTCCCTTATGTAAGCGCATTTTGACACATCTGCATACAGAGTAGACCCATATCAGACGGCTCCTATAGGAGCCGTCTGATCAGGGTCTTCTCTGTTTGCTTATTGTGTAATAAGGATCTGATTCTACTGCTTCTGCCTGAGTCAAACCCTCCTGTGTTCATATGCCATTATAAAAAATAAATCTTGTTAATATTCATGGCGTCATTATTTCTTACATGAATATTCATTAGGGAAAGGGTTAAATCTACTCATTTATATAGGTTCCACAGCGAGGTGTCGTTACTACAGTGACATGCTATGTTGACTGCTCAGAACAACATGGTCACTATGCTGCAAATCTCTCTACGGCCGCCATACGAAAAGTTCATTTCGCCGAATTTCCAAATCGCCTATCCCAAAATGAAATATTGAGGAATCATTTTTAAAGAAAAGTGTAGATGCAGACCATGATGAGAGGGCTCCTCTATATGAACTCTCCTCTGGGTCTACACGGTTTGTAAAGGACATGTATTTTAGTGACTCGTTTTCTCATATTTAAGGGGTTATTGGCTGATGATAGCTTACCACAGGGCGCAACATATGCAGAAAGCTCCAGACGAGCCTTCTTTGTTTATTTCGTTCTACCTCCTTTAAAGACCCACTTGCTCATTCACTCAATGACCGTTGTAGATAGGCCATATTGTAACTTAGCAATCTATGTAGACGCCATTCGCGCTGAAAGTGATATAGTAGCTAGTCAGTATGTAGCCTGTTTGCAAATTAACAACCGTACCTTTTCTCATTGGGAGTTTTAATCCTTACACCACTGAGTTTTCAAATGGACAATTCCAAAATTCAAACAGGTTAACCTTACAATGAATATTTAGGGATCGTGTTGAAGAAAAGTGCAGCGTGACAAACAGTACAGACCCTAATAAGAGGGTTCCTCTAGGCCTACACCGTTTGCAAATGATATGTGTGACTCGTTTCCATGCATGGTAAAGGATTAACTGGTCCGCATTGGTGTAGTTTTACGGGCACAGGAAATAAATATTTATTCTTATGTTTACTTTATGAACTCGGACACCAAGTCTGACATCTTCGTGGATTTGATAAGCTGAATAAGTCAACTGGGCATCATTTTAATAACTTTAACCCTTTAGTTTATTAGATTGTTTTTTATAATGGCATATAAACACAAGAAATTTAGGTCTCGGCAGAAAATACAGTCATATCTATATTATTCTATAAACAAACCGAGCAAACCCTGATCACACAGCTCCTATAGGAGATATCTGGGTCTGATCTGGGTATACAGTACTCTGTTTGCAAAGATGTAAAGCGTATTTATGGATAAAGGATTGAATAATACCGATATAATATCACATTGTGTAGTTTCTGATCAAACAGCTCTTTCAGGAACAGTTTGGTCTCGGTCTGAACGAAGGGTTGTCCGAAGCAAATCTAAACACATTAGGTTAAGTACGAAAGCAAACGTAAATAAGTAAGGTTAATTACGGAAGCAAATGTAAACAAATTAGGTTAACTACGGAAGCAAATGTAAATAGATTCGACCCAAATACAATTAAATGCAGATTTGTGTGGACTAAATAGGCAAAACATCAGATATTTTTACATAATTTAGTCGACATCAACCAATTTTTAGACCTAACCTGTTTAATAAATCTACTGAAAACGAAAATTTACTAAAAAAAAGAAACTCTTAGAACTGCGCAGCTTTTAGCTCATTATGTGAAATAGAGCATTTGTTCCTATCGAGCAAATGCTCTATTTATCACAGTGGTTACAAAACGTAACTTTTACAGCGGCGTCAAAATGCGTCAATGTGAGGGAATAGGTTACAGACATTTACTTTTTTACTTGGACTTATAACGAAACATTCAACCTTATATAAAATCCAATGATGTGTCGTTTTGTATCATTTAGTATTGACTATATATACATAAGACGGGGTATGTGAAGAGGTGTGCGGTAAATATGCCATAGGTAAAAATGCCTTAGGTAAATATGCCACAGGTAAAGTGGTAAAAATGCCTTAGGTAAAAATGCTCAGGTAAAAATGTCACAGGTATAAATAAAAAATAACAAATAATTTTGGATTACTGTATAATTTGAAAACATATGTTATAAATTATAATATCATTTCATAATCAAATTTGGTATATTAAAACCATTTAAATATGTTCGAAATTAAAAAAAAAAAATTTTTTTATTATTTAGCTCTGGCATTTGAGGGATGGTGTCTGGGTCTACTCTGTATAAATAATTGTAGGAAAATTTATTCATTTATTTATTTTGGACTCAGACCAAATTTCAAAATACATTTGTATTTGTTATTATTATTTTTTCTATATACCTCTGGCATTTGAGGGGTGGTGTCTGGGTCAATTCTGTTTAAATAATTGTTGGAAAAATATTATTTTTTTTATTTTGGACTAAGACCAATTTTCAAAATATTTGTTATTAAATTATTTTTTTTTATAACATAACACGTGGCTTCAGCGTGACGTAACACTATCATTTATTTTTTGATAATCATGGGCATATAATCACTAGTGAATAACATTCGAACGACCGAATGACATTCGAACGATTCATACGCGCTGTCAAAACAAACAAACTGGCGGACGGTGGTCGACCTACCTGTCCATGATTGAGTCACGATAGATGGCAAAGGATTGTTGGCACTTGCGCCTTAATTTCGATAAAATAATACAAATTGTAATCGCTGTCAGGAATCATATACAAAATGTATGCCAAAAAAGACCTACCAGCTACTCTGACCCATACAATCCATTCTGCATTTAAAATGCCTCCTCAACTTTGCATTTTCTTCACCGTATGTCCTTTTGTTTATGCAGATTTCTACTCATACAAATATCTCATCAATCAACAACAATAGTCATCTGAATCCAGCACAGCACAAACATATTTCAAATATGCTATACTCACTAACTCAGCTGATCGCGAAAATCTTCCTCCTGTTCCAACACATTTTATGCAGCAGTTCGTACTGAATCTTTTGTCCATTTCAAACATTTTCACTGAACTTGAATCGAGATTTTTTTCTCGGTGGAAATGTCCATGTCCATGTGTATACATACAACAATAATGAAGGGCTTAATATACCTAAACGAAGGCGCATTTCGAATCCCATTGACAGTGAGTGTCGGACGTGTTGGCGACTGTACGTGTAGGTCTTCATGTAAATGGCGCGCTTTATATAGACACATGTTGTGTACAATGACGTCATAATGTGACGTGTTTGTAACTATGTATGTCAAAACTGTAACTCAAAAATTATTTTGACGTGTTTCTGTATGTTTTTGTATCATAAACTATCACAGTTAAATTGAATACCAGAGAGGTCTGAATTAGATCCTGGTTGATATGACAGTAAGTAAAAAATAAAGTTGGAAAATTTGGACCTACTTTGTCCCAGTTACCTAGCGAACCTAATAACACCTTTCATTCATCATTTCTATATGTAAGGAGAATTTATAACAATCCACGTTACTGCTGAAATATTGGCTGCAAATAACATTTGTGTGTGTTATGTTATAAATAGGATCTTGCATTCGTGTTCATGATTATTGGATTTATTAAATTCGTCTTTTTAAAACGATAAAAAACTCGCTAAAGCTCGTTTTTTATCGTTTTAAAAAGACTCATTTAATAAATCCAATAATCAAGAACACTCATGTAAGATCCTCTATATATACCTCTGGCATTTGAGAGGGGGTGCCTGAGTCAACTCTGTTTAAATAATTGTAGGAAAAATCTATTTTTTTTATTTTGGACTCAGACCAAATTTCATTTTTTTTCTTAATTGATCATTTTCAATATGCAAACAAACATAGCAGATCCTGACCAGACAGTTCCTATAGGAGCTGTCTGATCTGGGTCTTCTCTGTTTGCTAGCTCGAGGAAAGGCCGGATTAAGGGTTAATTGACGTCACCACTCATAACTCATTATATTTAAATGGGTTTAAGATATTAATAAACACAATAAAACATTTTGAATTTTGGTCAGAGTCCACAATATTTTAAATTTCGGTTTGAGTCCAAAATACTATTTTTTTATAATATGTAAGATACCAATCTGAATATTATATGTTATTACACCAATTTTTCACACTACAATTTTCCTTTTATAAATTCAACAATATTTGTTATTGCATTTTTTTTCATAGCTGTAGCATTTTTACCTATGGCATTTTTACCTCTGGCATTATTACCTAAGGCATTATTACCTGTGGCATTTTACCTATGGCATATTTACCTAAGGCATTTTTACCTATGGCATTTTTACCTACATTCATGTGAAGATTATCATGCTGTGTTGCATCCTCCTGTACATTAACCCGATCAGCGTTGACTTTTCAATATTGTTTAACCCTTTCATTGTCATATTCATGTAAGGAATAATGACGTCATGCATATTAATAATATTTTATTTTATAATGGCATATAAACACAGGACATTTTGCCTCTGGCAGAAGCTGTAGAATCAGATCTATATTACACCACAAGCAAACAGAGCTATAAAATCCACTCGGTGTGAAAGTAGTAAACTGTCTAGAGGATTGTGAATGAAAAACAGTACAGACCCTGATCAGAGGTCTCCCTTCGAAGCCCCTCTGATCTAAAGAAAACCTCTGGCCTGGAGCTTCACTGTCTGCAAATACCAGTATGCACGTGTCCTGTTTTCAAAGGGTTTAAAGAATTAAGGAAGCAGATGAAATATAAGATAATCAAATACAATCCCGGATTGTTCGTGCAGACAAATATAAAGATGAATGATATATTATGGAATCTGCATTTGAGCTAATTAAAACTTAAACAAGTATAGGCGACAAAACCTTTCCAAAAACTTTTCTTCCAGACGCAGATTAAGATTGGTGTCTTAACACTGCCCTGTTTAGAACAGTTTAGAAAGTAAAGAAACAAATCTTTCAAATTCTCTTAGCAAACAGACCAGACCCTGATCAGACGGCTCCTATAGGAGCTGTCTGATCTGGGTATACTCTTTTGCAAATGCATGAAAACATGTTAACAAAGTCTTACTTGTTTGTCACTCTGGTCATGTGGTTTAAAAAATACAAAAAATAATGTAAACCAGACAATCCTCATGTGTTTACTCGTATATACCGTTATAAAACAGCTTATATATATTCAATGTGTCACTATTTCGTTCTAGAATATCTATCTAAATGGTTAATTAAATATTATTTCCGGCCGGAAGATAATACACAAAACAGTCTATAGTTCCGGTATTACATCAACATCATCAATTATATCACATACGCAGTTCCGGTATTATATCATCAATTACATTACATACGCAGTTCCGGTATTATATCATCAATTACATCACATAAGCAGTTCCGGTATTATATCACCAATTACATCACATACGCAGTTCCGGTATTATATCATCAATTACATTACATACGCAATTCCGGTATTATATCATCAGTAACATCACATAAGCAGTTCAGGTATTATATCATCAATAACATCACATAAGCAGTTCAGGTATTATATCATCAATTATATCACATAAGCAGTTCAGGTTTTATATCATTAATTACATCACATAAGCAGTTAAGGTATTATATCATCAATTACATCACATAAGCAGTTCCAATATGTTGCCAGACAATATTTTTTAAAGTAGATTAATGGTTAATGTTAAGCTATGAAATCCAAACCAGTATGAATTTTAAATACACTACAGTAGAACCTATCTTAAACGACCATCTAAATAGGCCTACTTATGGGTGTGTAAGACAGGTAGTAGCTTAATGAAGGTCAACAGAGCATTACTTTTGCCCTGCTTTAAGCAACAGTCTGTTTTTAAGACTCATATGTTGAATAAGTGAATGACCGCTTAGAACAGGTTCTACTGTATATGTAAATATGTTTTTGTTATCGTATTAGATATCCGAACACACAGGTGATGGCGGATGCCACACTTTAGATACCTACGTTACATTTTTCGGACGAATGCTAACCATTATTTCAGGGTAAACGATGTCTGCATGTGTTGGAATCTGGGGCAATCTTCACTACGTCCAATTCGATCAAGTTTTTTTGAGAAACTATTGACCAAGTGTCATGACACAAGCTTTTGAGAAACTGTCGACCAATGGCCAAACAGTTTGTTATTCCAAACAGAGTTATTCAATTTCTCACCAGGTTTCATGTCATTAGAAAATGGAGCTTAAAATCGCGGTAAGCGGGATAACCAATATCCAAACTCAAATCTGAAGACTGAACTTGAGCTAAGAGGGATAGAATCAGAGATTTTGTCACACCAATTAATGTGACCTCTGCCACGCCCAACTCATGTGACCTCTCTGGCCAGTGACGTTCTTGACGTGGTCGAATCTTAATATTTATGTAAGCTGGATTTTATCTTTATTACTTCTTAATTGCTAAGCTTTATGCGATAGCTTTCACGAACACTTTCGTTTGGATCCCAACCTTGTAGAAGTCAAATTGGTAACACAAATAATATAACTAACGGAAATTACGTCATATTCAGTTTCACGCATCAAAATGTAATAATATTTGTTTACAGTATGTTGCTGTAAACCCGCCATTCCCGAAACAGCACATACCCAGACCATAAGGCATTTCTAGGGACCTATGACAGGCCTTTCACCGTTTGCAAATGCCTGTTCACACGGGGCCCTATGACAGGCCTTTCACTGTTTGCAAATACCTGTTCTCAAGGGGCCCTATGACAGACCTTTCACTGTTTGCAAATGCCTGTTCACGCATTTAACCCATTCCCTCATATTGACGCCTTTTTATTCCTCTGTAAAAGTTACTTGTTGAAACCATTGGGATAATTAGAGCATTTGCTCCATAGAAGCAAATGCTCTATTTGTCATAATGGTTTCAAAACTGCACAATTCTGAAAGTTTCCTTTTTCTAGTAAAAAGGTCCTTTTTCTGTAGATTTATTCAAAGTGTTTGGGTCTAAAAATAGCCTATGAGGCAATGGGTTAAATCCAGAAGCTAATTATAGGCAAAAGCACCAGTGTATCAGAGACACCTAATTCACTGAGACGTTATAACGAAATATTCAGATTGATGTGAAATCTAAAATTTACAGCTATAATTTGTTCCAATGTAGAAAATACTGATACTATATAAGTGGATGTTTCTGGCCATGTCTGTGCCGTAAACATTTATTTTTGCTGTATACAAATATATAGTAAGCAGGAGTAAGTGTAACAAATCATTCTGGAGTATGCGTTGTTCGTGCAGTCAATGATAAAGGTATATAATACAGTAAAACTTCGATTATCCGAACACTAAAATACGTATTATTATCGCTCTTTAAGACAGGTGGTAGCTTAATGCATGGTGAAAGTCATGCAGAAAGCTCCTCTAGGAGCTTTCTGCATGACTTTCACCATGCATTAAGCAGTCACCTGCCTAAAAGGGTCTAAATTCTTCTATAACGAAATTTCGAATAATCGAGGTTTTACTGTATATAGCAAAAACGACAGTTATACCTAGACTAAGTTTAGCCTGGAACATGTTACGTGTGAATTCGCGAATACCTTTGCAAACAGTTTGGATACAGATATGACTCCATATCTCTCGATGTTTGATCTTGGTCCAGGGTAATAAAGCTTATGGGTCTGAGATCATTCCCAAGTATCTGATTGGTCAGATTCTGAGCAAGCTCAGAAACTGACCAATCAGATGCTTGAGAATGACAGTAAAGTAAGGTTATACAGTAAAGTTTCGCTACTGTGATCACATAATTTATTAACTTATGGGTCTGTAAAAGCAGGTGCTTGCATAATGCAGGACAGAAGTAGGAGCTCTTACAAAACTTTATGTATATAGTGTGTCCTACCGTAAGCTACTGTCTGTAACTAACCCAGAATCATACTTCTTTTGTGTGGTCGTATTAGCGATACTTTATTGTACATGTTAAGTTTTTAACCCTTTCCCTGTTCTATGCTTATTCCAAATTTCGATCCCTATTGAATATGCATGGACAAAAATGGTTAAAACGGAATATGGAAGGTGGAGCATTGTATCATTTAGAAACTAAAGAACCAGATCTATCAAACTCCATAAGCAAACAGACACTCTAGGGTGATTGTGTATGAAATAATAAATAAAGTTGATGATATGTTGTTAAAAGTTACAAGAGTAACAAGAGCACATATTGTTTGATATGGTATCTCGGAGAAAAGGCATTTGAAAAACTAGAAATAGACCTGGAAAAACCATGAAAACCTGATTTGTTTTAATTTCTTTAATTATAAGAAACAACAATTGCAATCATCCTAAATGCAATTATAGAGTAATATATAACAAAAGGGGTAAACTACCCACGTATAGGCTAAGGCGTATGTACAGTTTTCTGCATTTAATACCAGTAAAAGCAAAACAGTAGAACATGGCTTAAGCGGCCATCATAAAGATGTCTAATTAAGGATCTGTAGCCTGTAGGGCAGGTAATAGCTGAATGAGGTCAAACATAACGCAAAAGACTCCTACAGCAGCTTTCGGCATTATTTGTGTCCTGCATTATGCAACTACCTACGTTTTAAGACTCCTACAATAAATGAATGACCGCATAAGGCAGGTGCACCTGTAGTTCTATGCTAGTGGATTTAGCACTATGTTATCATTTTGAATAAATTTCACTTCACACAAACATTTACGTTTTACAAACTAATGACATCTAAGTAATATCTAGCCTTCTTAAAATTGAATTATATCGGATTATAAATTGAAGTAATTTTTTCATCTTAAGCAACTGTTGCTAACTTACTAAAGGTAATTATAAGTTTACCTCTTGTGTGCAAATGATGATAAGTCAGTCGGTAGATTAAATCAAGCATAAAGTAGGTTCGGTTTATCTACCACTCTTGATAGGAAAATGAGGACATTCTCAATGTATCTATATCTATATCATTCTAACGTATTTCTGTATAAGGCAATACCTATCAAATGTGATAACGCATGGAGTGGTTAATCAGTTTACAGTAGAACCTCTCTTAAGCGGTCATTCATTTATTGATCATAGGAGTCTTTAAAACAGGTGGTTGCTTAATGCAGGGTAAATCAATGCAGAAAGCTCCCATTAGAATTTTCTGTACTGCGTTTGACCTGTATTAAGCTACCACCTGTCTTACAGGCTTATACCATACTTAGACCTCTTTTTGAAAGCCGCTTAAGGCAAACTCTGCTTTATTCGATATACTATACCTTTGAAATTGACCAGTTCTATAGATTGGTTTGTAGTATTTAACATGCCGGAGTTATTCATAAGAGTATAAATACTTTAGTTTCGTTTGAGCACAGTGGGTTAAAATCTTATAATAGTAGAATATTTTTGACACAATGGTATCCTTATACGTGTTTACAGTAATACCTATCTAATGTGACCGCACATGGAAATGTACGTCCGTTTTTATTATGTTTACCTTGATATTATCCAGGATTTTTAAAACTCCTAATAGGGGTAAATTCTAAACTTAACAGTGGCCTGATTTTAAAAACAAGACACTAACATGTCGCTTCAAAGAGACTATTGCTTTTATATAAAATACTAAATCTTAATAAGTCTCCAAGTCAATCGACATCATCTAGAGATACAATTACAAATTGGTACAGATTGTTTCTAATAAGTAGCCGTAAATAGGAACACTAAATAATGTTAAATGGCAAAGTGTCTGCTACAATTCTCAAATGTACTACCACTCAGCAAAAATGATATAACCCTTCTCGACATACAAAGGAGGTATGATTCTGCTGCCAATAATCTTTCTTGGACATATAAACACCAAGTTATACCAAATGCGAAGTAGTTCAGTTTGATTACTCTCGTATTTGAAGGGGATGTTGTGGTCTATTGAAGCGACATGTACAGCAAGACCATTCTCCTTAATCAATTCCAACGCCGAATTTTCAAGTGGACTATTCCAAACTTCAAACAGGTCAAGGTTACAGTACATAATAAGTTTTTTTTAAACCCTTTCGCTGCCAAACTATGTCATCTGCTAACTTTGTCGTCTGCTACAAAATTGCATTCTTTTGATTTTCTTCAATTTTGTTTCAAAAACATAGTAACAGTAACAAACAGTTTGGATCCTGATGAGACGCCGAGTTACTCGGCGTCTCATCTGGATCCAAACTGTTTGCATAGGTTATCACAGATCCTGCCCTGGCAGCGAAAGGGTTAAAGAAAAGTATAACATGACAAACGGTGCATACGCTGATGTGAATCTACACTGTTTGCAAAATGCATTAGTAACTCGGTTAGAGGTTAAAGTCTAAATATTAAATAGTTCAAAAGAGTTATAGTCAAAGAAAGTATTAATAAACGTCGTAGTCATTTGATAATTCTAGTACTAGATAGTTAACGTCCTTATTGCAGCGCCAACACGGTCCATGCTTATAAAACTTTTAGTTGAGTCTGAGTTCGTTCTCAAGTTTTTGATTGGTCAGATTTGCTCTGACCAATCAAAAGCCTGAGAACTCAGATCTGACCAATCAAAAGCTTGAGAACGAACTCAGACTCAACTAAAAAGCTTTATAAGCATAGACCAAGATCAACAATAGAATCAGATGAAATGATTTAGTAGGATCTAGATCTTTTACTACATGGCTAGTCATGCTAGAAATAATGACACCATACACATGAAATATATTAACTGTTATAATAGCACATGGTCACATGATGTTTTGACAAGACCATCATATTTATATTATAGCATAAGCAAACATAGGAGCATTCTGATCTGGGTCTATCCTGTTTTAAAATGCATAGAAAGGCGTATTTATGGAGTAAAGAGTTGAAGAGAGTATTTAATAGGAGATAACTGAACAAGATCCCTCATTAAATTTCATTACCGGTAGTCTACATTGAATACAAATTGTTCTCTGGCAGACAATGCCGCTCTTCCCTTGTTTGTGTCAAATTGTCTATTAAAACCTGAATGGATGCGCACACACATATCATTAGTGTCATATTCCATTCGTGGTCATTAATAAAAACGACAAGTCTGTAGATGCCAGATACAATGTAGTGTGATATACACGTGCAGCTGACGCAAATTATCCATTTATAGACCAACCTTAACACTGCTATAAAACTTACCTTTCTCGCTGCCAGTGTCACAGTTGTGATAACGTATGCAAAACGGTTTGGATCCATATGAGACGCCGAGTAACTCGACGTCTCATTAGGCTCCAATCTGTTTGTCACTGTGAATTTGTTTTAAATTAAAAATAAAGAAAATATCAAAATTGTGACAGGCGACATGTTTTGCAGATGACAACAATTTGGAACTACTGTCAGCTCAATTCCTGATTTAGTGTAAATTCAGCCTACATCCGGGTCGTTGAAGACTTTGAAGAACTATTGACAGGGTGTAAAACAGCGTGGAGGAACTATTGACAGCGTGTCAAACAGCGTGGAGGAACTATTGGCAGCGTGTCAAACAGCGCGGAGGAACTATTGACAGGGGTGTCAAACAGCGTGGAGGAACTATTGACAGGGGTGTCAAACAGCGTGGAGGAACTATTGACAGCGTGTCAAACAGCGTGGTTCCGGATGAGATGCCGAGTTACTCGGCGTCTCATCAGGATCCAAACTGTTCGCACATGCTAGTCAAGACAGTCTTAGAGGGACAAGAATTAATGACATTAATAATGCAGTCGGGTAATGTCATTGGTTGAATCTCTTTGGGTCTGGTTCTCTTTGGCTTTGGTTTCGATCGTCAACACCGATGATGATGCAGGAAACAACTGTGTTAATCATTGATTAGATTATAGAAATAAAACTTAATCCACATACGTCGTCATAATATGATTAGCCCTGAATTTGATAACACGCATTTACGTAATAGCAAATAAAGTAGACCCAGATCAGAGATCACTTGTAGGAGTTGTTAAATCAGAGTCTGTTCTGATCACCTATGAAATAATGTAGACCTGATTCTTCAATTTGCCATGGCCAAAGTAGTGTGTTCATATTGCATTCATACTACAGTAACAACTCGATTATTCGATTTTTTGTATAAAAGAATAATTTAGACCGTTTTAGGCAGGTCAGATGGTTGCTTAGTGCATGGTGAAAATCATACAGAAAGCTCTTAGATGAGTTTTCTGCATGACTTTCTCCATGCACTAAGCAGCCACCTGTCTTAAAGATCGATAATGATACGTATTTTTCTGTTCGAATAATCGAGATTTACTGTGCATTATGAAAAATCATTTAATTAAACCTTTACTCCATGAATATTTATGTAAGAAATGATAATAATAATAATAATAAAGACTTTATTTAACGAGAGTACTCATTTGGTTAAAACCAATCTTCGACGAGGCCCTCAACAGAGAGAAAACATATTTACAATTTGTAATAAATTAGCAATGCTATCATAACAATTTTGCATAAGCACCAACCTTGCACCGGATGATAGACAGATCTGAATTAACCTGTAAAGCACAATTGTTTGGGTGGGTTTGTTTGTTTTCTTCACACAGTGTAGACCCAGATGAGTGAGCTCCTATAGGAACCCTCTCATCAGGGCCTGCACTGCTTGCAATGGGAAATTGAAATTGAAAAAAAAATCGTTGGCTCTTGTGCAAAAGGGCTGCATGTGGAATTCATCGGTACATGCATCCCCATTTCACCGAATGACATCATATGGGTATTAATTAGATTAGTTGTTATAATACTACACAGACACGGGCATTTTTATCATGGCTGAAACTGTGGAATTATATCAATATCATATCATAAGCATACAGGGCAGACCCTGGTCAGACGGCTCCCGGGTCTACTCTGTTTGCAAAGGCATAGAAAGGTGTGTCTATGTAGAAAAGGAAATACAATTATGATGGCGCCATTCATATTTACATGAAACTCGTCAGGTTAGTTATTAATATCAGAAGGGTTACCAACGTGATACACCGTTAACCCTGTTTCCCTGTTCTATGTTTATTCAGATTTCAGCACCTACTGAATATTCATGGACATAATAGTTATAATGAAATATCAAAGGTGGAACATTGTAGCCATTTTAGAAAGTAAATTCCATTAGCAAACAGAGCAAACCCTGATCGAGCCGTCTGATCTGGGTCTACTCTGTTTGCAAATGCGTGAAAACACATTTATATGAGGGAAAGGGTTAACTTGATAAGGAAACTGGATGGAATAAAAGTCAAAATTATAAGAGGTCAGAGTTTAAGCGGGTTTTATTTTTTCAGCACGAGGATTAATATACGCATTCTCCTTGGTAATTTTCTCACTTTCGTCCCTTTTATTTTCGTATTTTTTTTTAATTATTGCCTTCAGTCTCAATCAAATGGATCGATTGTGAATATTTGTCTATGTAATGAACCCTACGTATTTAAGTAACTATTGAAGACCGAGATGAAATTGCTCCTTCGTGAGTCGTTTGATCAGGATCTAGAATAGTTGCTACTATCTCAGTAAAATCAAACATGTGGGGATGGTAGGGGAGACGGGACGGGTTGGTGGAGATATTGGGTGTCCGAATTCTTAGGAAAATTCGGATATTTCGATCGGTATTTTTTGCTGAAATATCCACTTAAAAAAGTGTCCTTGATGTCCTACATTGACATCGTGTGTAGAGAAGTACATCACTTAATGTTTGAAATGTGTAGTAGATCCGACGGATTTGTTTTATCAACCCTGTGCTCCATGCATATTTATGTAAGATATAATGACGTCATGAATATTAATTACATTAATTGTTATAATTGCAAATGGACACAATAACTTTTGTAGAATCATATCCATATTATATCATAAGCAAACAGAGCAGACCCTGGTCAGACAGCTCCTACAGGAACCATCTGATCGGGATCGACTCTGTTTGCAAAGGCGAAGCAATGCATATTAATGGAGTAACGTGTTAAAAGGTGAATCAGTTGTAGACCAATTTGTTTTCTTTCTGATTCGTCCGAATGACAAACAGTGTGGATCCTGCTGGAACGTGGAGTTACTCGTCGTAGCATCTGGGTCCTAGATGTTTGCAAGTATCGTGGCAAGATCAGGGTTAAAATGCACAAGAACATACATGTGTAACTATATTTAGATATTTCAAACACCATTCCTCAATCACTACCAAAATACTTGTGTATCTTTTTTCACTTTATTTTTATTTTCAAAAGTGGAGCAAGGCCTTGATTTAACGAAATCTGTCTAAAGAACAAATCAGATTTTTTCAAACATTCCATTTAGCTGTCAACATTGAGATGGACTATTTCGCTGCGAATGTCGCATCTGTAATTACCTATGCAAACAGCTTGGATCCAGATGAGACGCCGAGTAACTCGGCGTCTCATCAGGATCCAAACTTTTTGTTACTGTGACTATTTCTTGAAACAAATATACAGAAAAATAAAAACAACGACGAAAGTTGTAGCAGACGACAACGTTTGCAGACGACAAAAATGGCTGTGAAAAGGTAAACGTGCCCGGACTCAGATGTGAGAAATGTTTCTTTGTTATGACTTACTTTTATCATGTCTTGTGCGACCTGACTCGCGTTTGCAAACAGCTTAGATCCAGATCAGACATTTCACTGTTTGCAAATGCCTGTTCACACGGGGCCCTATGACAGCCCTTTCACTGTTTGCAAATGCCTGTTCACACGGGCCCTATGACAGCCCTTTCACTGTTTGCAAATGCCTGTTCACGCGGGGCCCTATGACAGCCCTTTCACTGTTTGCAAATGCCTGTTCACACGGGGCCCTATGACAGCCCTTTCACTGTTTGCAAATGCCTGTTCACACGGGGCCTTATGACAGCCCTTTCACTGTTTGCAAATGCCTGTTCACGCGGGGCCCTATGAAAGCCCTTTCACTGTTTGCAAATGTCTGTTCACGCAGGGCCCTATGACATGCCTGCCACCGTTTGCAAATGCCTGTTCACACGGGGCCCTATGACAGACCTTTCACTGTTTGCAAATGCCTGTTCACGCGGGGCCCTATGACAGCCCTTTCACTGTTTGCAAATGTCTGTTTGTTCACGCAGGGCCCTATGACAGGCCTGTCACCGTTTGCAAATGCCTGTTCACACGGGGCCCTATGACAGACCTTTCACTGTTTGCAAATGCCTGTTCACGCATTTAACCCATTCCCATTCGCCTTTTTATTCCTCTGTAAAAGTTACTTGTTGAAACCATTGGGATAAATAGCGCATTTGCTCCATAGGAGCAAATGCGCTATTTGTCATAATGGTTTCAAAACTGCACAATTCTGAAAGTTTCCTTTTTCTAGTAAAAAGGTCATTTTTCTGTAGATTTATTCAAAGCTTTTGGGTCTAAAAATAGCCTATGAGGCAATGGGTTAAATCCATAAGCTAATTATAGGCAAAAGCATCAGTGTATCAGAGACACCTATTTCACTCAGACGTTATACCGAAATATTCAGATTGATGTGAAATCTAAAATTTACAGCTATAATTTGTTCCAATGTAGAAAATACTGACACTATATAAGTGGATGTTTCTGGCCATGCCTGTGCCGTAAACATTTATTTTTGCTGTATACAAATATATAGTAAGCAGGAGTAAGTGTAACAAATCATTCTGGAGTATGCGTTGTTCGTGCAGTCAATGATAAAGGTATATAATACAGTAAAACTTCGATTATCCGAACACTAAAATACGTATTATTATCGCTCTTTAAGACAGGTGGTAGCTTAATGCATGGTGAAAGTCATGCAGAAAGCTCCTCTAGGAGCTTTCTGCATGACTTTCACCATGCATTAAGCAGCCACCTGCCTAAAAGGGTCTAAATTCTTCTATAACGAAATTTCGAATAATCGAGGTTTTACTGTATATAGCAAAAACGACAGTTATACCTAGACTAAGTTTAGCCTGGAACATGTTACGTGTGAATTCGCGAATACCTTTGCAAACAGTTTGGATACAGATATGACTCCATATCTCTCGATGTTTGATCTTGGTCCAAGGTAATAACGCTTCTGGGTCTGAGATCATTCCCAAGTATCTGATTGGTCAGAATCTGAGCAAGCTCAGAAACTGACCAATCAGATGCTTGAGAATGACAGTAAAGTAAGGTTATACAGTAAAGTTTCGCTACTGTGATCACATAATTTATTAACTTATGGGTCTGTAAAAGCAGGTGCTTGCATAATGCAGGACAGAAGTAGGAGCTCTTACAAAACTTTATGTATATAGTGTGTCCTACCGTAAGCTACTGTCTGTAACTAACCCAGAATCATACTTCTTTTGTGTGGTCGTATTAGCGATACTTTATTGTACATGTTAAGTTTTTAACCCTTTCCCTGTTCTATGCTTATTCCAAATTTCGATCCCTATTGAATATGCATGGACAAAAATGGTTAAAACGGAATATGGAAGGTGGAGCATTGTATCATTTTAGAAACTAAAGAACCAGATCTATCAAACTCCATAAGCAAACAGACACTCTAGGGTGATTGTGTATGAAATAATAAATAAAGTTGATGATATGTTGTTAAAAGATAAAGTTACAAGAGTAACAAGAGCACATATTGTTTGATATGGTATCTCGGAGAAAAGGCATTTGAGAAACAAGAAATAGACCTGGAAAAACCATGAAACCCTGATTTGTTTTAATTTCTTTAATTATAAGAAACAACAATTGCAATCATCCTAAATGCAATTATAGAGTAATATATAACAAAAGGGGTAAACTACCCACGTATAGGCTAAGGCGTATGTACAGTTTTCTGCATTTAATACCAGTAAAAGCAAAACAGTAGAACATGGCTTAAGCGGCCATCATAAAGATGTCTAATTAAGGATCTGTAGCCTGTAGGGCAGGTAATAGCTGAATGAGGTCAAACATAACGCAAAAGACTCCTACAGCAGCTTTCGACATTATTTGTGTCCTGCATTATGCAACTACCTACGTTTTAAGACTCCTACAATAAATGAATGACCGCATAAGGCAGGTGCACCTGTAGTTCTATGCTAGTGGATTTAGCACTATGTTATCATTTTGAATAAATTTCACTTCACACAAACATTTACGTTTTACAAACTAATGACATCTAAGTAATATCTAGCCTTCTTAAAATTGAATTATATCGGATTATAAATTGAAGTAATTTTTTCATCTTAAGCAACTGTTGCTAACTTACTAAAGGTAATTGTAAGTTTACCTCTTGTGTGCAAATGATGATAAGTCAGTCGGTAGATTAAATCAAGCATAAAGTAGATTCGGTTTATCTACCACTCTTGATAGGAAAATGAGGACATTCTCAATGTATCTATATCTATATCATTCTAACGTATTTCTGTATAAGGCAATACCTATCAAATGTGATAACGCATGGAATGGTTAATCAGTTTACAGTAGAACCATTCTTAACCCATTCCCTCATATTGACGACTTTTGACGACTCTGTAAAAATCACTTTGTGAAACCATTGTGATAAATAGAGCATTTGCTCCTATAGGAGCAAATGCTCTATTTATCACAATGGTTTCAAACTACAAAATTCTAAAATTTTCCTTTTCTCTAATTAATGCTCCTTTTCGGTAGATTTATTCAAAGCGGTTGGATCCAAAAATAGCCTATGAGGTAATGGGTTAAGCGGTCATTCATTTATTGATCATAGGAGTCTTTAAAACAGGTGGCTGCTTAATGCAGGGTAAATCAATGCGAAAGCTCCCATTAGAATTTTCTGTACTGCGTTTGACCTGTATTAAGCTATCACCTGTCTTACAGGCTTATACCATAATTAGACCTCTTTTTGAAAGCCGCTTAAGGCAAACTCTGCTTTATTCGATATACTATACCTTTGAAATTGACCAGTTCTATAGATTGTTTTATAGCATTAAAATTTTAACATGCCGGAGTTATTCATAAGAGTATAAATACTTTAGTTTCGTTTGAGCACAGTGGGTTAAAAACTTATAATAGTAGAATATTTTTGACACAATGGTATCCTTAAACGTGTATACAGTAATACCCATCTAATGTGACCGCACATGGAAATGTACGTCCGTTTTTATTATTATGTTTACCTTGATATTATCCAGGATTTGTAAAACTCCTAATAGGGGTAAATTCTAAACTTAACAGTGGCCTGATTTTAAAAACAAGATTTAGTCACTAACATGTCTCTTCAAAGAGACTATTGCTTTTATATAAAATACTAAATCTTAATAAGCCTCCAAGTCAAACGACATCATCTTGAGATACAATTACAAATTGCTTCAGATTGTTTCTAATAAGTAGCCGTAAATAGGAACACTAAATAATGTTAAATGGCAAAAGTGTCTGCTACAATTCTCAAACGTACTACCACTCAACAAAAATGATATACATGTAACCCTTCTCGATATACAAAAGAGGTATGATTCTGCTGCCAATAATCTTTCTTGGACATACAAACACCAAGTTATACCAAATGCGAAGTAGTTCAGTTTGATTACTCTCGTATTTGAAGGGGATGTTGTGGTCTATTGATGCGACATGTAAGGAAGGACCATTCTCCTTAACCATTCCAACGCCGAATTTTCAAATGGACTATTCCAAATTTCAAACAGGTCAAGATTACAGTACATAGTAAGGTTTGTTTTTTAAAAATAAAAGTATAACATGACAAACAGTGCATACGCTGATGAGAATCTACACTGTTTGCAAAAGACATTATTAACTCGGTTAGAGGTTAAAGTCTAAATATTAAATAGTTCAAAAGAGTTATAGTCAAAGAAAGTATTAATAAACGACGTAGTCATTTGATAATTCTAGTACTATATAGTTAACGTCCTTATTGCAGCGCCAACACGGTCGATGCTTATAAAACTTTTAGTTGAGTCTGAGTTCGTTCTCAAGTTTTTGATTGGTCAGATTTGAGCCTTTGGCTCAAATCTGACCAATCAAAAGCTTGAGAACTCAGATCTGACCAATCAAAAGCTTGAGAACGAACTCAGACTCAACTAAAAAGCTTTATAAGCATAGACCAAGATCAACAATAGAATCAGGTGAAATGATTTAGTAGGATCTAGATCTTTTACTACATGGTTAGTCATGCTAGAAATAATGATATCATACACATGAAATATATTAACTGTTATAATAGCACATGGTCACATGATGTTTTGACAAGACCATCATATTTATATTAAAGCATAAGCAAACATAGGAGCCGTCTGATCTGGGGCTATCCTGGTTGAAAATGCATAGAAAGGCGTATTTATGGAGTAAAGAGTTAAAGAGAGTATTTAATAGGAGATAACTGAACAAGATCCCTCATTAAATTTCATTACCGGTAGTCTACATTGAATATAAATTGTTCTCTGGCAGACAATGCCGCTCTTCCCTTGTTTGTGTCAAATTGTCTATTAAAACCTGAATGGATGCGCACACATATATCATTAGTGTCATATTCCATTCGTGGTCATTAATAAACACGACAAGTCTGTAGATGCCAGATACAATGTAGTGTGATATACACGTGCAGCTGACGCAAATTATCCATTTATAGACCAACCTTAACACTGCTATAAAACTTACCTTTCTCGCTGCCAGTGTCACAGTTGTGATTACGTATGCAAAACGGTTTGGATCCATATGAGACGCCGAGAAACTCGGTGTCTCATTAGGCTCCAATATGTTTGTCACTGTGAATTTGTTTTAAATCAAAAATAAAGAAAATATCAAAATTGTGACAGGCGACATGTTTTGCAGATGACAACAATTTGGAACTACTGTCAGCTCAATTTCTGATTTAGTGTAAAATCAGCCTACTTCCGGGTCGTTGAAGACTTTGAAGAACTATTGACAGGGTGTCAAACAGCGTGGAGGAACTATTGACAGGGTGTCAAACAGCGTGGAGGAACTATTGACATGGGTGTCAAACAGCGTGGAGGAACTATTGACTCAAACAGTGTGGAGGAACTATTGACAGGGTGTCAAACAGCGTGGAGGAACTATTGACAGGGGTGTCAAACAGCGTGGTTAAGCGGCATTCTGCTTGGTGATTTTCTCACTTTCGTTCATTTTATTTTCGTTTTTATTTTTAATTTTTGCTTTCAGTCTCAATCTAATGGACCGATTGTGAATATTTGTCTATGTAATGAACCCTACGTATTTAAGTAACTATTGAAGACCGAGATGAAATTGTCCCTTCGTGAGCCGTTTGATCAGGATCTACACTAGTTGCTATTATGTAAGTAAAATCAAACATGTGGGGATGGTAGGGGGACGGAACGGGTTGGTGGAGATATTGGGTGTACGAATTCTTAGGAAAATTCGGTCATTTCGATCGGTAATTTTTGCTGAAAAATTAACTTAAAAACGAGTCCTTGATGTCCTACATTGACAGCGTATGCAGAGAAGTACATCACTTAATGTTTGAAATGTGTAGTAGACCCGACGGATTTGTTTTATCAACCCTGTGCTCCATGCATATTTATGTAAGATATAATGACGTCATGAATATTAATTACATTAATTGTTATAATTGCAAATGGACACAAGAACTTTTGTAGAATCATATCCATATTATATCATAATCAAACAGAGCAGACCCTGGTCAGACAGCTCCTACAGGAACCATCTGATCGGGGTCGACTCTGTTTGCAAAGGCGAAGAAATGCATATTTATGGAGTAACGTGTTAAAAGGTGAATCAGTTGTAGACCAATTTGTTTTCTTTCTGGTTCGTCCGAATGACAAACAGTGTGGATCCTGCTGAAACGCCGAGTTACTCGTCGTAGCATCTGGGTCCTAGATGTTTGCAAGTATCGTGGCAAGATAAGGGTTAAAATGCACAAGAACATACATGTGTAACTATATTTAGATATTTCAAACACCATTCCATTCCTCACTACCAAAATACTTGTGTATCTTTTTTCACTTTATTTTTATTTTCAAAAGTGGAGCAATGCCTTGATTTAACGAAATCTGTCTAAAGAACAAATCAGATTTTTTCAAACATTCCATTAAGCTGTCAACATTGAGATGGACTATTTCGCTGCGAATGTCGCATCTGTAATTACCTATGCAAACAGCTTGGATCCAGATGAGACGCCGAGTAACTCGGCGTCTCATCAGGATCCAAACTGTTTGTTACTGTGACTATTTATTGAAACAAATATACAGAAAAATAAAAACAATGATGAAAGTTGTAGCAGACGACAACGTTTGCAGACGACAAAAATGGCTGCGAAAAGGTAAACGTGCCCGGACTCAGACGTGAGAAATGTTTCTTTGTTACTTTTATCATGTCTTGTGCGACCTGACTCGCGTTTGCAAACAGCTTAGATCCAGATCAGACGCCGAGTAACTCGGCATCTCGTGATGATCTAAGCTGTTTGTCTCCCGGTCGTAAATTTCCCAAAAAGTCTGGACGAATTGTTGGAAGTAAATAAAGAAAGGAAATGGAGGTTTCCAGCATGAGGGGATATTGTTTGTCTTTGCAACCGCAAAATAATCAAATGCTGAGAAATATGTCATCTGTAAATGTCATGATACTTCTCAAAAGGCTTTAACATCCTCCTTTATAGTACCAGAACTCACAGAACCAATCTTAAGCGGTCATTCATTTATCGAACATAGTAGTCTTAAATCATTACCTCATATGATATTTTTAAACCCAACCACTTTTGAATAAATCTACCGAAAAGGAGCATTAACTAGAGAAAAGGAAACTTTTATAATTTTGTTAATTGAAACCATTGTGATAAATAGAGCATTTGCTCCTATAGGAGCAAATGCTCTATTTATCACAATGGTTTCACAAAGTGACTTTTTCAGAGTCTTCAAAAGTCGTCAATATGAGGGAATGAACCAAGTGGTGTTGCACATGTCCGTCCGACCGTCCGTCCGTCCGTCTTTCTGTCTGTATGTATGTCTGTCTGTCTGTCTGTCTGTCCGTCCGTGCGTCACGCTTTTACGTGCAGTTGGTACGTGCAGTTGGTTGTCACAGTGTTTTCATTGTCTTATATCTCACTAACCACTATAGCTATTGGCATGGAATTACATATACACATAAACCTCCATACATATTTTCATTGCGTGCGTATCCAGCCCATGCTATCCGCAAGCCCAATGTCAAGGTCAAATGACTTAGGAAATTTACATGCAGTTAGGCAACCACCACCACGGGAGCATCGCTGTGTACTACAGACACAATTTTCTAGTTTTGGACCTGCGTTTATCTACCGCCTGCTTTATAGACCATAATTAACCTCTTTTTGATGACCGTTTAAGACATATTCTACTTATACCATATCCAGGTTTGCTAAGATCATTATCATATTTAGGTTTCAAAATGGAGTTTTCTTTAATTTATTTTCAAACATCACTTTTTTATATCTTGCTAAGACAGCGAGTTACCCACCTTCTAATCTTGATCTAAACTGTGTGTAAAGGTTATCAAGGATTCTCCAATGTCAGCCAAAAGTACAGAAACCCCGTTGTTTGAATTTGAATTTTATATTGGATTCCAGTGATGCACCGAGATACCCATAGTCTCGTTGATATCAAAACTTTCTCAATGTTTAATTAGTATCATTAATGATCCTCATACGAGTTGTCAGGCAAAACAGTTGTTCAATGAGAAAGAGATAATTTAGTCTTTACTCCAGGCATATTTAGTTTTGCTGCCGTTTTGTAATGACAAGTGAACACAGGAATGTTTTGCCACGGCAGAAAATGTTAAATCAGATATATTATTCCATAAACAAACAGAGCAGACTCTGATGTCTGAACCAATTGCTCTGTGTCTACTCTGTTTACAAAGGCGTTCCTTATGAATAGTTGTGCATGAATTGGTCACTTCGTGAGTAATAATTAAATTGAATTTTATTATGTGAATTTTTCAAGACTTTCCATCTATAGAAACATATCTACAACAAGTCATAAGCTAACAGAACAAAGTCAACAAACCCTAACCATATGGCTCCTACAAGAGCGTCAAAAACGTTTGTATGAGGGAAAGGATTAAAGGCGCATATAAATAGTCTTAAGGGTTACTTGTGGGCGCGGGGCCATTTGTATTTACGATTTATTTTGGTTCATGGGCCAGGATTTGATATTTTAATCCTTTCGCTCAATGATCAAGTATCCGTAATTAACATTGGGCTTAACGTGTATACTTTGCATGATTTAATTCAGTTTCTATTTTAATTATTGTTTATAGATGTATTTAAGATGTATGCAATGATAATACTTATAATTAGCAATATTTACAATTTACACTATCCGAATATGTCTCGATTTTGTCGGACACGATATTTACAGGGCACTCCTTTACGTGTTCACGTCAATATGTTTACTGCCCCTGTTAATCTCTCCAATACGGTGCTGTTGTTGATTGCTGAGTTTTGCTGATTAATAAAGACTTTTGTTTGTGTGTATTTGTTTTACGAATTTTAGGATAGACTTATAAGTCAAAATGACAAACGAAAGTATTTCTGGGAAGAATTGTGTTTTTTTCTCACTACAATAACAATCGGACAGAAACGGGTCGAACCGGTGTAACGAAGTAAAGTGACCCCCATAGAATACTGACCCCCCGGTCAGTATTTTTAAAAAAATAGTGACCCCCCGGTCATAGTATTTTGACCCCCCGGTCATAATATTACGACCCCTGCACACGAAGAAAACTGACCCCTTACGAAGAATAGCGACCCCCATAGAATAGTGACTCCCTGTCTTTGTTTCAACAAAACATACGCCCGCACGCACGCACGCACACACACACAACACGCATGTACATAAACAATTACACACACGAACGCAAGTACGCACACATACCGGTACACATATGAACGCACGCACGCACATATACCGATACTTACACATACACTTCGAAACACTCTCATACATGCAAGCACACAAACACTCACGCACACACTCACACGCACGTAGGAACACATGTATATATTAAGAGATCACTTAATGAATTGTAAAATGTTGTATTGACTTCTATCTGACACTTTACAAAACGTAAATAGCTGTTAAAATTTCAATAATCTTAGTTCTAACTTAAAATTTCATGGATGGAACATTGTGTCAGTCACTGTAAAACTAAACAAAACTTCATTTGGCAGTGGATTTTTGTATGGTCAATGCTGTGTGCAATGCCATATATCATATCCATATTTTGAATACATTTGTAATTTATCACCTATTGAAATAAATTAAAATAAGTCTCATCGAAGTGAGGCAACATAAGTGTTCGACATCATGCCTTTTGAATTATTTTAGCGAAGTGGGAAATAATTTGTTGTTGTTGTTGTTGTTGTTGTGTTTGCTTCGTCTACCACCACCACCACCGTCACTACTACTACTACTACTACTACTACTACTATAATTACCGCTACTACTACTACTACCACTACTACAACTACTACTACTACTATTAATCCCACAACTACACATACTACTCCTCCTACTACTACTCCTATACCTCCTCCTATTACCTACCTACCTTCACACATACCCAATACAAAACCCACCCACCAAAAACCCAGCCACCCACTCAAGCACAAACCCAACCACCCACAAACCCATCCACCTACTACTGCCGCTGCTGCTGCTACAACTGCTACTATTACTATTCCTACTTCCTAGTACTACTTCTGCTATTGCCTACTACATTCCACCTATACTACTTCCACTACCTATACTACTGCTACTACTACCTATACTACTACTATTTTAAATACTACTATCTACCTACCTACCTACCCAACCCTACCCTACCCTACCTACCTACCTAGTGACCGCACGGTCATAGCATTTTGAGCCCTTTTTATCACTGACCAATGTGCACAACGTTCATTAGAACAAATGTATTATTTAGAAAGGGGGCACTTTTACTGAAGAATATCGACCCTGGTCAATATTCTTAAAAAAGGGCAACCCCCGATCATAGTGCTTTTTAATCTATCTCCAGTATAATTAAAGAAAGTTAAACTTTACTCGAAAAAAATAACCTTGGTCATTATTATTATAGATGAAGTGACCCCCGGTCATAGCAATTTGAGCAGCGTTTATTATATCATGACTAAAGCGCGCACTGCTAATTGAACCCAAGTATTTTGTTCATAGGGGTCACATTTTCTGAAAGAATATCGACCCCCGGTCAGTATCTTATAAAAAAATATCGACCCCCGGTCATAGTGATTTGACACACGTTCATGATATGTTGATCAACTCCCGCGAACTTAATCTACCGCCAGTATAATTTAGGAAAGAGTTTAACTTTACTCGATTTTATTTAACGTTGGTCATAATTCTTACAGATGTAGTGACCCCCGGTCATATCAATTTCAGCCGTGTTTATACTGTAATGACTAAAGCGCGCAATCCTAATTGAACCCAAGTATTTTGTGCAAAGGGGGTCACATTTTCTGAAAAATATCGACCCCCGGTCAGTATTTTTTAAAAAATAGCGACCCCCGGTCATAGTACTTTGACACACGTTCATGGTATGTGACCAACTCCTGCTAACTTAATCTACCTCTGGTATAATTTAAGACAGAATTTAACTTTACTCGATTTTATTTAACATGTGTCATAATTCTTACAGTTGTAGTGACCCCCGGTCATAGCAATTTCAGCCGTGTTTATCCTGTAATGACTAAAGCACGCAATGCTGATTGGACCCAAGTATTTTGTGCATAGGGAGTCACATTTTCTGAAGAATATCGACCCCCGGTCAGTATTTTTTTTAAAAATAGCGACCCCCGGTCATAGTACTTTGACACACGTTCGTGATATGCTGAACAGTTCCCGCGACTAGAATCTACCTCCTGTATGATTTAAAGAAAGGGTTTAACTTTACTCGTAAACTATTTAACTTTGGTCATAATTACAGATGTCATGATCCCCGGTCAGAGATATTTCAGCCCTGTTTATCATATCATGGCTAATGCGCGCTTTGCTAACTGAACCCAAGTATTTTGTACACAGGGGGTCACATTTTCTGAAGAATATCGACCCCCGGTCAGTATTTTTTTAAAAAAAAGCGACCCCGGTCATAGTACTTTGACACACGTTCATGATATGTTGACCAACTCCTGCCAACTTAATCTACCTCTGGTATAATTTAAGACAGAATTTAACTTTACTTGATTTTATTAAACCTTTGTCATAATTCTTACAGATGTAGTGACCCCCGGTCATAGCAATTTCAGCCGTGTTTATCCTGTAATGACTAAAGCGAGCAATATTGATTGAACCCAAGTATTTTGTGCATAGGGGGTCACATTTTCTGAAGAATATCGACCGCCCGCTCAGTATTTTTTAAAACATAGCCACGCCCGGTCATAGTGCTTTGACACACGTTCATGATATGTTGAACAGTTACCTCGAACTTAATCTACTTCCAGTTTTACTCGTAAACTATTTAACCATGGTCATAATTCTTACAGATGTAGTGACACCCGGTTATAGCAAGTTCAGCCGAATTTATCCTACCATGACTAAAGCGCGCTCTACTAATTGAACCCAAGTATTTTGTACGTAGGGGGTCACATTTTCTGAAGAATATCGACTCCCGGTCAGTAGTTTTTAAAAAATAGCGACCCCCGGTCATAGTGCTTTGACACATGTTTATGATAAGTTGAACAGTTCCCGCGAACGTAATCTATCTCCAGTATGATTTAAAGAAAAGGCTTAACTTTACTCGTAAACTATATTTTGTATTGTGTACATAGGGGGTCACAATACCTGAAGAATATCGACCCCCGGTCAGTATTTTTTAAAAATAATTCGTTTAACTCCCCCCAACCCTAACACACACATACCCACTCACCTGATGCTGCAGCGACAGCAACAAAAACAAAGGTGCAGCCACAGCAGTATTAGGTATTCAAGTATTTGCAATGGTTACTAATGTGTAAGTAATAGTTGGGGCGGGGGTCAATATTTTATAGATATCGCGGAGAGGGTCGCTATTTTTCAGAGGGGAGTCGATATTTTTCAGAAAGGGGGTCGATTTTTCTGAAGAATAGTGACCGGGGGTCAGTATTCTATGGGGGTCACTTTACTTCGTTACACCGGCCCCAACTTGGTCCAAGTCAAATCGGTCCATGATCAATCCGTCCTCAAAAGAGCCAAAGCGGCCCCAAATTTGGTCAAACAGCTCCCCCTTATATTTTGGCTGGTCAAACCGGCCCCATTTTAGTCAAAACGGCCTAACAAAAACCATTACGAAATTTTGATCCGCTCATCAACATGTAGTATCTAAAAATATTGATTAAACACCGATAGTTTTGAAGAAATATTTAACTAAGTAATAGACGACTCTGTTTTATTTGATAGTACGTTATGTTGATTACAAATTTAAATTCACGAATTGCGCACATTTTATTAAATATAACGTGATCTTGATCTGGGTATTAACCTTTCCCTGTTCTATGTTTATTACAAATTTCAATACCTACTGAATAGTCATGGAGAAAATAGTTTTAATGAAATATGGAAGGTGGAACACTCTATCTATCGTAGAAAGTATAGAAAAATATCTATTTAATTATATTAGCAAAAAAGAGCAGATACTGATCAGACAGTTCCTATAGGAGCCGTTTAATAAATGAACGACCAATTATGACAGATTTAACTGTATTGTTTAAATAAGGTCGTCGAATGGGGAGGTCGACGAAACGACCATAGTTCCATATGTACACTCAGGAAATTCAGACACTTCAAGATAAATGTACATGTATGAATAACGAATTGATTTATTCACCACTTTGTATTTCAAAAGACCAGTGTTTTGTCTAGACAAGAATGAAATGCCTTGATGATTCTCTGTCTATAAAAATGTTTTTTTTAAAACAATGTGCCAATATTTTAAAAGACTCCATCCCCTAACAAAATAAATGGAAATCCGATGATTTTTTCCCATGGCAGAAACTGTAGAATAAGATCTCTACATTATCCAATAACCAATCAGAGCAGACCCTGGACAGATGGGTCAATTATGATTCTTTTTGCGCGGAACTTCTCCTTTGCTGTTTTTAAGCAACGTTTGTACTTGTAGGTAATGTATTTCGGTGTTTTTAATCTATATAGATTTACATAAATACTCGAATTGCTCTGATCTAATATTTCAACCACTAAGGACCTTTTGCAAAAACCATCATGTCAAAATACACGTCACATTTTTGTTACATGCAATCAGCCATAAAATCAAAGAGAATAATGTTGATCCAGCTTCATGGTGACATTGGGTTGTTATTTAAAATGTCACGAGGTCATCAAATGGCACCATCAAATGTCGACATGAGCACAACGACATCATGCATGCATTAGCGCATTATCCTCCTTGATGTTACAGCCATCTCTTCTCAGTCTCCATATCCAATCAGTTTCATGGATCTGTCTTTCAATTCTACATGCATTGAACATCAGTTTCAAAACTACAAATCTCAGATTATCTCACATCATCACTGCTATTACCACCGACTCCAACATGTCTGTTTATTGGCTTCTCTCTCTCAGCCCTTACATCGCTGAAATGTTCTTACATTACCTCCCGAATTTCTCTCTCAGTCTCGCCCAGATACACCATTATATCGCATTTACTGCATTTAATTGCATATACTACATTTCTTTCTCTACAGTTAAATTGTGTTAATGTTAGTAGACACATTGAAAACTGATTGCCTATTTGTGTCCCTAATACTTGACATTTGTAGAATGTATGAATAACGAATTGATAATGGCGCCATGTACTCCGACCCATCGCCCCATTAAGTGATGGGAGCTGGAGGTAACCCCGCTCCGTCCGAAAAAATCTAGTCTAAATATAGGGGGAAACGTCTTTTCCACTCCAAAGAGACACCTTTTCCACTCCAAAACACAAACATGCGACATCGCTATATACACAGACTCTCAATTCGGCAACCCCGTCGGCGTGTTCTGCAACGTTTCCGCAATGTTTCCGCAACCTTTCCACACGATCGAAAACTATTCTGGAAGCATTCGGGGGGTATTTCTGTTCCGCAACGCTTCGTGAGCCACTTCCCGAATACTTGCGGAATGCATGCCGAATGACCCCGAATACAATGCTGGTCCCGAATGATTCCCTAGTTGAGCAAAATTGAGTCTGCAACCCTTCGACAAGGCTTCGGTGCTGTAGTGGACGCCAGGCATTATAAATAATCACTGCATGGGTATCAATTTGCTGATAATATTATTATAGACTTATTAACCATAAACGCCTTTTCACGCATTTGCTGTAGGAGTCGTCTGATCAGGATCTACTTTGTTTTCTATTGATATTATCTGGATCTGATTCTATAGTATTTATCAAAGCAAAAGTTGTCCCTTAAAAGTAAAAGTGTACATTATAAAAATTGAGCTAATAAATATGTATATAGTTATTGGTTATTACCATATTCTTTAAGGAAAACCCGTCCAGATCTTATTTTGGAACCCATCTATTTTTCACGTGGAGGGGAAGGGGTGCGGGGGCACAGCAAAACATTTACTGATTTTGTAAACCATTCACATCAAACAGTGCAGACCTATGATCAGAGGGATACTCTCAAGAGCATTATTCTTTGGGTGTATACTGTTTGCTTATATACCTTGAAGTGACATTAGGGGAAATGGGCCAAACAATTCGAACAGCAGACATTGTTTTCTTCAGCAAAATATTTTTGTTTCTCTATAAGACACATATGTTTTAATTGTATTCAGTTACGACGAGTTGGTAATGAAGGTGTATTTATAGAATATCTGACAAACTAGCTGTATCATTTTCCGCTGATATTTTCTTCCTTGTTGGTCATCATTACATTTGCTTCTCCAGGCAAAATCTAATTAGCTCTTTCGTCGCCATAAGTAAACCCTTGATAACCGTTGCATACAGTTTGGATCCTGACGAGACGCGGAGTACCTCGGCGTCTCATCAGGATCCAAACTGTTTGATACCCTAATTATGTTTATGGAGAGAACTTGAAGAATGCCCCCACTTTAATACATGACGACGAGCTTCATTTGGCAGCAAAGTGGTTAGAACAATTTATTGGAACAGTTTAATTACATTCTTATCAAACCCTGGGAGAATATCCAGTGCGACTTGAAAACTGGAGACCAACAAGTCCTTCATGGTGAATATAATATTTCAACTAAAGTTATTTGCAATCATATGAAAACTGTTCTACACTCCAAATCACTCTGGTTTCAGTAAATGAAGGTATTAATGAGAAAATATTGGATTATTGTGAGATACATCTGACCTTTGATAATTTTCTTCACGAATTTGGAGAAAGCTGTCAACAGTCTAGATGATAATTATATGATTGAAGGTTTAAACAATTCAGCTTTATTTTCAAATTCCCTTTTACAATGTGAATTTGTAGATATATTACAGCATAACCTGTCTTACAGTATTACTGTAAAACTTGTCCTAAGCGGCCATTCATTTATTGAACATAAGAGTGTAAAAAGCATGTGGTTGCTTGATGCAAGGGGAAAGTTCCTGTTGGAACTGTTTGCATTACTTTTGACCGGCATTAGGATCCCACCTGCTTAAAGACCCATACTTGGACAATCTGTTTGAAGGACGCCTTTCTACGCCTCTGTAATAACCACTTCTTGAAACCATTGTGATAAATAGAGCATTTGCTCTTATGGGAGCAAATGCTCTATTTATCACAATGGTTTCAAAATACACAATTCTAAAATTTTACTTTTCTCCAGTAAATGCTACTTTTGGGTAGATTCATTCAAAGAGGTTGGTTCTCAAAATAGCTTATGGAGGAATGGGTTAAAACAAATTCTACTTTATCGTAGACGATAATACTAATCAGCGACAAAATTAACTTTTTTTCTAAGAATTTGTTTGTCTATAATAATAAGTGTAGAAATCATAACAGCTGAACTATTATGATGGCATCAGGAACAACTGAATTTTACACTGGCAGAAACCGTAGAGATAGATCCATTGTTTCCATAAGAAAACAGCAGAACCAACAGGAGCATGGTCCACTCTATTTTCAGAGGTGCCAAACGGCTCCTCTAAGGAGTAAAGGGTTAGGATTTTGCAGTTTTGAGTGTCAAAATATAGAATTTATTTTTCGACGAATGTCATTCTGTGTCTAGGCGGTGTCTGTTTGGTGTCTAGGAGGTGTGGTGGTTTGGTTGACGGTGTCTAGGCAGGCGGTGTTTAGGCGGTTTGACAAACGAAATTCAGCGTTCTGCTTCCACGACAGAGAGAATAAATATTGCGGTAGACGACATCTGTTCTGCACACGGCAATACCTTACATTAATGTGAGAGAAAACAAAGAGAAGACCCTTAGGTTCTGAGACACTGTGTCAAATATCGCCATGTCTCAGACGCAGTAATTGTCAAAACGCCACATTTCACACGGCGAGACGCGTTTGTAAGATGACTGCGTCTGGATGTAAATCAGCCCATGTCTGCATTCCAAATGGCTAATCGACTAATTGGCGAAGAACCACTTACCTCATACAGGCTTGAAAAACAGATTGCACCTCGATTAGACGATTCTTGCGGAGGTTGTCTGATCAGTGTCTGCTCCGATTGCTTATACAGTAGAACCTGTCTCTAAAGTGGTCATTTATTTATTTTACACAGGAGTCTTAAAAACACATGGCAGCTTAATGCAAGCTAAAAGTGATACAGAAAGCTCTGTAGGTACTTTATATATTACTTGTCCTGCAGTAAGCTACCAACTGTTTGAGAGATCCATATTTAAACTTATTTTTAATAACCGCTTAAGACAGATTCTACTGAACAATAACGTATTTCCGATTCTACAGTTTCTGCTATCATGGTCAAACATGCCAGTGTTCATTTAAAGATTGAATTACATTTTTGTTGTATTCACCGATGAATAAATCCAGACCTGATCACACACAACTTGCATGATTTCCGACGGAATTCATGTAAAAAGGTGTGTGTGATCCGACCTGGTCTGGATTTATGTATCGCTGAACACAACACAAATGTAATTCATTCTTAATAATTCCATCCATATGTCCTTTTAAAGTGTATTACTTGTTGACATGAAAACAAACTTTACCTTGGCTATTTTAAGCACCGTGCATAGGAATTCAATCAATACACAAACTAGCAGTCATGTGACCAAACAACTACGTCACTACGTGTACTGTATAATACGTCATATTGCCATAGACTGTTCTCAACTCTTTAACCTCGATGCATCAATTAAATCGATTTTAACAATTAACTAAAGTAATAAACGAACATATCTCAACACATTATCTACCTTATAATGCTTAATACTTTGTCAGATGTCCTTATATAGGTTAGACTGCATTATGACGAGTCTTCATGAAATAGGCTGGGTGGAGCGTCAGCGAAGCCAGTCTATTTCGTGAAGGCTTGTCATTGGCAGTCTAACCGATTTAAACTGCCCACTAAATCCAAATAAGGGATATTGTTTACACAGCTCCGTCACTGTGTAAATCACTACGTCACTGGAATTGTTGATTTTTTAAGCAATTGATTGTTTATTTAACAATTAAGAAGCCAGCACGAGCGTCATACTGCCATATTTGACAGCCCGCACAAACACTTGTAATATGACTTCCAAATATAGGTCGTGTTTCCTCCCTTTCATGTGTTGTTGTGGAAACAGAAAGTCACTTTGATTTTGGTAAGAGTTTTCGTGTAAATCTATTTTGAAGATGGATTTTTTAGAAGGAGACTCCGTCGTCTGTTATTTAATATCAGCACTCTGTGGCCGATAGACTGTAAGGAAACGCCGTGTAATCCTAAAGGTCAATATTGAACGCTTCTAAAAACCGATGTAAGGTGTCAACAAAGATAGAAACAATGAAGGAAATATAATGGGTTATCATTATGTAACTAACACATTTCAGCAAGCTGTGTCTCATTGTGTATTATGTACGCATGCTATGCTTAAATGTGTTCAAGAATTTTCAGGACGAACTATTCATCTTGTTTCTTTTTCATTATACAAACGAAAATCTTTTTTATTATACAAACGAAAATCTTTTTCATTATACAAACGAAAATCTTTTTCATTATACAAACGAAAACGGCCATATAAAGGTAACACGAGACTGGGCTGATTTTGAAACAAACTCCTCGCATGCGCAATACTAGTCTCGGCAAATCTCGAACTCTTTGTGAATTAAGAATTAAAGTCTCGCCAAATCTCGAACTCTTAACAATTAAATCGAGAATATTTTTTGAATACCCGGCTTGATGATTGGTCGAAAATCTTAGCCAAACTCTAAAAATTGTTTAAATAGAATCGGCTTGATTATTCTATAAACAAATATTGATTGAATATTTTCATTGAAAAAGCATTAGACACTTTCGCAAACTTAGTTCTTGTTGGCGATATTAATGAAGACCAGCTTAATACTTCAAATAATATATTTAGAGAGATCCTTCAACTTAACAATATGATAAATTTGATAACAGAACCGACTCGTGTAACTGATTCTAGCAGAACCCTGTTGGATCCAATAGCCATATCAAGAAACGTACAGTCTTTTAACTCAGGTATACACGATACTCCACGACACATAAGTGACCATTTCGGTACTTTCGCTTATATTAAAAGTGACATCAGTAATAACGTTTCATTTAAAAGACAGGTTTGGAATTACAAGCGTGCCGACTTTGATCTCTTAAATAACTTGATTTTAACGACTGATTGGTCATTTATATATAACAATAATGTTGATATTGCCACCGAACTCTTTACATTAAAATTTCTAGATATAGCGAAACAATGTATCCCGACAAATTACGTAACAATTCGCCCAAATGATAAACCCTGGTATAATTCTGATATTCGTAGAATTTCCAGACAAAGGGATAGACAGAAGCATTCGGCAATAAAAAGTGGGAACGTTTCAGATTGGCAAAAATACAAGTCACTCCGAAATAAGGCCAACAACATGAAAACATTTGCTAAAGATTTGTTCTTCAATACTCTGGAGTATAATTTGAAAGATCTAAACGCAAATAACACGCGCCTATATTGGAAAACTGTTAAAATGCTCGTTAAAGGAAATTATTCAAATGGTGATATCATTTCAATTATACAAGATCCCAATAATGTTGATTTATTCTTTTCATCCGATGAAGATAAAGCCAACACTCTGAACTCTTATTTTGCTTCAATATCTACAATTAATGACCAACACTCACCGCTTCCTGAATTTACCTTAAAAACACAATCATCGCTTACTAATTTGGTTATTTCTGAACAAGATGTACTGGATGTCTTGTCAAATCTAATAGTTAATAAAGCAAGCGGTCCTGATAAAATCAGTCACAGGATGCTAAAAGAAACAAGTAAAACAATATGCAAACCGCTATGTGTAATATTTAACAGATCGATTCAAGAATGTAAATATCCTGAAACTTGGAAATCTGCAAATGTTATGCCCTTATTTAAGAAAGGAAACAGACACTTAGTATCTAACTATAGACCAATTTCACTGATAAGTAGTGTAGGAAAAGTGATGGAACGTGTTGTTTTTAAACATTTGCATAACTACTTCCATGATAATCAACTTATATATAAATATCAATCAGGCTTTCTGCCAGGTCACTCAACTGTATACCAACTTATAGACATTTATAACCAAATTTGTAAGGCTTATGATGATCGTAAATCAACATGCATGGTTTTCTGTGATATATCAAAAGCTTTTGATAGAGTCTGGCATAAAGGCCTACTTTTTAAACTTAGACAAAACGGAATATCTGGGACAGTTTTAGATTGGATAAAAGACTATTTGACAGGACGAACTCAGCGGGTATTTGTTAACTCATCATTCTCTGACATGGCAAATATAAATGCTGGCGTTCCACAGGGTTCTGTTTTGGGCCCTCTACTGTTCTTAATTTACGTGAACGATATCGCAGACTCTCTTATATCTACCACAAGGCTTTTTGCGGATGATAGTTCTTTAGCAGTATCGTCATCAAGCACATATGAAATTCAAACTAAAATGAATCATGATCTAGAGAAAATATCATTATGGTCTACACAATGGCTAGTACAATTTAATCCGAAAAAGACAGAGGTTGTATATTTTACCTTGACTAATACTGCACCCCCTATATTATCATTCGAAGGTACGCAATTACAATTTGTTGAACATCACAAACATCTAGGTATAACACTAAGCAAAAACGGATCCTGGCACGAACACATATCAAATATTGTTTCTTCTGCTTCTAAAATATTGGGGTCAATGAAATCATTGAAATATAGTATCAAACGAGAAACTCTTAATCAAATATACATTGCGTACTTAAGACCAGTTTTGGAATACGCGTCTGTTGTTTGGGACAACTGTACTCTATATGAAAAAGAGCGTATAGAAAAAATACAACACGAAGCAGCAAGGATCGTTACAGGTTTGACGCGTTCCGTTTCAATTGAAAATTTACGCAAAGAAATAGGATGGCCATCTCTTTCAGACAGACGTAAATTGCAAAAATACATTTTTGGTTTTAAAGTGAAATCTCAATCGACTCCGGAGTATATTAATGAACTTTTTCCCGGAACAGTTGATACCTCAACTCAATATGCTCTCCGGAATAGTGATAATTTTATAATTCCTTATAGAAGAACAGAGATATACTCGAATTCAACAGTTCCCTCAACAATAAAACTTTGGAACGATCTAGATGTAACCATTCGTCACAGCCCATCTCTAAATTCGTTCAAATCGGAAATATATAACATGTCCATTTCTTTTGATGTACCGAAATATTACTTATGTGGAGATCGTTTCTATTCAATCCACCATGCCCGTCTTAGAAACAAATGCAGCAACCTACACAAAGACCTCTTCATAAATCATTTACGTGACGATGCAATTTGTATATGTAATATTGACACAGAAGATGCAGAACACTTCTTTTTTAAATGCGCACTATTTTCAACTCAAAGACTCGAGCTGTTCCAGAATACCCGTGATGTTCATCCCTTAAGTACGCAAAAGTTATTGTATGGTATTCCAACTTTGTCAAATAATGAAAACGAACGTCTCTTTCTCCATGTGCAAAAATACATTAAAAATACAAAAAGGTTCGTCTAATTCCAAGCACGACAATTTCAGTTTCATCTACTAACTCAGAAACAGTCTTCAAGTTGCCCTGCGTTGATATATATTTTGGTTGTGCGAGTTGTTGGGACCCCGATGTAGCGCAGCGGGTGGAGATGTGGGGAAGAAACGGAATACTAATTTATTTACAGTGTATTATTATACCCCCCTTTTGAAAAAATGGGGGTATATTGCTTTGCACATGTCGGTCGGTAGGTCGGTCGGTCGGTCTGTCGGTCGGTCGGTAGATCGATGGTTTCCGAACGATAACTAATAAACGACTTGGCCTAGAATCTTCAAACTTGCTGTGGTGGTTGGTCATGACAAGTAGATGGCCCCTATTGTTTTTGAGGTCACTAGATCAAAGGTCAAGGTCACCATGACCTAAAATGGTGAAATAGTTTCCGATCAATAACTGCTCAAGGGTTTGGCTTGGGATCTTCAAACTTGCTGTGGTGGTTGGTCATGACCACTGGATGACCCCTATTGATTTTGAGGTCACTAGGTCAAAGGTCAAGGTCACCATGACCTTAACTGGTAAAATGGTTTCTGATCAATAACTGCTCAAGGGTTTGGCTTAGGATCTTCAAATTTGCTTAGGTGGTTAGTCATGACAACTAGATGAGCCCTATTGTTTTTTAGGTCACTAGGTCAAAGGTCAAGGTCACCATGACCTTAAAGGGTGAAATGGTTTGCGATCAATAACTGCTCAAGGGTTTGGCCTAGGATCTTCAAATTTGCTGTGGTGGTTGATAATGACCACTAGATGACCCCTTTTGCTTTTTAGGTCACTAGGTCAAAGGTCAAGGTCACCATGCTCTTAACTTGTCAAATGGTTTCCGATCAATAACTGCTCAAGGGTTTGGCTTAGAATCTTCAAACTTGCTGCGGTAGTTGGTCATGACAACTGGATGGCCCCTATTGTATTTGAGGTCACTAGGTCAAAGGTCAAGGTCACCATGACCTTAACTTGTAAAATGGTTTCTGATCAATACCTGCTCAATTGTTTGGCTTAGGATCTTCAAATTTGCTTAGGTGGTTGGTCATGACAACTAGATGAGCCCTATTGTTTTTTAGGTCAATAGATCAAAGGTCAAGGTCACCATGACCTTAACTGGTGAAATGGTTTGCGATCAATAACTGCTCAAGGGTTTGGCTTAGGATCTTCAAACTTGCTGTGGTGGTTGGTCATGACCAGTAGATAACCCCTATTATTTTTTAGGTCACTAGGTCAAAGGTCAAGGTCACCATGACCTTAATTGGTGAAATGGTTTGCGATTAATAACTGCTCAAGGGTTTATCTTAGGATCTTCAAACTTGCTGTGGTGGTTGGTCATGACAACTAGATGACCCCTATTGATTTTGAGATCACTAGGTTAAAGATCAAGGTCATCATGACCTTAACTGATGAAATGGTTTCCAATTAATAACTGCTCAATGGTTTGGTTCGGGATCTTCAAACTTGCTGTGGTAGTTGGTTGTGACCACTTGATGACCCCTAAAGTTGTTGAGGTCACTAGGTCAAAGGTCAAGGTCACCATGACCTTAATATGTGAAATGTTTTCAGATCAATAAATGATCAGTGGTTTGGCTTAGGATATTCAAAGTTGCTGTGGTGATTCGTCATGACCGCTAGATGACCTCTATAGTTGAGGTCACTAGATCAAAGGTCAGGGGGTCGGGGGGGGGTATACATGTTTTACAAACATCTCTTGTTATTATTATTCATTATTACTTGTAATGGCTGTTGTTTTTTTTGTTTTGTTTTTTTATTTAGATTATTATGTGTAGTTTAGCTCACTCATTGTTTATATGTTTACACACGAATATCTGCTTTCAATGGGAAGGACCGTTTCTAATGTTGCAATAACTTGTGGTCCAACCCTTTTGCTATTGCTTTATATTTATTATGAACATGTAACATTGTAATTGTGTAAAAAGCAAGCAATAAAATATGATTAAACTATAAACAAATACAGCTGATCCTGATAAGACACCTCCCGTAGACACTAACTGAAATTGTCGATATTCCTAGGTAAAGGGATATTGTTCCTAAGCTGTCGCTTAACCCTTTACTCCTTGAATTGATTTACTCATCTTAGAAATGAGATGACGCAATGAATATTAATTAGCTTATTTTTTTAAATGGCATACTAACACCTGTATGTTTACCAACGCAGAAACTGTAGAATCAGATTTATATTATTCAATAAGCAAACACAGCAGACCCTGATCAACTAGCTCTTATACTCTGTTTGTGAAATACGTATAAATGGAGTAAAATATTAATCGTAAAACATCTTCTATTGCACTTGAGTAAACTATTCTGATGTCGATTAAAACCGCCCACTAAATCCAAATAAGGGATATTGTTTCCAAATCTACGTCACGGTTTCTAGTGCTGTCCACGTGCTGAGGCCATGGTTTTTAGTTGTCAGAAACAATAGTCAGCCAATCATATTTTATTCAGGAGGGTTTTATTTTGGCGGCAATAATCCGGTCTTCACGAAAAAGGAAACACTGAATATCCAACTCTGATTTACTAACGCCACATATATTTCAATATCTGCGGTTTAATGTTATTTTCTGGCCTTGTAAACAGCTATCCTAACTGACTAGGAAGTGTCTTACTATTAATGGCTGCACATTGTCGTCAAGTATATCTTCCCCATCCCCCATCGCTAGCTAAAATTCCTACACCATTCCATGATATACAATGCCATATCATCACATTCAGCATCTTTTCTTGTCGGTTGTCACTAAGTCTGGTCTGTAGCCCTCATCTCGTTTTCTCCAAATCAACACACGGTTATTACTGCCGATCACCACTTGACTCTCATCCAAATAATAACTTTAACCCACCTCCCAGAAACTGATTACCTCCTTTTCTCTCTACACAATGCAAGCCGCTTGACTCTGTTGACTTTTGATACAATCATTTTCTTTTTACTCACTTTCACTTTTTTACATTCACTTACTGAGTTGAGTGACTCCATTTTCATTTCACACGCTCCACAAACACAACGTCATCATGTTTTCAAGGAATTTGTCTATAGATGGAATCTCAGTACTTCACGTATATATTGATTCAAAGGGAGCAAAGGCTATGTATGACGGGACGTTAAACTCCATTGATTAACGAAACATACTAATTGAAACCTATAGTACACAGCGTAGGGTGTTAGATATGAGTGATGAATAGGGATGTGATTGATGAATAGACGTGGCCCGTTGAAGATAGTCAGGGGGCATTATGTTTTGCACCTGTCTGTCCATAAACCACCATCCATATTTTCACTGCGCACCCAGTCCATGCTGCCCGCAAGCCCAAGGTCAAGGTCAAATGACTTGGGAACTTTACGTGGTAGACAAGCACCACCACGGGGGCATCGCTGTGTCTCACAGACACAATTTTCTAGTTTTTATATATTTAAATGTCTTTCCAAAAAAGAATTTGAAACCACGTTTTGTTGTTTGGTCTAGTAAACGTAAATTTACAAATAGGTATTATAGTGTTACATAGTACAAAGAAGCAGTTCTGTAGTATAGGCTACTCGTTACCGACTTCATGTAAATCATAGAACAAAAGCAAAGAACCAGCTCTTCACGTTCATTGAGAAATTAATGCAAAATATTCAACCAATCAGATTCAGCGGTTTTGTGTAAACGTCAGCGGAATGGAATTATATGGAATTACAGTAAATCCTCTAAACCAGTATTAATAATGACCATTTTAGATTTTATAGGAAAGTGGCTTTGACATCTTTCTGCATAACGTGTAACCTGCATTTAGATGCCACCTGTATGAATATAGAATAGAAGTCAGGCAGGAAACTTAAAAATGACACATCACAGTGCATAGCAACATCAGAAACACAAATGAAATGCGCGCCCACACACATAATAGAGGAGCACTCGTACACACGCACACACATACATACACACACACACACACACACGCACGCACGCATGCACAAGTATACACACATCACATATACACATTCAAAAGCACAAACGTATGAAAGATGCATGATACAAACACAAAATTGGGTGAAGACAGGGGTACTGCCTTGGAACGGTCAGTGGTAAGTAAAATTACCACCACTGGGGGTTTAAACTATGGCCAGGAGACCCGTCCAAACTCACACGTATTCCATCTACTCCATATCAGAAGAATAGTGTACATATAAATTACCCCCGCCCGGCTTCTCTACAGCAAAAGTGATGGCTAACGCAACACTGATATTAATTTTAATGTCCAGTTTAGAGGTGTTTTACTGCATAGAAATATCCTTATCAATGAGTATGGTGTCATTATCAATTACTTTATGGTCATCGGTCCAATGATAAGTTTCTGCGGTTTGAGTATTGCTTAGTTCAAATCGAGTTCTACTGGTCTTCATTGAATCATGAAGTTTAAACAATTTTCATCTATATTATATGGCGCACTCTGAACAGTAGCTGCCTATATTGAAAAGTGCGCTCTGAATAAACTTTGTCCATATTGCATTGAACAGCCGTCATCTATATTTAATGGTTCGCCCACTGATCAGCCGCTATCTATATTCAATGGCGCGCTCTGAACAGCCGCTATCTATAGTACATGGTGCGCTCTGAACAATCTTTGTGTATATTGAAAAATAATACACTCTGAACAAACGTTGTCTATATTGAATGGAGCGATCTGAACAAGCATTGTCTATATTGAATGGTGCGCTCTGAACAGCAGCCATCTATATTGAATGATGCGCTCTAAACAATCGTTGTATATATTGGAACGGTGCACTCTGAACAGCCGCCATCTTAACTGAAAGGTGCGCTCTGAACAGATGTCATCTTTATTGGGGCGTGAGCAGTGTTGCACTTTCAATTACTGTTCATGAACAGACTCAATAAAACCGAGTCTGCACTTTTCTCTTTTTGTGTTGCACTTGTTGCTCTCGGGGATCACCTCCCTTCAGAATTTATAATCTTCACAACAGTAGGTGTTAAGTGCTTGTGTGACGGCCGTAAAACGTTGCCCCATACTTCATTCTCAGTGTTGTTATACCTTCTGATCCTTCGATATCATGAATTTCAGTACTTCTTGTTCTGAAAATTGAATACCGCTTCTAGGGGGCGTGAGCAGTGTTGCACTTTCAATTACTGTTCATGAACAGACTCAATAAAACCGAGTCTGCAATTTTCTCTTTTTGTGTTGCATTTTTTGCTCTCGGGGGATCACCTCCCTTCAGAATTAATTAAAGTGTCCACTCGGAATAGAACCAGTCTATATCGAACAATCTGGTAAAGACTGGGTAATATAGTGATTGGTGCACTCTGATCAGTCGACGTCTGCATTGAAGCATGTATTCACCCATGAACAGTCGTCGTCCATGTTAAAACATGCGTTCCGAACAGTCATCATCTATATCGAAAGCTACGCTCTGAACATTCGTCGTATATATTGAATCAAGTATTCTGAATAATCATCGTCTACATTGAATTTTGCGCTCTGAACAGTGGTTGGCACATTTTTTCATTGTCTAATATCTCCCTAACCACCGTAGCTATTGCATATACACATTCCATACTTTTATTGCGCACCTAGCCCAGCCCAGGCTGTCTGTAAGCCAAAGGTCAAGGTCAAATGACTTAGGTAGTGTACGTGCAGTTGGTTGTCACAGTTTATTCATCGTCTTATATCTCACTAACCGCTATAGCTATGGCATTGTACATACACATTAAACAATATTCCTACTTTCTTTACGCACGCAGCTCATGCTGTCTGCAAGCCCAATTATGACTTAGGAATCTTACGTGCAGATAGGCAAGCGCCACCACGGGGGCATCGTTGTGTCTTACAGACACACTTTTATTGTTTATGTTTATTTTGGTATAAAAACATCATCCATAATATTTCAGAGATTTATAGTGAATCCCATTACTGTTGGACATATTGTGTCAGCAAGGTTTCTATGTCCAGTTGCCAATGCCGCGTGAGCACTGTTGTCAAACTTGGTATCCCTGTAAATATTGGTACATCGAGTATCTTGCTTATAGTGCTATCCTGCTTCAACCAGCACCAGGGATTCCTGTTAAGTTAAAATTCACATTTGGCTTACGGGGAACTGGGTCACGTAATGTACCAAAATCCTTCTCCCCCTGTATTAGTAGGGGACATTTTTCGAAATTTCGTTACCTGGTTTACAATGACAGGATACTTTCAGATAACGAAGAGTATGACTTAACAATAGAAATAAGAAGGGTGGCAGCATTGTGGTACAATAATAAAGCACTAAAATTTGAGTTTCCATGGCAACGGCTATGTCGTAGAAATAAAATAAATATCATACATAAAGATCTCTTAATATCTTTTGAACTATTGAAGGGATTTTTATATTACTTTATAATTAAATGACTAATATCATGGCAATGTTAAAAATATAAGTTTCAATTGATTCCCTTTAAGGTCAATGTCATGGTTAGGGGTCAAAGGTCAAATTTGAGGTTTTTTTCTGTGTTTCAAGACATTTTCGTTCTACAATTTTACATTAACATTGGTATATTTAAGTAAAACTTAACATAGATATTCATTTAAAAAGGAGGTTTACTTTACCACGAGTTTTATAGGTGTGTCAAGGTCAATGTCACAAGTAGAGGTCAAACGACATATTTTAGAAGTCAAACATCATTTTTTACTAATTTCGGAATGTTTTTCTACATAATGTGATGTATTTCTAATAACTTTGCAATATGAACATACTAAAACAATATCCTCTACCAAGGACTTTGTTACATACTGTCAATGTCAAGGTCGCAAGTAAAGGTCAAATGTCACATTTAAGAAGTCAAAGGTCAAATTTGTACTTTTTGTGCAATTTCAGTACATTTTCCCATGTATGTGATGTATGTTTTGTAATAAATGTGCACATACACCTTACGAAGTCAATATCCTCTACCAAGGAAGTTGGTACATATTGTCAATGTCAAGGTCACAAGTAGAGGTCAAAAGTCAGATTGCCAAATTTGTACTTTTTGTGTATTTCAGTCATTTTTTTCTACCTATGTGATGTGTATTCTAAATAATTTGCACAACATACTAGGACAATATCCTCTACCAAGACTTGGTACATAAAATCAAGGTCATTGGAAGGTCAAAGGAAAACTTGAGAACTATTTTCTTAACCTTACATGATTAATTCGTAGATCGAGGAATGGACATAAATATAATGGTTATACACAACAGTTTAATGATATATTATTTTAGATCAATAAATTGTAACTTATAAACTCTTCTTTCAGCATTTCAGATAATATTATCATAGTTAGTTTGCGCCTTGTTAACGTTTGTATGATCACAATTTTCTCAAAAATATCAACTAAGTGGGGTTTTTTCAACTTCATTAATAACTATGACAGAACACATATTTATCACAAAAGTGCTGTACTCATGTTAAATATCACAAATGATTTAAAAATCGTTATCACCGCCATTCAAAGTCATTTTCAGACAATCAAAATCATCATCACAGACATTCAAAATTGTAACAATAACAGGATTCATGTATCAATATCTTAATAGTGGCATTATTACCCCCCCCCCCCCCCCCCATCGAAGAGGAGTCATGTTGTGTTTTTTTCATTGTTGGTAATTTTGTTCCCAACTTTAATGTTGGCGACAATTTTGTAGCTATTGCACATACATACTTCAAACTTAACATGCATATGCAACTTATAGAGGCAAAATATTTAGGGGTGACATATCAAGATCATGTTCATACATCAAGGTCAAATGTCAAATTACTGGTCAAATTTAGAATGGCGATAAATTTATCACCATTCAAAATACACCCCTCAAACTTGGCATGCATTTGCATCTTATGGAGGCAAACATTTTAGTGGTGACTTTTTAAGGTCAATGTCATACATTATGGTCAAGTGTCAAATTACAGGTCAACTTTAGATTGGTGATAATTTTGTCGTCTTCAACATACATCCTTCAAACTTGGCATGCATGTGAAACTTATGGAGGCGAACATATTTAGGGGTGACCTATTAAGGTAAAGGTCATACATCAAAATCAAACGTCATATCGGGGACATTGTGTTTCACAAAGATATTTCGTTGTTTTTAAATCACAACATGTGTATACCACAGACATTATTTACAACATGTATTCACATTACATTTGTCACAGAATATGTCAGCAGACTGTCTTTTATTTGAAAAAGTACAATAACAATTGTTTGTACAGCATATGGGAACTAAAAGTTTTCCTTGAAAAGTAAGCTTGGTTTGTTAAAATTTTCATTTAAAATCATCTCTGTTTTGAAACACCAAGAACGAAATTGAATTCTGACCAAATAAGCAAACCACTGTCAATATGATAGATCTAATAATGTATCGGTAGTCACATTCATTCAATGAATATCGCAAAGTTGATTGTGGCCAAATACAACTAAGCTATCACTAAAGGTGATTATTACAACTAGAGCTATCACTAAAAGTGATTATTACCCCTGCCCGCCACCTTGTCACAAGATCCACTGACTTCAGTACAAGTGGCAAAAGCTCAATAATCCTTTCATCCACTTAAAAATGGTTATGAAAAGTAACAAAGGGAAATAAATCCCTCAAAAATGAATTCAGAGTTACAGACCTTCTTGACTGCACGTCTTCTCACCACCCTCTTTCCATATATAAAGTTTCACAGTTGTGCCTACAATACTTAAGAAGTTATGCTCCAGACAAACAATTTGCTTCTAAAAAGTAACTATGGGGAAAACTCCCTCAAAAATGAATTTAGAGTTACAACCCTTATTGACTGCACATCCTCTCATCACCAACTACCTATGAAAAGTTGCACAGTTGTTCCTACAATTCTTGAGAAGTTATGCTCCGAACAAAAAATTGCTTCTTGAAAGTAACTAAAGGGAATAACTCCCTCAAAAAAATAATTTAGAGTAGCAACCCTTATTGACAGCACATCCTCTCATCACCCTCTCTCCATTTATAAAGTTTCACAGTTGTTTAGTTGTCAATACTTGACAAGTTCTGCTCCGGACAAAACCTTGCTTCTGAAAAGTAACTAAGGGGAATAACTCCCTCAAAAATGAATTTAAAGTTACAACCCTTGTTGACTGCACATACTCTCATCACCCTCTATCCACACAATTATGAAATTTCACAGTTGGGCCTATAATACGTTAGGAGTAATGCTCCGGATGGACTGACGGAAGGACGGATGATGGGCACACGCGATTCCAGTATAATTACATATTGTGTCCATGTCAGTTTATTGCATACTTAAGCAGCTCATAACTATTGAAAATCCAAGTATTTCCATAAGTTTCGTGTGTTCAAATATCACACGAATACTGACAGCTAGCTGAGCATTGAAGACTCGCTTCGTACACGAGCCTCAATTGGTTTTGCATGCGCACAGTGTAAGCTCCTGAAATCCCTTCACGACCAAGGGCTTGTCTGTCCACAACGTATGAGGGTGGACTTGCCAACCGAACAAAGCTCAGGTCATAGAAAATCAGTTTGGAAATTCAGACATAAATACCAAATGTTGTCACTGTTTCAGCTACTTTGGTAGAGTCACCAAATGATTATTCCCATCAATTTATTTCGAAATCTGACCATCGGTTTGTAGAAATATATTCTGAAAGTGGGAAATCCTTCGAAAGCATAAGTAGTAATGCGAAAGGAGAAAACTGCAGACTTGGTTTTTTGAGTCTGTACGTGACTAGTTATTTAAATTGCAACACTACTCACGCCCCCCTAGCACCGGCTTAAGCAGTATTCAAATGTTCAAAATTGATAACATAAAAACTAATGATCCCGAGGGACCAGGAAGTAAGTATATCAAAACTGAGAATTTGAATAATTTTTTGGTTGTCATGTCAACCAGATTTCCTTTTTAGCTAGTTTTGGAGGTGGTTACCTAATGATTATTCCAATTAAATTATTCTGAAGTCAGACAATTGGTTTTGGTGAAGGGGAGATTTAAAATTTTGCCATGTTTTTTATACAGACAAACAGGCCCGCCCCCTAGCGGCCATGTTGTTTTAGATATTGTCATGATTTTAGCTACTTGGGAAAATAGTCACCTAATGATTATTCCCATCAAATTATTTTGAAACCTGACAACCGGTTTCGGAAAAGAAGAGGTTAGAAGATTTTGCTTTTGGTTGCCATGGCAACCAGAGTTTTACATGGATTCACACTTTATTAGCTAGTTTGACAGAGAATCACCCAAAGACCATCCTTGGAAAGTTTCATTACATTTAACAATAAACTTTTAGAAGTAATGTCACTTGAAATAAAATATTGACGACAGATGTCACACAATAGACGACGCCTGGCGACCCACACATGATGATCACAATAGCTCGTCTTGGCACGTTGTGACAGGTGTGCCTCAAATAGACAGTCTTCTTGAATCGACTTGTGTGTTTGATACAATGATGGAAAGAACGAAAAAAATGTAAAAAATTTGAAAATATTGTGCAAAAATCACTAAAATAGTTCTTTTATAGCCGTTGCCATGGTAACAAAGGATATGTTTACTGTTAATTTGTAAATAAAATGTTCCAACAATAGTCACATGGAAGACCACACCAATACTTTATACAAATAACAAGACAAACATGCTGTAAAAAGAATATGTATGCTAACTTTATAATTCACTAGAAAATGTTAATTTCAGAACCACAAATGAATTCCATATCATTTTAAGAATATTTCGGTTGCCACGGCAACCAGATCTGTATCCCAGAATGTAAACATAATATTTGCATAATTTTGTAAGTAAATAGCAAGGTCTTACAATAACTCATTATTTAGACATTTAGAAAAAACAATAAGCATTTGTTTTCAAAAAAGTGAAAAATTGGGCAAAATTACATACATTATTGCCATAGTAACCAGTCATTAAGGAAAAAAATATTTTAATTTAATTTCAAATCAACACTAGCCATCTCTCATTTCTAAAGAGTAAGCAATGGGGACATATTTACATTCATAAGCAAACTGGCAGTCCTTTTAAATTTTTTATATCATTTTGAAGCATGTTGCTATGGAAACCACGATATCCATCAGAATATTATTGGGAATGTTCTGCCACCCTTCTAAAAATGTTAGGTAAGGTGTTAAGTTTATATATGTAAAATATGGAGTTATTGTAAACCAGGTAACAAAATCGGCCAAAATCAGGCTTTTTGTCCCCTACTATATGGAGTGTTAACACAACACCACAGGGATGTCGTCCTTGATGAGGTCAACATACAGAGTAGATGAACTTCTTAGGAATCAAACGGCCACGTGCTCGGGACCAATGCGAACAATAAGTATACAATAATCTCGGCTGTAGTTAACGAGCTTTTATTTGCCTTAGACACATCTTAATGAATCTTCAAAAAGAAGCAGACAAGTACATCGGATCGGTCGCAGCCCGAGTCAATGATGATAGCGCCTTCCGCCAAACACCCGGTAGTGAAAAGTATGCTACTGGTGCCTACCAGAATCGTAGGAAAAACTTGATGACAATTTGGAACATGGACTGTGAGAACCCTGAGGCTGGAGTGGAAGATGGAAGAACTGGCACTGGTAATGTGGGACCTACTGGGACTCCACCAATTGAGTTGGAAACGCTTTGAGCAGACTCTATCAGAGTCTACTATAGAGGTAAGGAAGACAGACACGAAGAAGGGGTATGTTTCCTGGTCCATCGGGACATCACAAAGCAAAGACCGTAATCGGACGCCACCCAGTTTCCAATCGACTTGCCTCCATCTGCATGAGAGCATCTCCCTTAAACATTATGATAATACTAGTGTACACAACACACAATTGGACACAGTGATGATGAAATGGACGCGTTCTACCAACGACTCCAGGGACTCACTGACCATACCCCATCGAATAGTACAGGGTGGTTGGAATGCAGTTTTAGAAGCTGCACATGACAACTAGGGTTGTGCATATGGACCATACTGCAATGGGACGTCTAATCACAGGGGAATTCTTGAGTTAGCCCCCGACAACGACATTGTACTGACCGACACTCTGGCGCCACGCAAGCCATCAAGAAGATGGACCTGGCATAAACCAGACGATCATTATTGCAACCAGATTGACTATATCCTTGCGCAAACCGCTTCCGACCAGGCATCAACATAGTAAGAACGAGACGCTTCCCTGGAGCTACATAGGGAACAACTTCGTCTTGCTGATACCATCTAAACTGCACTTCAAAACCTCAAAAGTCGAAGCACACAAGGATCAAGCCCAAAGACCCCATGCTAATGCAAGCATTTCAAACATATGCAGGTGGTAAATTTGACCCAATGGCCATTCTTGGTGCTGAAGAGATGGGCATTGGCACGTTTACAACATCATTCAACGATGGAATGACTGATACTGCTAGCAATATTCTTGATTAAAGGCGATATGCCAAGAAGCCTCTGGCCACGCCGGACATACTTGAGGCCTGCGGCCTCTGAACGAACAGTCATCGTTTACATTAAGCCAGGCATTCGGAAAAGGCGTCGTCTACATAAAATCATGTAATCGGAACAGTCGTAGACTATGTTAAATCTTGCACTCGGTGTACCTGTCGTCCATATTAAATCATGATGTACTGAAAAGCCATCGCCAATATTTAATCATGCTACTTTAACAGTCGTCGTCTATAGTAAATCATGCATTCTGAACAACCCTCGTCTATTTTAAAACATTTTACTCTGAACAGCCGTCATATATAGTAAATCATGCATGCTGAACAACAGTTACCATCGTCTACATTAAACCCCTGTAATAATTCATACATTAGAAGCAGCTGTTTTCTATATTAAACCATGTATTCTGAACAATTGTCTATATTAAATCATGCATTCTGAACAGCCATCTTCTATATTAAACCATGTAGTCTGTGCAGCTGTCGTTTATATCGAATGCTACACTCGTTATATCGAATCATGTAATCTGAAAACTTTCGTCTATTTCGGATCATATATCTTAAACAACTGTGATCTTTATCGAGCCATGCACTCTCAACTGATGCCAGCTACATTGAATCATTCGGTCAGATCCGTTGTCGCCTACATTGAATCTTGCGTTCAGAACAGTGTCTATGTTGAAATGTGCGTTTGTCTACATCGAATCATGCACTCAGTCCCGTCGTTGTCTATATTGAAATGTGTGCTTATTTTCCATTGTCGTCTACATCGAATCATGCGCTCAGACCCGCCGTTGTCTATATTGAGATATGTGTTTATATCCATAATTGTCTACATCGAAACATGTGCTCAGAACAGCCGTTGTCAACATTGAGCCATGCGGTCTGAAAAGTCGTTAACACACAATTGTTTTCTGTTTCACATCTCAAAATGCATTTTACTTCATATATCGATCACTAGCAGACGCAAAAGACTTAACCCTTTCAACATTGAAGTTTCAGAATGGAATAGTCCATCATCTTGTACTGGTAGAGTCAATACAGTATAAAAGGGTAGATAACTGGCAAACAGAGGGCTGCTAAATGATCTTGGTCTACACTGTTTGTACATGACAGCCAACTCGTTTCACGAATTCACAGAGTCAAACACATTAGATGCCTGTTACATAGAATACCGTCATCAAGAAACCTATTCTTTGCAAATTTAAATGTTTCATCAACATGGTTCTAACTATAAAGTTATTTTTCTGAAATACGAACAAAATATTATCCGTTTCAACCATTCTCCTACTGTTAACGCAATTTGATCGGCATTTCTAAGCATATTGGAATACGGCGAGACACGACACCGAGTAACTCAACGAAGCATAAGGATTCAAGCAACTTTACACTTTCTCGATACCTTAAATGAATCTGAAGAGCAAAGTAAATCTTTATTTAAATCAGAGGTTAACCCTATCCGTGTTGTTTTTACGTAAGAAAAAATGACATCATAAAATTTTATTATCTGAATTTTCATAATGACATATATACATAGATATTTGTTTTGTTGTTTTGTTGTTTTTGGTATTGACGGCAATTGTACAGTGAGGCAAACAGGAAACCAGAGCAAACCCTGATCAGACGGCTCCTATAGGACATATAAATACATATAATTAGATACACCTTCACTGTCTACAAATATGTCTATGTAATCACTGCTGTGGACTGCACTGGTTGCACAATTAACTTGTAAATAGTGTAGACCCTGATGAGACAGCTCCTGCAGGAGCTGTCTCATCTGTCTTCACCATTTACATGTAGGTATGCTGACGTGAACAACAAGAGAATGGTTAAGAAAGTGACATTGCAGAAAATAGTCGTATGTACGCATTAGGCAGTTGACTAATATGTCTGTAAATCTGGAAAAGGAAACGTCTAGCTAATAATATAGGAGAAATAATGTTACAAAATGTCTTATAATAGGACTACTTATTGGGCAGTTAACCAATTGATATGCATAATGACACGCATCTAAACCGGAAAGGTAATTTTGTAATCTCGTACATCTAAACCCTTATCAAGCTAACCGAGACCCGTTGCACTTGTAAGCACCTTGGATCAAGATCATACGCCGATTATCTCTGCGTCTGATCAGGATCCGAGCTGTTTGACATGCGATCAAACGTTACTTAAAAACTTGAACTAATTGGAAGGAGGTAAAACCTACTACAGATCATTGTTTGAGCAGACATATTCTTACACCATGGTACAGACCAAAGTTGAGCAGACATATTTTACACCATGGTACAGACCAAAATTGAGCAGACATGTTTAGGTCTGATAAAATAAACAGGGTAATCATATACTTAGGTGATTATGTATCTTTTAGTGAATCACGCATTTTGTATCTTTTTAGGATTTGTGGTACAGTAAATTTTCGCTGATACGATAACTGAAAAGAAGTCTAATTCTGGTTTGTTAGCTCGTCTGTTTCGAAGAAAAGTCGAGCTTTTGTGTTCACTGGGTCGTAGTCGTCGTCGTCGGCAGCGGCGGCCTTCAAAAACTTTAAAGTAGCTCATTACTCGAAAATTATAGGAGGTATCAACATGAAACTAAATTTTGGAGTTATGACTCTTTATCGTTTTCATTTTTTTGAAATTTAGCTGGACAAGTACCAAATCAGACGAGCGTTGGCGCCACACGCGGCTCTTGTTAAATCATGCGGTAGCTTAATAAAGGACAAAATATATGCAGAAAGCTCCAGTAGGAGCTTCCCAATATGGTTAAACAAATGTTATGCATAATGATGCTCATAATAATGTCATAATAACACGGCCGTGTTATGAAAAGGATAACGCTAGAGAGTTTGCCTTGCAAAATTGCTCATGTTTATACATTTACTATATTTCTTTTGGAAAAAAGGCTCTTTTGCCGCCATTTGAGAATTTGCCATCGCTTCACAAGAATCCAACAGTTTGATACAGTGATTAAAGATTTGGAAGATAATTCGAAAAGAAAGTGCAACAAAGAAAACGAATCAGACGACAAACTGCAGACGACAATTAGTTGGCAGAAACAGAGTTTTCTGTTGGAAAAAGTTCTATTTTTTATTAAAATAAAAATTTAATCCTTTTCCGGCTAACCACGACCATGGTGGCATTTGCAAACATATTAGATCCAGATAAGACAAACATATTGGATCCAAACCAGACAAACATATTGGATCCAGATGAGACAAACATATTGGATCCAGATAAGACAAACATATTTGATCCAAATCAGACAAAGATATTGGATCCAGATAAGACAAACATATTGGATGCAGATAAGACAAACATATTGGATCCAAATCAGACAAACATATTGGATCTAGATAAGACAAACATATTGGATCCAGATGAGACAAACATATTGGATCCAGATAAGACAAACATATTGGATCCAGATGAGACAAACATATTGGATCCAGATAAGACAAACATATTGGATCCAGATGAGACAAACATATTGGATCCAGATGAGACAAACATATTGGATCCAGATAAGACAAACATATTTGATCCAGATGAGACAAACATATTGGTTATTGGATCCAGATCAGACACCAAGTAACTTGGAGTCTATTAAGGATATAAGGCATTTGAGACTAGACCAATAGTTTATCAAACGCTTGATCGAATCGGCATTCAAAATTGAACAGATCAAGACATTATTTTCTCTTAGCGGGGTAAGCGATAGGGAAAAGTCGCCATAGTCCTAAATAAAACGATTCTGATATAATCTGAAACTGTTTGAACCATTTACTCCATAAATACGCCTTTCTACGCAGTTGCAAACAAAGTAGCCCCGGTTCAGACGGCCCCTGTAGGGGCACACTGGTCAGGGTCTGCTGTGTTTGCTAATGTAACAATATAGATCTAATTCTATAGTTTTTGCTGTAGCTAAAAAGCCCCATTCGCAAACGAGTGTTACTCTGGTCATACTGAAGAAATTAAACCGATTCACCAAATTTCTAAAAATATTGTTTTTAACCCTCTCTCTCATATAAACGTGTTTTCACGCATTTGCAAACAGAGAAGACCCAGATCAGACGGCTCCTATAGGACCCATCTGATCAGGGTCTGCTCTGTTTGCTAATGAAATTTGAAATATCAGTTTCTTTACTTTCTAAAATGGCTACAATGTTCCACCTTCCATAATGCATTTTAACTTTTTTGTTCATGAATATTTAGTAGGTAATGAAATTTGAAATAAACATAGAACGTGGAACGGGTTAATGACCCTGCCAATTATTGTGGCTGTTGTCATTGACAAATATAGCAGATTATATGATCTTTCGACCGTTTGTTTTGAATTACCTAACCCTTTCCCTCATATAAACGCTTTTCATGCCTTTACAAACAGACCACACCCATACAACTCATGCTACCTGAAATAGTTGAAAACGTATTGAGATAATAATTTCACAAATTTTGCATAGCAAAATGACTTTAGAATCGGAATCTATGTGATTCGGTGCTAAAGAGCATGACAGGGAAAGGGTTGTTTCATTGGAACAATTAGAAAAAATCGATTGCTACAGAAACCAACAGATTTACGTGCGCAATTCCCTGCGAATAGGTTGTAAACTCAATTATTTCATTTCATCATTTCGATATACAAGTAGGTCAACCATTGCACAGTACAGGTTCTCCTTCCCATAGGGACTGAACGTTACTTAACGCTGGTTTGTGATCTATGCAAATGGTGATTCAATGCAGGAGGGAAACAATTCAGACGTCTTCCAAAGGCGTGGAAACAACGGGAAAAAGATATGTCTTCAATTGCCAGCATTTTTATTTTCCACATCTTTACTTTACACTCTCACCCCGGTGTAAAAACATAGAGTAGACCTGGTGCAACTTTGATCACTTTCGATTAGATTCAGACTTTGAGAAACTACTCGCCGATGTGTAGTAACATGGGTCCATGCTTATAAAGCTTTTAGTTGAGTCTGAGTTTCGTTCGCAAGCTTTTGATTTGTCAGATTTGAGTTCTCAAGCTTTTGATTGGTCAGATTTGAGCCAAAGGCTCAAATCTGACCAATCAAAAACTTGAGAACGAACTCAGACTCAACTAAACGTTTTATAAGCATGGACCCTGGTGTCGCATCAACACCCAAGCTACAGTAGCATCCCTCTAAGGCGACCACTTAACTCTTTCCCTGTTCTGTGTTTATTACAAATTTTAATACTTACTGAATATACATGGACAAAATAGTTATAATGAAATATGGAAGTTGGAACATTGTAGCCCTTTTAGAAAGAAAAGAAACCGATATATCAAATTCCATTAGCAAACAGAGCAGACCCTGATCAAACGGCTCCTCTGTCTGATTGGGTATTCTCCGTTTGCAGGTGCGTGAAAACACGTTTATATGAGGGAAAGGGTTAATGAATAGACATGGTTATTTTTATAAGCAAGTGGCTGCTTAATGCAGGACAAAAGTAATGCAGAAATCTCCTAGGGGCTTTTGCCCAGCTTTAAGCTACCACCTGCATATAGCACTCAGATTTATACCTCTTTTAGGTGATCGAATTAGCGGGTTTTACTGTATTTGCGAATGTCAGTGAGTTTGCGAATAGTGGCATTGTGGTTAATAAAGCCCACTTCCAGTAACGCTAGCCTTCCGTTTATAGGAATCAAAGCTACAAACTTTGAGGATGAAATATATATCACACTTGTCTGAAATTACGAGTCTGGTCAGATCCTCAGTGTTTGTTGTAAACTACCGTGTACATGTAGTGATTCAGTCGTACAGCTACTCAAAGTAGCCAATAATAGCAATCCATATAAATCTACTTTACCATATAGAGAAAGTAATTGGCGAAATTAATTCCACTCATGAAAATCAGACATTGCTACGTTGCTTTCAAATAATGTCCTACTTCAAAATGTATGTACTTCACAACAGCAGGTGTTAGGTGCTCGTGTGGTGGTCGTAAAAAGTATAGTTTCTGGTCCATCGGAATAATCAGTTTCAATGGCTTAGTTATGAAAATTGAATACTCCTTAAGCCGGTACTAGAGGTTTTACACTCTTAATAACTGCTCATGAACCTAGTCTGCAATTTTCTATATTCACATTGCTACTTTTGCTTTCGAAGGATCTCTTACTTCCAGAATGACTTTCATTCGTTGATTTCTCATCTTGTTAAACTACCAATGTTTGTCAACTGTTCACTAGATTAAATAAGTATCTATAATAGGTCTATACAGACACAATTATTCTTTATATTATGATTGGCTGTAATTAAAGACACAAAGATGCAGACAGGAAACTTTATCACGTATACACGATGTCCTCTCAGAGAATGAGGGTGTCTTACTGAATAGGAATGTAAATTTCACATCATTGATTACCAATGCAAATACTTTGGATGCAGAGGAGACGCCGAGTAACTCGGCATCTGATCAGGATCCAATTTATCTCTTACTAAGACTAGTGTTGAGACGAAAATGAAACAAAGAGATAAAAATAATATAAGATTGCAGCTGACAACAGCGTTTGCAGACACGAAAACTATACAACGAAAGCGTTAATGTTGATTATAGGCGTCTGCAGTACAAAGTGGCCAGCAGTGTGTACAAAACACGACAGTTAGTCGTAACATATGACCCTGAGGAAATTGGAGGAGATGTTTGTCGTCTGAACATTCCGGACGGAACATTATCACAACGAGTTCAATACTTCTGTCGGAGACAATTACACCGAAATCTATCATGGACACTATAATTAACCCTTTCCTTTATATAACGCCCTTTTCAGTTTCACGCCTCTGCAAACAGAGTAGATTAATATCAGATAGCTCCTGTTGGAGTCGTCTGATCAGGATTTACTATAATTGTTTACGAAATTACATAGATCTGGTCGTACAGTCTACAGTTAAACCTGTCTGCAGCGACCATCAAAACAGGTCTTATTATAGGTCTGTACGGCAGGGGGTAGCTTAATGCAGGTCAAAAGTAATACAGAAAGCTCATATAGAAGTTTGGTTCCCGGCTATTACAGTTGAAATGATTTTTGAAGAAAGGGCAAAACATATTAAGGAAAGGAATATTATAGCAGAGGATACATTTTGCAGAGGACACTATTTGGCAGCGGAAGAGAAAACCGTTTTCTCTAGAGCACCACTCCAACAAAACTTAGTACAGTAGAACCCCTCTAATGCGACCACTTAATGAATAAACATGGGTGTCTTTATAAGCAGGTGGTTGCTTAATGTAGGGCAAAAGTAATGCAGAAAGCTCCTCTATGAGCTTTCTGCATTACTTTTGTCATGCATTTAGCTACCACCTGTATCTAGCATCCAGCAGAATTATACCTCTTTTAGGTGGTCGTATTAGCGTTGTTTTACTGTATTTGCAAACGATTTTGGGCCAGACGAGACGGCGCGGAACTCGGTATCTGATCTTGGGTTTACGCGTACTTGATTGACAATTGATCAAACTTTCAACGAACACTATTGCACTCGCATATGTTGTAACAGAATCATCTTGTTTTCAATTTAACGAATGTTAAGGTTGCATGTTAACCCTTTTCGCCATGGATAACGACTTCATGAATATTAATTAGATTAATTATGATACTAGAACATGATCGCAGGAACGTTTGGCCATGGGCAGAAACGGTAGCACCATATCTATATTATATCATAATCAAACAGAGAAGATCCTACAGGAGACGTCTGGTCTGGGTCTATCAAGTTTGCAAAGGCGTAGAAAGGCGTATACATGGAGTAAATGTTGCCTTCACTTCATAGATACGCATTGCAATCAGAATAGATCCAGATCAGACATACTATTGTAGAAGCTGTCAGATCAGTGTCTGCTCTGTTTGGTAATAAAAAAATATAAATTTGATTTTACATTTTCTGTCATGACCGACATATCCTCTGTCATTATAAACTTTCAGTTAATTAATAGTAATGATGTTATTATTTCATACATGAATGTACATGAGATAATTAATGTACATGAGATAATTAATGTACATGAGCTAATTAACTTTGAATGTATGAAGTTAGCTGTTGATACTTGGATAAATTGACATGAGTTATTGTATATCCCCTTTTCTGAGTGTTAATCATACATGATGTAATAAAACTCGTTGTTTATTGGAGTTCTGCAATTTTCTCTTTTCGCATTGCTACTTTTGCCACTTACAGAATATTTGTGCAAACACAAAGTCGTCATTTAAAAATGAAATAAAGAGCACAGCGGCCCGAGAAAAACAATGACGTGTGCGCAGGCAAGAACACACAAACATGTGCACGCCACACACATGCACCCCACCACATGCACACTCGCAATTCTTCATCGAATTGTTCTTTATTTCAAATTGCAATTCAGCAAATTATACAGTAATTACCTCTTAACATGACGTTAAATCTAGTACAAATATCGGTCTTGGAGAGAGGTGACAGCTTATTGCAGGGTGAAAGTCATGAAGAAAGCTCCTCTACGAGTTTTCTATATGTCTTTCACCCTGCACGAAGCAGCCACTTGCCTAAAAGTATCTAACTCTTCTCTACTAGAATTCCGATAGGGGTTTACTGTGGTCTATTTGGTGATGGAGGTTTGAGACAATAGTTCATTGCCCTGTGACATCGTGCCTCGGAAGAGCTTTTATCGGTTAGATATACTACAGTGTTTGCTGAAGTATCTTGGTGTTAGGTGTTGCACGACTTGTAATGTGTCTAGACAGCTGATTTGTTTTGTCTGAAGAACATGTTCTATTATGAATTTTATCAGGTATTCCATTTCAAGTGATGGCCTGTCACAAATACAGTAGAAGTGTTGATACGTTTAATAAATGTTGTTATATCCTGGCGAAAGTTCCTGCTATCGAAAATACCTCGAGCGGTTTTGATAAAACATAATTACTGACCTATCAAAAACTGAGTCGCATTTTAAAACAACACACTTTTCATTCATGCCTGGACCAAAATACCTGTTAACAAGGTTAAAGAAAATAATCGATGCGTGTTTCATATGTATACAAAGGAAACAAAATAACACACACTTTTCTTTTTTAAAAGTCTTTTTTTTGTTGGATCCCTAGTTTCCGTGACGTCATTTGCATTTCCATGCTATCAACATGTGTATGTCGTATGTCATGCCGAACCCTTTGGTCCATAAATATGCCTTTCTATGCCTTTGCAAACAGAGTAGACCCAGATCAGACAGCTCCTATAGGAGCCGTCTGATCAGGGTCTGCTCCGTTTGCTTATGAAACATATAAATCTGAGTCTACATATTCTGTCATAAATGAAACTAAATATATTCGTATGTCATTATAAAAATAATAGTATTACTATTCACACATTATTCTTACATGAGAGAAGGGTTAAATGATTATTCGATCAAGAAATGTATGCCTTTCCTGGTTCAAGAAATGTGTACCTTTCCTGGTTCAAGAAATGTATGCTTTTCCTGGTTCAAGAAATGTATGCTTTTCCTGGTTCAAGAAATGTATGCTTTTCCTGGTGAACGTTTCGTCATATCGGTAGTTTGAATGGTTTGTGTCAATTTTACATTGATGTTTAACAAGTCAGACACGAATTTGCAATGAAGTAATCTAGTCAAATATGCACTTTTATCGATGACAGATTTGTGGAAATCAGCACGGCATAAACGGAAAATGTTTAAATTAGTAATTGGATGTTTTCTGCATCGTTATGAATATTTGATATTTTAAAGATATTGATGGGAATTTGTTTCCACGTGTTTTCCTCAGCCACAGCAGTCGCATGATTGATAATAGTTGTCAGTGTTTTATAATAGATACGTTTCTGAGTTAATGTTGGATTTCATAATTTTTAGAACCTTATGAAGATGGAAAAGATCGCAGTCTAACAGTTCAAATTATTGATGAAAGGCCATTTCGAAGAACATTTGATTAATAACTACTCTTTGACATTCTACATGTAAAACTCGTAGCACGTTTCGCATTAGAGAAACTGTGGGAACAATTTTAAGCATATCAAACAAATTGAACAGGCGTGTTGTTTCCCTTGTATGTAATTATAGCACTTGTATTGCTTTTTGTATTATTTGCGTAAGCAATTAATACAATGGAGTGGTGTTTTCGGGTCGATTCTATCCTAGTTGTGCAGACCTAACAACTGTCATTCTGTTGTTCAGTATAGTACAATATTGATTGACGTGCATTCGATGGATACGAAATACGGTTACTAACATGGCATCTGGAAACAGCCAAGGTATACCATTTCTGACATGAAAAAGCTACGTAACATTAACCCTTCGCTTGCTATTCATGTCAATATACCTACCTGTAAATAGTGAAGACCCAGATGAGACAGCTCCTGCAGGAGCTGTCTCATTAGGGTCTGCACTATTTACAAGTTGATTGTGCAACCAGTGCACTCCACAGCAGTGACTGCGCAGCGAAATACTTGTACACAGTGAAGATATATGTAATTATACAACAGGGCATGGGTAAAGAAGGGGAAATGTATTTTAAAATTCAGCAAGCGGAGGGTTAACTTTGGTTTTGTATATGCAAACCAGTTCACAAAATATATCAATGTGTAAGGAGAGTGCAGGAATATACCAATACCAGTCACGTGGCCGTAATGTATGAAAGTACTCTCCCAGTGGCAGTTACGCAATGAATAAAGAAGTAACCATATGAACTTATGCAAGTGATAAGGTTATCATGCCCATAGATGTAATATGATAAGAAGCATAGCGGGAAATGGTTTAGAGGCCAGATGCAACTGAATTGCCCGCTGAAAAGAAATTCTTTCCCTTATAGATACGCAATTCCATGCCCCTATCGATACATTTCACGCCCCTGTTTTATATCAGATCATATTAAGTACTCTCAATGTTGACCAATGAATCCTCTCAAATTAGATTATCGGCATCTATACGTGAAAATAGAAATTCACGAGGTGGTTATATAAAGAGTTTATATAATATTTATTTTCTAATCATGGATGGGGTTCTACGAACACTTTTCCTACAATCAGCGGAACCCATGCCATTGCCGAGCCTTCTAATGACTTTATACTATTATTGTTTACGCCCTGGCTAATGGATATTAAAATTTGCATAAATCATATTATCTAGTGCTTGACATTTTAACGATCACCATTTTGGTACACATTGAACAAAGACAACAGGAATGCTATGCACGATAGGTATAAGATATTGTCATATAACCCATTACCTGTTTAATATTTAACTGTCCTCTTTTCACGTATGTCAACAGGAAAGCCTTATTACCCTTATTACCCTTTGAAGACGCCCTCTAAAATCCAGAGATGCAGTTCATCAAGGCTAACAGTCAGTACTGTGGCGTAAAATCATTCAAGTGAATGTACATGTACTTGACCTGTTAATTTCAAAAGTTTTCAATAGAAGGAAAAATGCGCACATTGACCTCGTGCAAGAATACCGCAACGCATGCAATGCTTTTATTTATAAAGTTCTGTTACAAATCTCTATGACCGGAACTGTCATATGTATAGAAATTATATTTTGGCCCTATATGCTGGAACGCCGCGTTGCAGTAAACTGTGATATTAAACATGGGACCGCCGGATGTATTAAACAAAATTAGCGGATCTATGCCCAGGACATTTTATAAATATGGGTCATAGTATATATTGGGGGCATGGTATAAAGCATGGACGACCATAACCCGGAGTACGATAGTGTATCAAACACTGACTGTCACAGTGGTATTCAATACATGATATCTGCAAATATTAAGGTAGCGACATATGGTCGGCACGTGCCATCGGAAATCGTATTAGATACTATTGAAAAGTCATTTTTCTAAACCAAGTTGTTGGTTATATTAATTGATTACATTTCAAAACAATTCGACATTCCTATCGAAACCGACTTTTCAAATCCATCTAAATGTGTCAGTTTGAATTTTGTTATAAACAGCGATTACAAAGTCATCCTTCGGACTGAAGTTATCGAAATTGACGATGGAAGCAATGTGTCCATAACTATGGCAAGGTCCCTCACTGAGGCAATGCTATGCAGAAAACCGCGGCTAATACGGACTCAAGTTATTTATGTTTGAAAAAATCCGACTCCTTTAACTTTGCATCAGTTGAATACAACAAAAACGATAGAGAAACCCCATTATGTTGCGTAATATGGTAATTATCTATAGCTTAATCACTTTTATATCCAATAGAGAGCTTATATCGTGAGTGACATTTTCTACTAAGCTCTTCCCGGTTCTTCCATCGAATCAATTAAAAGGTGATTTTATCACCAGTTTCCCATAAATCACTCTTTATAAATGAAAAAGTAGTAAAATCAAGCAGGTAAGGTCACATGCAAGACGCAACCACCACCTAAACATTGATAGAAAGCATGTCACACACAAAACTACACACCCAGCCACATGCACACACTTAAACACACGCACACGCACGAGATGAACACATAAAACATTAACAAACGCACAAGTACAGGAGATAAATATTTCAAACATCAGCAAACCCACAAGTATAAAGACACAAGACAAACAAAGTAAAGATGACAAAAAGACTACCGCCTTGGAACGGTCAGTGGTACGTACGTGGCCTACCTAGTTTGAGGCTACCGAGAGGGAAACATTGTTGAATAGTCACCTACTGTTTTAACACACACGTGTTCTGGTTATCATTTCTCGAACTAGGTGCCCGTAATTCCTTATAAATGACTGACATATTAAGCCAGGAAATGCTAGTAAACGCGATTCTTCACGGTGTCTATGGTATCTCTAGTGGTATTGGGTTAATACAATGGATAGGAGAGATTATTCGTTATTCATGAATACAAAAATTATAAGGGATGATATGTTTCGTGAGTTTTTATATCTCGGCACCTTAAGCAGTGTCGGGTACGAATCATCTTATATTTAACCAACTATCTGTTGTTATCATATCAGAGTGTTTGACTCTTCAAAAATAAAACTAACACCAATGCCGCTAACACCAATGCTAGCATAACTTTGAAAACTTCCCCAAAAGAGGATTAAAACAATATCGACGATAAAACGAATTTGTGTTCGAAGACTTGAAGTTCCTCTAAACTTTCTAAACTATTTAATCGGATACATGTTTAAACAATGTCACTTTAGACACGACTGTGACACATGTTGGCATACAAAACTTAGATTGACCACTAGTATTGTACTTCAGTCTTGCCGTTAAACAGAAACAGATAATCGGTTAATTTAACTTTGTAAAACATGTCCACTGTTCTTTCAAAGGTGAAAATGTCTTCCTACAAGAGAAAAGAAACAGGGGATACATCTCAAGGGAGGATATGCTCATTGTATCCAACAATCAAATGAAGATTTCTTTAACAGTACCTTTTGACATGGGGCATATCGAAGATGCAGACACGCACATATTTAAAAAGCTGTTTATGTTAAAATACACGATTGTGCATCTGTTGATGATCCGGATGAATTAGGTTTGACCAATAGTCTGGTTGATTATCCTCATATTCTAGATACTGAGGTTGATGAAGTGTTGAAAATGAGTAAGTGGTGTAAGAATATGCTACAAGTACTGTGAATATGTTCTACAGGATAACAACACCAGTCAAACTATGGTCCAGAAATGTGACACGGATTATTCAACAGTATTTTTAGCCATATCACTTCAAACGTGTAAACACGAAGCAGCTGAAATTAGTTCTCTGCGTAATAAAATGGACGAGTTCCAACTTTCAAAATGGGCATGTTTACCTTAAAGACGTTCAATTGGGCCCATTGATGACCCTCATGGTCCCCAATATGCTTGAAAGTAGTTGTAAAATCATGAGTCACATGCATAAATTGGCAAAGCCGGCTAACACTCTCACATAAAACCCTGGCAAGGAAATGGGTATGTTTAGTTCATACTGAACACGGACAAAAGTGACGGTAAATCAGAACCCAATAAAATAAAAAGGGTTAGCGCATTCAAAACATATTTTACCTGAAAATTAGAAATACTTCAATAAAGCATTAGAGATAAAACCCTGGACATATGCTATTGTTAAAACTGTATAATTTGCAGCTTACACTCGTAAAACTGTATCACTTCAATATTACTTCAATATTACGTAGCTGTGTCTTACTACAGATGATTATTGTAACACTATTTCATGACAGAAGTATGGCCACAAACTAGATATGTCTCCATAAATATGTAGACAATGCCGGGCCTTTGCAGCGAAATAAAATGTTCTCTGCATACTTGTATGTAGCTCATTCCTCTTTAGATTTAACGTTTGTTTTCCAATAATAGACATTGTTTTTTCAAAATGTAATGTTTAGCGCCATATGATCAAATACGTTTATCTTGATAATATGTTTATAGTGTTATTAAAAGACTCAACAGGATATGTGCCCATGGCATGTACATAATTATCTGTGTGTTTTACACATTGAAGGAGTTAATAGTGGTACTTAGTATTTGCTTAGCGAAAGAGTCAGTATTATTCTGCTTGACATGATAATTGGGTCTATTTTGCACATAGACTTAGGTAAGCAGTGACTGTGCTTCTTCTCATGATATTGAACAATATTACCCAGCATCTCTAGCAGTTTGTTTCTATCACCCCACAGCTACAAAGGACATGCTGAATATGCGTTTTCACTGGACCTACTTTGTCAACTATCTGCATTGAACAAGTGTTTCCTTCCCGACATTTAGCACCATTTGAACAGAAACATGCCAGATGTCATTCTGATTTACCGTCGTCTTACGTTGCTCATGTACACATTTGTTAACAGTTGTATTTCTGTCATGCACGTGACGTCTCACTAACGCATTTTTCTGATCAAGTGTTTTGTAGAGGACGTTTGTACCTAAAAGTTCACGCCGTTGTGTGCAAAGGCCCTCTGAACGATAAACGACTTTTCAATCTGAAACTTTTCGGTACTATACCAAACACATACAACATCATTATATTATTTATTTTGGAGTTTCTTCTTGTTTCATGCCTTGCATCAGTGATAATATCAACATGGTTATCCCTCCCAAATGAACATCATCAACAGAAAACAAATATACAGGCGTGTTGGTGGTATACTTTCTAATAGCGGTGTTTGGACTGATCCCCGTTATATGAAAAAGAAAACAGATGCTAGACATGGAGGTGGGACATGACACAGAAGAGAAATAATACATGAATCTGTGGAAGCACAATGCAGACATTGGTTTCCTAATATTGAAATAAGCTCTATATATGGTCATAAATGGTGCCTATATGCAGTTGCAAAAAGTTTATCTTTACCAAATACCAGAGGCCTAAACAATGCAGTTTGTTTTGTTTTCATTGCTACTCTATATAATTTGTTCTGTTTGAATGAAATATTGTATTGTCAATTAAACTTGCCACACAGTGGCGCTTTTTTGTTGATACAGCTTTTTGACACATAAGCACACATGGATATCTTTAAGTAATATGGAAGTCATTTGAACATAACGGGCATATTGCTGATAGCGTGTGAAATGAATTTGGATCGAGGTGAGACATCGAGCTAGTTGATATCTAACCATTACACTCTGATTGCATTTTAGTCAACAAAATGAAATTTCGCCTTGAATCAGTTTACATTACGAGTATACAAAACGTGTAAGAAGTGTCGAAAAATGATGAGTACACGGCATCGCTTTAGGAACCGAACTGGTTGCACAGTTTCAAACATTCGCCTGTAGAATGAAAAATAAATAAGACATGAGTAATCCTTCTTTCCATTGCCATAGAAACCAAACGATCATTAAACTGACATACGGATTGATGATTGAATACATATCCAGCTGAAGAGAAACCTGTGCTTGTTGAAAATTTAAAACTTTATTTCTATTTATTTATGGTCAAAAGCGTCAAAAGGCGTCAATATGAGTGAATGGATTAACCCATTCCCTCATATTGACGACTTTTGACGACTCTGTAAAAGTCACTTTGTGAAACCATTGTGATAAATAGAGCATTTGCTCCTACAGGAGCAAATGCTCTATTTATCACAATGGTTTCAAACTACAAAATCCTAAAAAAATCCTTTTCTCTAGTTAATGCCCCTTTTCGATACATTTGTTCAAAGAAGTTGTATCTAAAAATAGCCTATGAGGTAATGGGTTAAAAGGGAAGGGGATATCCACAGAGTGATAACTAGTCACAAACAGATTAAATCCTGATGAGACACCTAGTTATTAATATAGAATCAAACTGTTTTCAAATATCGACTGGATCGTTATGCTTAATTCCTTGACGGAGGTGTCATTTGTAGTGTTTGAAATGGACAATTTGTGTATTAATCATTCATATTAATTTATAAGCTATTTACCTACAAATGATCACTGCACACGCCGTAAACGACTTGGAATCTAAGTGATGATGACAGAATTTATACTGAATTAAACTAGAGGTGCAGTAAATTATTGTCCTTCATACATAATACAAAATATCGCATACTTCATTTGCATTTTAAAATTGTTTTATCATAAAGATTAAAATAATATGTTTATTAATGCAATACATTGAAAATTGATATGCATTAATAATGAATTTATTGAACAAAGAGTGGATTTATTGGTATATAATCATATTAGCGGATAAAGAGCCTATTTAGTGTACCTGATTATTTATATATGCCAACTGAACTACTCCTTGTGTGGCGCTGAAGAGGTTTGTGGAAAACATAAATATACAAGGAAACGGAAATGTATAGGAGCTAGTAATAGAGGGAAATAGGCTGGCTCCGTTCAGACAAAAACCATTTACTGCTATTGTAAGTACGGGGCGGGGAATGAATAATTCATCGTAAAAGAAAAGCCAATAAGCCATTTGCATGCTAAACACTTCTTGATTTGCAGTTGCAAACAACTTGAATCCAGATGAGACGCTGAGTAACTAGGCCGCTCACCAGGATCCAAACTATTTGCCATTCGGTCCATTGTTTATAAAAAGCCTAAGAATGATTGTAAAGAAATTCACGAGAAAGCTTAATGCCCACCATCAGCAGAGCAGAGCAGAGCTGGACACAAACTTCATGTATTAACCCTTTAGTTTTCTACGCATTTGCAAACAGAGTAGACCCCGACCAAATGGCTCATTTAGAAGGCGTCTGATCAGAGTCTGCTCTGTTTGCCTAAGAATTAATAAAGATATGATTTTACAGTTTGTGCCAATACTAAACATAATCTAATTAATACTACTCATGATGAATATCCACGAGCAAAGGGTTAAATGCGTCACGTCAGAGAGAGTTGAGAGTTATGGGTATATTATTCTAGGTAGTTCAATTTACATTGTATTGCAGATGATATTAAACCTTCTATTACGCAAGATAAGCGAAAAGCTGATTAAAAAGACTCAGAATTGCACGTATGTTAGCCAGACATATAACACATTGATATTGTAGAGTGAATATGTTTTATAAACAAACTTGTCAGATGTGTACGGTCAGTTAATCATGTAAATGAATAGGTATATTCTTTGAACATATAGTGCAATTGATGTTTCATGTCTAAAATAAATACCAGTTTCAGATTTCAGTCAGTATTCAATATAACATTATATCACATATTCGCGTTTTAGTATGATTAAACAGGAACTAATTCAAACACACTCTATGGATAATGCATCATTGTTCTATTATTGTTTTCCCAATTAATTGTCACTTTGAAATCATCACTTTGCTTCACTTATTTACCTTTACATTTACATGAATATGCAAATGGGTTACCAATTGCTTCGGTAAGAATACATAAATATTGCTGCCATACCTGGGAGTGACGGTGCACATTGTCAGCCTTTATTAGTAATACTCTATCTTATATAGATTTCTTTTCAAGCTTTTGCAAACAGCTCATACTCACATCAGAGGGTTCTTATAGATGCCTATGAGAGTCAGGGTCTGCTTGTTTACTTAACCCATTCCCTCATAGGTTATTTTAGACCCAACCACTATGAATAAATCTACCGAAAAGAACACTATCTAGAGAAAAGGAAACTATTAGAATTTTGTGGTTTGAAACCATTGTGATAAATAGAGCATTTGCTCCTATATGAGCAAATGCTCTATTTATCACAATGGTTTCACAAAGTGGCTTTTACAGAGTCGTCAATAGTCGTCAATATGAGGGAATGGGTTAAGGCAGGATATTAAACTGCTTTTACAGTTTCTAGCACGACCAAAACTTCCTATGCCATACTAATAAGTATTCATGATGTCATTATTTTTATGTGAATAATTTAAGCTCATAACCCATACAGTGTTGGACACGAGTCACTACTATCTTTTGCCAACAGTGTAGACCCAGATAAGTGGACTCCTAGAAGAGCCAAACAGAGGCTGCACTGTTGGTAATGTTACACTTTTCTTTCGAAAAATCTTTAAATATTTACTATAAGCTTGACTTATTTGAATTTTGGAATAGAGGATGTGTGCAATGTCTAATTCATTAACTGTTTATCTGACAGAAGCGCATTTTACTCATTTGCAAATCGCCTAAATCAAGATCAGAAAACTCCTGTATGCTTGCGATCAATCATTCTATAATACATAGTACTGTAATCGTACAGTTTTAGATGTGGCATTGATTTGTAAACCATTTTAAAAGGAAAGAGTAACCAACTGTTTGTTCTTTTGGAAATATGAAAACCGTTCATGCCTTTATGAACTGCCTGATCTGGGCATGCTTCTACTGTATGCTACAGATATGATTTCCGTTGTCTTTTCTCCTCATCAAGTTTCCTTATCCTTGTTATGTATACAATAATTTAGCATTTCCCTCTTAGAAACGCTTTTTCACGCCGTTGCAAACAGAGTAGGGCCAGATCAAACGGCTCCTATATGAAATGTCTGTTCATGGTCAGCTGTGTTTGTTATCCTATGAAATTGTTATAAATACCAAACATTCATGTATATACTCAGCGTCACTAGAAAGTTACTACCTATATGTATGTCCATAATTCCTTTACTGCATTACATATAGATGCAATTATTTTTAAACTGTACACGGTGAAGTGTTATGAAAATGATAAACATGGTTTGGTACGCATTTTTCCGAAAAAAAAAATGTGACAATTCTTTGCTTTAAGAAGGTCACCGGAAAAACAAAAGTCACAAACCTCAGTAACGGGTATGGCCTCCTTGTATACGAAGGACTGCGGTGGTTCTGCGCCGCATATTCTGTATCAGACGCCGTAAACGGTACCGGTGGATAGTCCCCCATTCGTCTATGAGGGCCTGGATGAGCTGCTGACGGTTCCCGATGTGACGTTGACCGTCATACATTCTGGCGTTAAAACGTTACCCCGGTAAGCATTATGAGCATGTAACGATGTCCCCATTAAGCGACGGCGCACAGTAGATGCGCTTATCCGGCCATTATAAAGTCCTGGTGTCTCCCATGCCGTCTTTATAGCCAACAGGAATCTATTGCGAAGGTACGAGGACGATTTGACGGTCAGTACGTCTTGACGTCACCTTTGGGCGTCCTTGGCGCTGCCTATCACCCACAGACCCTGTCTGATGGTATATCTCTGGACGAGTTTCCTGATCGTTTGGTGAGAACACCCTATACGACCTGCTATGTCTCGATACGATAATCCAGCGTCGACCATACCGACGGCCTGCTGACGTTGGGCGTCCATCAAACGTCCCATTTTGAGCAAATCTTTTACGAAATTCAGCGTCTTTATGTTGGCATGAACACTTACTTTCATAAACCACAAATGGTTCGTGATAAATTTCGAGTACATGTCGACTTTGCACGAACACGTTAATATGCACGCACAGTCCGTGGTCGAAAAGGAGAGCACCGTATCGGGACAATATAAACTCCCTTTACTACACATTTAAATCAAGAATGATATCGTACTAGTAATATGATACTACTATTTCAAAAGATATAGGGGTATATACGATGATAACTGTCTAGTGACGCTGAGTATACATATGTCAGTAATAAATATTCATGAATATTGTTAAAGTATTGAATTGTGCTACCTAAATCATCTCTTTCGTTACGCGTGGAAAATGGAAGATATGTACGAAACAATGATGTAAATAGAAACCGGTTGTGTCATTTATGTAACACAGGTGATATTCGATGATGAATATAATTTTGTTATTATAATAATTCAGAGCAAAAGATAAATGTGCATACTCAGATACTAAAATCGCCATTTCCCCACCAAACCCTATGTTGTGACCACTTTTTAGAACTCTCTTCTAGATGATTCTAAAGAGTGGTCAAAACATAGGGTTTGGTGGAGAAATAAAGGAGTTTTCTTGATTTTGTTTTTAATTTACGCATCTTATCTGGACCTCAGTATATGTAAAGACAATCGTAAGGGGTATATTCCAAAGTGTTATTATCAAATACCTAGTATATACAGTATAACCTTGGTTATCCGAAACCTATTGCATCCGACAAACTAATCTATCCGACAGCAATGTTTGGTCCCGAACATTTCCTTCTTTGTTCTATGTAATTAAAACCTTGGTTTTACGGATCCTCGCGTAACCGTTATCCGACACTGTTTGGAGGTCCCAATGTGATAATTGCGGCATTTTTCACACCTGCGCATCCGACGTTGACGGTTGTATTGAATTGGGACCACCTATAACTGAGCAATTATCGCTTCCGCGACATTTTGGGTACAGGCTAAATCTAAAATTACAGGTTATTATCGTTGTTATCACACACTTTATCCATGTAAATAGAAAACATGTATAGTTTGAATAACGTTAGGTGTAAACTCGATCTGAAATAAAATGTACTTTACTTGTTCAGCCAGATCTAACTGTTGCAAATAATTTGCATACAGATGAGATGCAGAATTGCTCGGCGTCTCATCTGGATCCAAATTGTTAGACACACTGATATTTATCTGGGTACTTACATAAATCCCCTCATCCTAAAATAAAGAAATTTCGAGCGAAACTGACTTGTTGATAGGATGTCAAATTTTGCGTTAGGGAGAAAAATGTTAATTGCCTCTTGGCCTGTCACAAACCCCTAATCCGATTACAATTTCCTGTGTTAAAACAATAAATATGCCTGTCGCTGTTTTCAAAAAATGAAAGGTCACCGTTTTCAGAAAATGAAAGGTCACATGTGATTTATTGGGGTTTTAAATTGCATTTGATTGGTCAAAGAGTACACACCCTTTTCTAAATTAGCATGAAATTATAATCTCCAACCCCGCTCTGAGTCAGGGTTTAGATTTCTAATGATGTATGTTTTTCATAAACACCCGACGCCATGCAATGAAAGTAATGTGCACACAAACTTCTCAACACCCCATATTGGCACATTTAACAGGTAAAAGAGTTGAAAGGATTATCAGGCCATCGATTATACTCTTCCCCTTAGGCCAATGTCAACGCTTGGTTTATTTCGTTCACCTCCGACATAACGAAATACACCGACGCGGCCAATCTATGCACTTTCCCAACATAACGGAAGTTTCCGAAGCGGTCACGATATTTCGATCGACGATTTCCGTAATGTCGGAAAATTACGATGCGCAGCCTCCATTTTGACAGTTGAGTCATCTGAAAGTGTGTATTGGGTTTTCACACTTTTCAATCGGGCCGCCTGGCTGTCTGCTGGCCGTCTAATGGGGTTGAAATATAGGGTTTGGGGTGAAATATGGCGTATGTTTCATTGCGATATTCAATCATATTATAAGGTATTTACAAAAAAAAAATATTTCGGCGACACAGACCACCGGATACCTCAGTAAAACGGTCCTCGGTATAACAAAGTTCCAGTGTGCATTTATTTTCATAAACTTTCAGAATTGCTGCACTCATTTTTCCTACGACATTTACGTAGCGTGCAGAATGTTAACATTTGATTCTAACAGGTTTCATGCCGAATGTAAATAAATATCAACAGTCAATGTTTATCGTCGTTGTATATTAATATTTCTCTTCCGATTTTGAACAACCGACACTTCGATGCATCCGACAGTTTCAGTCGGTCCGAAGGTATGTCGGATAACCAAGGTTATACTGTATAAAGTTACTTTGCTAATGTAGTCAGTACAATATTTGAAAGGCATTTGAAATAAGATTAATGGTAATTTAGTATTACACTAAAGTTCATTCTGATGTGCAATACTTAACTACATCGGTTCCAAATGTTTAGAGTACTTTGAAAACTAGACTGTTATTACAGTATTAGCTTCTTCATCGACTTTGGGTTTGTTATGTGTTTTTTTTTTTGTTGTTGTTTACTATGGTCATATAGTTATATAATGTTAATGTGTCCATGACTAGAAACTATAAGGTGCGCGTCAGTAAAGCATATTTCTGTCTATCTTTTCTGGTCCTTCGGGATCATTAGTTTTATTGTTATTAGTTTTGAAAATTTAATACTGCTTAAGTCGGTGCTAGGATGTGTGAGTAGTGTTGCACTTTTAATTAATACTTGCTACTTTTGCTTTCGAAGGATCTTCAGAATGCATTTACATGTGTAAACAGTGATGTCATGCTATGAGTTAAATTCTGTGATAAATACTTAGCTTATCTTACATGTACTATATGTTTGTGACAGCCTCTCTTTGCCATGCCACCAATGTTAAGAACCATGATAGAAATTATTTTTTATCCTTGGTAATGGCAAACATGTCATGGTTTTCATGTACATCTCATAGTATATCATATTTCTTGTTATCTAATTCTATAAAATGTGTGTGAACCATTGTTATATGTATTCTCCTGTGCCGAAATGGATCTAACATTTCTAAGCCTTATCATATATATTGAACAGTTCTGTTCAACTGCATCTTATAATGTAGCAAGTCGTAGGAATTACAAGTTGATGAGAAACACCCTTGTCACGCAGAGCATGGCTTCCATTTCCATACACCTCGGATCCAGATGAGACGTCGAGTAACTCGGCATCGCACCAGGATCAAAGCAGTTTGACATTTCATGAGTAGTGTCTCATATGTTAACTATTTCCCTGTTGAATATTCATATTAATGCCACCATGCATATTAATTAACTGAACTTGTATAAGTGCATATGTACACATGATGGTTTGGTATTGGCAGAGAATGTAGAGTCAGATCTATTATAATTTTATAAGCAAACAGAGCAGACCCTGATCAGACGGCTCCTACAAGAACCATCTGATATGGGTCTACTCTGTTGGCAAGGCGCGAAAAGGCGCTTTTATGAAGGAAAGGGTTAAACGAATCTGAAAAAGGCAAACAATAGAGCAGACAAGTATTTCAGTAGACAGCATTGTGTCCGCCGCAGGTTTAGGGTTAACCTATATGGAATTGAACCTTCGCTTGCTGAATTCTCCTTCTTTACCCATGCCCTGATGTATAATTACATATATATTCACTGTGTACAAGTATTCCGCTGTGCAATCTCTGCTGTTGCGTGCACTGGTTGCACGGTCAACTTGTAAATAGTGCAGAACCTGATGAGGCAGCTCCTGCAGGAGCTGTCTCATCCGGGTATTCACTATTTACAGGTAGGTATATTGACGTGAATAGCAAGCGAAGGGTTAAACCGTTCCCTGTTCTGTGTTCATTCCAATGTTCAATACCTACTGAATATTCATGGGCAAAATAGTTATAATGAAATATGGAAGGTGGAACAATGCGGCCTGTTTAGAAAGTAAAGAAACAGAACTGTCAAATTCCGTTAGCAAACAGCGCAGACCCTGATCAGACGGCTTCTATAGGAGCCGTCTGGTCTGGGTCTACTGTTTGCAAATGTGTGAAAACACATTTATATGAAGGAAAGGGTTAAATGATACAACAGAAATGAAAACAACAACTAATTTCGTTATCCTCATGGGAAATTAAATATCTTCCCATGCATAGAAAATTCTTTATTGTGTGCGACTGATGCTAATTAAAGATGTACAATTTGATTAAAGATAGCACGATTGAACATTGCATCTACCCGCAGGATATGCTTTCTGCAAGGGAATGGTACAGATTGCACGTAACTATTTCCGTGCAAAACACATTTCGTCTGCACTCATTATCGACTGCTTCAAGCGTCAGAGTGGGGTTTCCTTCAATGTCTTCTCAAAATTTAGTAAATAACTAACTGTTTGGATCCTGGTGAGATGCCGAGTTACTCGATGTCTAATCTGGATCCAAACTGTTTGTAACTGCAGTCACATATTGGCGCATTGCTGCAAGTCCTATGAGCCGCTTTCCCGCGACTGTGGCGTTAACCCTTGACCTCATAGACTATTTTTAGATACAACCTCTTTGTATAAATCAACCGAAAAGTAGCATTAACTAGAGAAAAGGAAAACATAATAATTTTGTAGTTTGAAACCAATGTGATAAATAGAGCATTTGCTTTAGGAGCAAATGCTTTATTTATCACAAACGTTTTACAAAGTGTATTTTACAGAGTCGTCAAAAGACGTCAATATGAGGGAATGGGTTAATCCATTCCCTCATACTGACGCCTTTTGGCGCTTAGAAACCATTGTGTTGAATAGAGCATTAGCCAGATACAATATGAGAGAAGGTCGACAAAAAATGTCATATATAAAAGAGACGATCAGAAATGAAAAAACAACAGCCATGTGATTCAACTTTAGGTTAGGACAACACAAAACTATTTCTCTTAATGTTAATTTATTAAAGTAAACCCATTGAACTCTGAATGTTTAGCTCTTCCCTATAACGCCTTTGTAAACAGAGTAGACCCAGATCGGAAGGCTCCTTTAGGATTCGTCTTATCAGTGTCTACTCTGTTTGCTTATGAAATTATAATAGGTCTTACTCTACAGTTTCTACAAATACCAAGAAATCCTTTGTACACATGTATTGATATTATGATAGCATTATTCCTTATATGAATATTCAACAGGGAAAGGACCCATTAAGTATGAAATGCTTTCATTTTACTGGAGAATTTTGAGCGATCTGATCAGAGGGTTCACTGTTAGCAAATGGCAGTACAATCGTTTCAAGCATTCACCGGATACATTTTGCAAAACATGAACGAAAACAAACGCACAATCGAAAACAAGCTGAATAATATGAATAAGTGAAAGAGAAAATACATCCTCCAGGCCCGATGTTATAAAACGTTTTGCTGGAGTCTGAGATCATTCTCAAGCATCTGATTGATCAGATTTGGAGCTCGCTTAGAATCTGACGAATCAGAAACTTGAGATTGACCTCAGACTCACACTCAGGGGTTTCCAAACAGTGTATATCCAGACACACCCTTATGTTAATTTTATCCAGGATAACATCGACGGAACCAGCGATATGTTTGATGCATTATGCATTGTGTTCTTCTCCGGGGAACCAGCGATATGTTTGATGCATTATGCATTGTGTTCTTCTCCGGGGAACACATGTGGAAGTGATAAACCCAACAGAACTTTTACCCCGATGTGAAAAAAAATAATGTCTGCTCAAATTTTGTCCTTGTGCAAATGTGACTACCCCAGATTCGAATAAGTTTTGAGAAACCATTGACCAAGTGTCAAACAGCTTGGATCCTGGTGAACGCCATCCGGACCCAAGCTGTTAGGAAATGCAAGTCCGGTCAGGGATAGCAGGATAAAGGATTAAGGTTATTATGAAGACGAATATGTGACCGGTCTTGTATAGCTTCTGAATCCCATTTGAGCAAAACATAAAACCTAAGTGGCATATGTTGGCAAGTATACGACTAGTGTAACATATCACTTAAACCTTTCCCTCATATTGACGACTTTTGACGACTCTTGTAAAATTCACTTTGTGAAACCATTGTGATAAATAGAGCATTTGCTCCTATAGGAGCAAATGCTCTATTTGTCACAATGGTTTCAAACTACAAAATTCTAAAAGTTTCCCTTTCTGTAGTTAATGCTCCTTTTCGGTAGATTTATTGAAAGAGGTAGGATCTAAAACTAGCCTATGAGATAAAGGGTTAACATTTAACCCCCATCCAGCTCTCCACGAGGTCTCGCATTTGCAAACAGCAAGATCCAAGCTGTTTGACACTTGGTCAGTAGTTTCTTTCAAGTCTGATCAGAGCGGAAGCAGTTAAAATAGCACCAGATCCACATGTGAGTACAGTAAACCCATCTAAACCGGAATTCTTGTGGAGAAGATTTCAGACACTTCTAAGCAGGTGGCTGCTCAGTACAGGGTGAAAATATTCAGAGCTCAATAAGGAGCTTTCTGCATGAATTTCACCCTGCATTAAGTTGCCACCTGTCTACAAGACAAATAGTTATACTAAATTGAATATGAAGTAAATATTCCAAAATAGGGAATTAATATAATACATAAATACTTAAACTGCTCTGATCTAATATTTCGACCACTAAGGGCCTTTGTCAAAGATTATCATGTCAAAATACACGTCACATTTTTGTTACATGCATTCAGCCATAAAATCAAAGAGAATAATTGATTTTATGGCTGAATGCATGTAACAAAAATGTGACGTGTATTTTGACATGATAATCTTTGACAAAGGCCCTTAGTGGTCGAAATATTAGATCAGAGCAGTTTAAGTATTTATGTACTAAATTGAATAGTTGGTTAAGAGGGGTTTTACTATACACATTATATTTTCTAAGCAGGTTAAAAGTTAAGTAATGTTGGAAAGTAATAGTGACAATTAACTGTCAGTATCAACAATAATTAAAGGTTAATGGCCTGGTCTATATAAGACATATGGTAGTTGTGCAAAACGTCACCGTATACGCATTCTGGATTACTTTTCGTTCTACAATGCGCATTCGTTGCCTTTAAAATATGCATATAGATACAATCAAATGGTTGCTATGACAACGTATTACTGTAACGCATTAGCCCTTTACTTGATAGGAGCATACTTTTTGAGCATTGCAAATAGAGTAGACCAAGACCAGAAACTTATGTAGGATTTGTGTGATGTGTGAAGTACTTACATAAGTAGAAAGGCTATGTGTGTATGTGTGCAACACATTAACAACAGCAAAATTTGTCAGAAATGACAACATATGTTACAACCCGACAACGTATTAAGCAAACTGGACGACCCGGTGATCACCGGAACATTTCCGTCTTTATATGAGTAATAAAAGTTTTCAAAAATGGCATTTGTCGTTATGAAACAATTCAAACTCGCTTAATGCTTAATTTCTTATTTTCCATTGTGCAACAAGTCTTTCTATAAGATTATGTGAATTCATTGTCAATTGTTATTATATATGTTACACATGTTACATATCATGTCTAAATAGTTACATCGGTTGCACCTTTTTTTATTCAATTTTATGTTATAAATGCTGCGTAATGATCAGTACATGTAGTAACATGTTTCAGTCGTTACAAATGTTCCCCTTTAAATGTTTAGTATTCGCACAGACGTAAACGTCACTCTGTGAAGTATCTGTTTATGAATCTAACGAACACGCGTACAAACGAATTGCACGTGAAATTTACATATTATATGCATGAACCTATCTTAAATGTCACATCCATTCATTGAAAGGATATGGATCATTGCAGGGGAAATTTGATGGGTTTTGAAGCCTTTGCAAACAGAGTAGACCCTGACCTGACGGCTCCTATATCAGTCGTATAATCAAGGCCTGCTCTATTTGCTTATGGTATAATATATACCTGATTCTACAGTTTCTGCCTGAGCCAAGATATCCTGTGATCATACAGCATTAATAAAAATATATTAAATAATATTAATGGTGTCATTATTTCTGACATGAATATTCATTGAGGTCTTTAGGAAGTGATTATTTTGCGAATGGCCAACTGCAGAATTATAATGCTAGTTTTCATCTGAGTTTTGAAAATGTGTCGATGTCCTATACTCCGTGGTATAATTGGATCTTTCTTGACATGAGTTGGAATTTGCTATATACTCTACAATATATTATGTCTAACCCTTTACTCCACAAAGACGCCTTTCTACGCCTTTGTAAATGGATTAGACCAAGATCAGACGGTTCCTAAATGAGCCGTCTGATCAGGGTCTGCCCTGTTTGTTTATGGAATGATATAGATATTATTCTACAGTTTCTGATCTGGCAAAAGTTAAATGTGTTAATATACCATTCTAAAAATTAATCTAGATTGATATACATGATATACATGATGTCATGATTTCTTGCATGAATATTCATGGAGTAAAGGCATAGGGTCATTGTAACCATTAGTCGAACGGTATAGTAATGCATTCGCAAAAGACTCCAAGAATAAGCATCTCTGTTCTATGCAAGACCTGGAAACCCAGATTCACTATATAATAATTCATGGAACGTTGGTTAGCATCAGGGGGTTATTAACCTCTTTGATGACTGTATTTGGCTTTATGATGGGCAATAGATGACAAATGGTATAAGATCTGGCATGATTGTTGAACAAAAACCCAGAGCTTCTTTTCGTTTTATTTGCATTGAATTGCAATTGGGTTGTCGATTTTGTAAAGAAAAGGCTTAACATGTATGCGAATTTCTTTGGTTGTTGATGGAGTTAGTACGTAAATACATACTGGCATGAGCATGTCCTCAAAATTAATTCGAATTGAAATATGCGTTGGGTACAAGCTATGAATATTATGAATGTTTGTGCGTATGCAAAATGCAATACGTCACACCTAACCATATACCTCACACGTGAACTAGTCTCATACGTGGCTGTTTAATACTTTGCATATCCAACGAATGTACTTAAATTCAAACGGTGTTTATTTTCAAACAGTGTATCCAAGATTAGATACACTGGAGATGAATATGCATGGTAGACAATCTGTGAATAGAACACGGAATATTGTCATCCATTTTAATAATAATAGTATAATAAACATTAACATAATGGGCATTAATAATAACAATATTAATAATAGTAATAAACTAGAAACCGTTCTCCAGTTATTGATCAGAACCATTTTATACGCCCGAAGGTAACTTCGGTCGTATTATGGTATGGCGCTCGTCCGCCCGTCCGTACGTCTGTCCGACACATGCAGCTCTTGTTATACAACGTTCATTGCCGCATTCACTTTTGACCCACTGACCTAAAATTACTACTATAACTACTGCTGCTACTACCATTATTACTATTACTACTACTACTATAACTACTACTATTACTTCTATTACTATTACTACTACTACTGATACTACTACTACTACGACTACCGCTACTACTACTACTACTACTACTACTACTACTATTGCAACTGATTCTTCTTCTACTACTACTACTACTACTACTACTACTACTACTACTACTACTGCTACTTCTATTACTACTACTACTATTACTAATATTACTGCTGCTGCTACTTATACCACTGCTTCTACTACTACTATCATGATAATGATGATGATGATAATACTACTTTTAGTTAATTTCGATTAAAATAATGACAATAGATAATAACAATAATAATGATACTAACAACGAGCAATTAAAATAATAATAACAACAACAACAATAACAACAACAACAATAATAATAATGAATAGATTGATAATAATAATAATATAATAATGTCATCGTTTCATGTGATGAAGCCCATTATTTGACATGAGTGATATATTAAGATGTAGATCATCTATGGGTTTGGTTTATAGGTCGACCAAGCCTGCGTTGCGAAGGACTTTATCTAAGGACTGCATTCATCTAGATAGCAAACACAAGTTGGGAGTTCTGCTGATATACCGGAGGCGTTGTTTGCAAAGCGTTGACTGCAGCTACATGTATCTCTCGGTAAATTCCAATTCTTGCATCGTTAAGTTGCTTCAACGGGTAAATTAAACTCGCATAAATAACGTTTCATATATTTACTCTTCCCCTGATGTTAAAACGCTGATCAAACTCCAAGTTCTTCCAATATCCACTGTCTTCCGGCTTAACCCTTTCCCTGTTCTATGTTTATTACAAATTTCAATATCTACTGAATATTCATGAACAAAAAAGTTATAATGAAATATGGAAGGTGTAACATTGTAGTTACGTTAGAAAGTTTAGAAACTGATATGTCAAATTCTGTTAGCAAACAGAGCAGACCCTGATCAGACGGCTCCTGTAGGAGCCGTCAAATCTGGGTCTACTCTGTTTGCAAATGCGTGAAAAGGTGTTTATATGAAGGAAAGGGTTAATTAAGTGTCTGTGACGAAGTGACAAGCAGTTTGGATCCTGATGATATGCCAGCCACTCGGCGTTTCAACTGGGACCCAAGCTATTTGCAAATACGTAGCATCCAGGCCGCGCTAACAGATGGGTTAAATGTGACCTTTTCAAATGTTTACATTTAAATTGCAATGACGCCAGGGAACTCAAAATTGTCTAGAACATGTAATGTCAAGAAGGCATTATGAGGATACTGATTCTTTGCACGCTAGCGGCGCGTTCGGGATTATCGGAATCCATTTTGACATTTCTGATTGTATTTCAGAAACAAACATATAGACATGTTAATCTTAACCCGTACTGTGCGGACACGAGTCACTAATGTCCTTTGCAAACAGTGTAGACCCAGAGGGGAGGGCTCATAGAAGAGGGTCTGCACTGTTTGTCACGTTACACTTTTCTTTAGAAAATCCCCTAAATATTCCCCATAACCTTGACCTTTTTTAATTCATTGTCCTGCTGATTGAACCCCGATTCATCACCAGAGCAATAGATACACGTGCGTACTCACGTACTAACATCGTTAATTCTCCACCAAACTCTATGTTGTGACCTCTCTTTAGAATCGTCTCAAAGAGACGATTCTAAAGAGTGGTCACAACATAGGGGTTGGTGGAGAAATAATGAAGTTACATGTATTCTTGAAAGTATTTTAATTTACGCGTCATATATGGACCTCTGTGTTACAATTTCCACTCTCACCCGATTCGCTCAAGCTATAAAGAAACTGTTGACAGAATGGATTCTGATCAGACGCCGTGTCTCATCTGCATTCAAACAGTTTGCACATGCTAGCCATGTAGCTCTTAACACGACAATGGTTATGAGAATGAGAATGGATATCATTTAAAAAAAACATGCCTACCGATTGGATTTCGATGAAATGCGACATCCGACATAGATCAAAACTATACGTTTTTAATTTCCGATATTGTTAATGGGATAAAATTATATTAATAAGTATGCGTAAAATGATATATAAGATAAAATATGTTTATACTATACTAATAAGTATGTGTCTAGTTTTTCAGTATTCATTTGTTTTTCTAACGACAAACATTTTTTATTCTGATGAGACGCCGAGTTACTCGGTGTCTTATCTGGAGCTAGACTGATTACATAAGTAATCACAGATGCGACTAATTACTTGGCGTCTCATCTGTATCCAGACTGTCTGCATAGGTAATCACAAATGCGACATTTTTGGAGGGAATCTGAAGGTGCGCTCTGATCAAGTTCTAACTGTTCGTCTCACAAAATTGTTTTCCAACGGTCACACCGGCAAAGAATTCCTTCAAATAAATAATTCAAAATCCAGTACGATCTCTCTAAACCTGAATTCTAGTAGATACGAAGTTAAATATTTTAGGCAGGTGGCTGCGTAATGCAGGATAAAAGTCGTGCAGAAAGCTCCTTGATGAGCTTTTTGCATGACTTTCACTCTGCATTAAGCTGCCGCCTTTCTCCAAGTCCAATATTTAAACCAAATATAAGGTCCGGTTTTGAGGGGTTTACTGTACGTGTTTTACTTGGATTGGAAAATGAAACATAACTCTTTCACTGTGGTTACCTACGGGTACAGTCTGGACCCAGATGATACACTGGCGTCTCTTCAGGGTATATCGAGGGCTTGGGGCAAAACTATTGTAACTCCTTCACTTTGTGAAGGAGTTACAATAGCTTTGCACCAAGCCCTCGATATGCTATGATTATGTTGTTAACGATAAGGAAGATAAAAATGAGCAGACGACAAAATTTACAGACAAGAGTTAACCCTTTCCCACATATTAACGCCTTTTCATACGTTTGAAAACAGTTGTTATAGGAACCATCTGAACAGGGTCTGCTCTGTTTGCTTATGAAATTATAATGTATATGAGTGTACAGTATGTACCAGTACCAAAACGTCTTGTATACATTATAAAATGCCAGCTAATGCATATTCATGATATCATTATGTCATACATGAATAGTCAAAAGGGACATGGTTAAAGGATTATACAATACCGTGTGTTGTCACCGAGAGTTGCCACAACTTGCTTAAGGAGTAGATATGATAACGGTTATGTGACAGTATATAAACAAGATTAGGTTAGGCCTAGGCTATAGTGTTAGTGTTGTCAGTATTACCATAACCATGAGACGTTTCTGCATTTTTGTCGCTTGTTTGACTGTTTCCCAAGCGCTCGTACGAGGGCAGAGTGTTACTGTAACAACGCCCACTGGGGACATTGTCGGTATAAAGGACACAGTCAACGTGGGAGGAAACTCTAAAAACATACTGAAGTTCTCTGGAATTCCGTATGCCGAACCGCCAACCGGGGACGGAAGATTCTCAAAGCCTATTTCAAAGGCTCGCTTCGTTGTTCCATTTCAGGCCACTCATATTGGACCGACATGTTATCAGCAAAATATATACGATGACAACATGAGTGAAGACTGTCTACTACTGAATATCGTATCACCAGATAGGCCAGTGGGTAATGAGAAGTTTCCAGTGATGATTTGGATACATGGAGGTGGTTTTACACAGGGAAGTGCCAATTTCTATGACCCGGATTACTTCAGTTATGTGGGCGATGTTATTGTCATCACCATGAATTATCGCCTCGCAGAGTTGGGCTTTATGAGCTTTGTAAACAGCACCTTGCCAGGAAATATGGGTCTCTGGGACCAGCATCTTGCTATCAAGTGGGTTAATACAAATATCGGAGCATTCGGTGGCGATGTTGGCAATGTCACCATCTTTGGAGAATCTGCTGGCTCAGTTAGTGTTGTTTATCAAACAATGTATCCAGGGAATCGCGGACTGTTTCAGAGAGCCATTGCCCAGAGCGGAAGTGCAACGGCTTCCTGGGCAATACAGTCTCGCGAGAATGCAACCCAAAATGCAATTCAGTTTATGAAATTATTAGGTTGTAATATGGCGACTTCAGCAGAGAACGTGAAATGTGTGCGCTCTAAATCATCAGCAGAAATAAATGCTACAATGAATGCCAAAAAAGCAGTACCACAAGACTGGCCGCCGGTTGCTGATAATGATTTCGTACTGGACTCACCGAACAATATCATGGAAGGTACCTCCTCAGCAAAATCAGCTGTAGAAATGTTTAATAGTGTTGATTTAATGATAGGTGTGAACAACCTAGATGGTGTTGTTTACTACTTCTTACTGTTGCCTTTGCTGAATCAAACCGACGAAAGAAAAATAAATATTTCAGAATCGGAATTCACTAACATTATTCTACCTTCTGTACTGGACAGCTACTTCAAACGTACTACACCCGAGATTATCAGAGAACTAACGAGATTTGAGTACACGGATTGGTGTGATCCTGATGATGACGTCAAGCGTTTGAAGAGAATAACAGACATGATAACTGATATGTTTTTCCGTATTCCAGCGCTTGAGGTAGCTAAGAACCATTTCAAATCTTCAACAAAATCTACCTATTGTTACCAATTTTCAGCCTCGCCGTATCCAAACCACTTAATTAAAGCCCCAGATGCTATAGACGGCCCAAACGTGGCCTATCACGCAGATGATCTGGCATTTCTTTTCCGTTATGATGACGACAAGGCCAATCCTCTTGCATTTGTTAAGTCTCGTAATTTGACAACTTCTGAGTTGTCAGATGTTTTACGAGTATCGAGGACTCTAATAACCATGTGGACCAATTTTGCCAAAACCGGGTAAGCTGTTATTAACCGTTTCCCTGTTCTGTATTCATTCCAAATTTTAATACCTACTGAATATTCATGGACAAAATAATTATAATGAAATTCGGAAGATGTAACATCGTAGCCATTTAAGATACTAAAGAAGCAGAATCGTTAAATTACATAAGCAAACCGAGCAGCCATCTGATCTGGGTCTTCTCTGTTATCAAATGCATGCAAAGGTGTTTATATGAAGGAAAGAGTTAACCCGATAAAAGAAATACTTTTTCTGTGAAATTTGTTTTCTATATTTCACCGCCAAACTTTATAGTGTTGGTACTCATTAAAGCCTCTCCGAGACAGGGTACATGTACAAGATACACGACAGGGTACAAGATACACGACAGGGTACAAGATACACGACAGAGTAGAAGATACACGACAGAGTACAATATACACGATATGGTACAAAATACACGATAGGGTACATGTACAAGATACACGGTAGGGTACATGTACAAGATACACGGTAGGGTACAAGATACACGATAGGGTACAATATACACGATATGGTACAAAATACACGACAGGGTACAAGATACACGATAGGGTACATGTACAAGATACACGGTAGGGTACAAGATACACGATAGGGTACACGATACACGATAGAGTACAAGATACACGATAGGACACAAGGGATTTTTTTTATAAGAACAAGCCGGTCCTCTGTTTATCTTTATTTTCCTCTACCGGTTTCAATATCATCTTCAGGAGGAAATACATGCATTTTAAAAAATCCATTTTTTTTAGAAAATGCATGTATTTTGTAAGTGAAGAACGTTCAGACATGACAATTGATACAGTCGATAGCGTGTGATATTAACCTCTGTCGTCTGCCAAACTCTGTCGTCTGCTAACTATGTCGTCTGACAAACTATGTCGTCTGCTAACCCTGTCGTCTGCTAACTCTGTCGTCTGCTATATTTTTTTATTTTCTTTATTTTTGTTTCAAAAACATAGTAACAGTAACAAACAGTTTGGATCCTGATGAGACGCCGAGTTACTCGGCGTCTCATCTGGATCCAAATTGTTTGCATAGGTAATCACAGATCCGGCATTGGCAGCGAAAGGGTTAAGCTACCTCTGACTTAACGATCGACATTTAAACATCTTTACGAAGGCTTTTCTGAGTGTCTTAAGAGCTGAATAATAATGCCAATTTCTGACGTCGCCATTATTGAGGAATGATTAAGACTAAATGGATGTATTAAATTCAACATAAATTGGCTAATTTATAAAGCGATTCTAAAATATAGGGCAATGTGTTTGAAAAAGAGGAAGAAACACAAAATAAAACCTTGATATCAATTCTCTTACAAATTACATTAAGTCAATTTCGAGATATCGAGGCATTCTAATTTTAACCGTTTCCCTGTTCTATGTTTATTCCAACTTTCAATACCTACTGAGTATCCATGGACAAAATAGTTATAATGAAGTATAGAAGGTGGATATTGTAGCCATTTTAGAAAGTAGAATAACAGATCTATCAAATTCCATTAGCAAACAGAGCAGACCCTGACCAGACGGCTGAGCCGTCTGATCTGGGTCTACTTTGTTTGCAAATGCGTAAAAACACGTTTATATGAGAGGAAGGGTTAATTATTTTGCCTCACCTTGCCTTTGCAAACAGCTTGGATCCAGATGAGACGCCGAGTAACCCAGCACCTCATGCAATTAATTGGACTTTGACTCTTTCGCTGCCAATGTCACATCTGTAAATACCTATACAAACAGTTTGGATCCTGATGAATTTATCAGCGTCTCATCAGAATCCCAACTGATTTTGACCGTGACTGTATTTGTTTAATCAAAAATGAAGACACTTAACAAACAAATGAAAGTTGTAGCAGAAGACACAATTTGGCAGCGTATATTATAAGAGACGCCTGACCAGGGTCTGCTCTGTTTGCTATGATATATTATAGATATGACTATACTGTGTCTGCCAGTGTCAAACATTCCTGTGTCCATATGCTGTGATAACAAATCTATCTATTTGCTATGATATATTATAGATACATGTATGACCCTACAGTGTCTGTCAGTGTCACACATTCCCGTGTCCATATGCTGTGATAACAAATATATCTGTTTGCTATGATATATTATAGATATGACCCTACAGTGTCTGCCAGTGCCAATCATTCCCGTGTCCATATGCTGCGATAACAAATCTATCTGTTTGATATCCATGACGTCGTTGTTTCATACATGCATACTCATGAAGGAACGGGTTTGTTCTCAAGTTTTTGATTGGTCAGATTTGAGCCTTTGGCTCATATCTGACCAATCAAAAGCTTTGAGAACTCAATCAGCAGATGTCATATTCACTGGAGGTCAATAGTAAGATTTAGATCTTTCAGAAATTTTGAGAATAGTTTGAGAATATTTGAGAACATGCCTGTGGGGGTTGTAACCCTTATCCTTCTGTAAAATTATGTCTGCTTAAACTTTGATCTACAACAATGTTAATACTGATTTGTACAAGCGTCTGTGAAACCTCTGATCAAGTGTCAAGCGTCTGTGAAACCTCTGATCAAGTGTCAGACAATATGGATATTTCGTTTTATCCGGATCTCGGTTGTTAGTAAATGCTAAGAAGGACTCCCTGGGCAGGATTAACCCATTCCCTCAGTACGCCTCAGTAAAAGTCAGTTTTTGAAACCGTTGTGATAAATAGAGCATTTGCTCCATAGGAGCAAATGCTCTATTTATCACAATGGTTTCAAAACTACACACTTGTATAATTTTCCTTTTCTCTAGTAAATGCTCCTTTTCGGTAGATTCATTCAAAGAGGTGATGTCTAAAAAACCTATGTGGGATCGGGTTAAGTTTAAAACCAATGTCGATTTGATACATACTTCTAGTAAATATATAATTAATTATTCAGTATGTTGATGGAGTGCCCCCAAAGCTGATCCTCACCAGATAGCATATCTCTAACAGCACTAATTTTGGTTTTTGATATACCCTGCATACTTGTGCGAACGATTTATTTATTTTGTATTTTGCAAGGAATAAATACGCTTAATCCGAAAAGGTTGTCGTAGCAACTAGACCCTTTACTCCATCTATACACATTTTAACGCATTTGCAAACAGAGTAGAACCTAGTAAGACAGCTCCTTTAGGATCCGTCCGATCAAGGTATGTTCTGTTTGTTTATGAATGATATAGTCTAAAAGTACAAATATGAGTCATGCAGGAAACACCATATATACAACGAACAGCCATCCGAGCAGCACCACATCAAGAAAACAGTAAATGTACCAAAACACAGAGACACACAAAGACAAACATTCAAACAATGGGGGAAGATGAAAGTACCGCCTTGGAACGGTCATTGACAGTAGTCACTGGGGGTTTTAACCGGTTTAGGGGCGCCCAGCCTCACACGTTTTCCATCCCCACCCAAGAGATAAACGTATCTAATGGCATATGACTAATGGCAATAAGACCAATGGCATACGAGAACAGGAATGTTTGGCCATGGCTAAGATCTAATTACACCCTGGGCATGGTCACACTTTCTAATGTATCTTCTTAACCCTTTACTCCATTAATACGCCTTTCTATGCCTTTGCAAACAGAGTAGACTCAGATTAAAGGAGCCGTCTGATCAGGGTCTGCTCTGTTTACTTGTCACATGATATAAATTTGTTCTCATAATTATGTCATTATGGTATTTCGTCTAATTAATATTCATGGTGTCATTCCTTCAAGCATAAATATTCATGGAGTAAAATGTTATTAATATACCCATGATGCCAGCATTTCTTACATGACTATTCATGGAGTAAGGGTCAAAACAGGCATGCCGTTTTCACCAAAACATTGTAACAATGTTTCTACTATGTCGTTCGTTTTATTTTGTTTTACATGTTCTGTGCATGTATACTTTCAGAAATCCAAACCAGCCGGTAGAAGCGATCAGCATGACAAATACATATTGGCCTCAGTTCGGCGCGGAAGAATATTATCTAGAAATAACAGCGAAAATGACACCAGCGTCACTAAAGCAGCGACTTTCACAAAGAGCGGTAGATTTTTTCAGTAAAATAGTCCCGGCAGTTATGGATGCCAGTCATTGTAAATCATGCCAAACGGCCAATTTAAACGGTTTCCTGTTTGGAGTTTCAAATTAAAGTGACACTGAACAATAGCCTATTTGTATTATACAGAACTGATGGGAAATAGTACCTCACTGTAGAAATACAATTGTAGCCATTTAACCAACTATCCGTAGTAGAAATGATAACTGTATGAATATCAATTAGCTAAATCTTTTGTTTGTCATTATAAACCAGGGTTTATTTTCATTGTTACAGTTGCAGAAACTGTAAAATAAGATCCTATGATTTCATAAGCAAACGTAGTCGACCCTGATCAGACATTCCCTGCATAAGCTGTCTGATCTGACTCTTCTCTGTTTTCAAATTCATAAATAAACCCGTACATATGGAGTACCGGGTTATGAACAAATCAGCCAATGCAAATGAAGCAAGTTCAGTACAGTTTGCTAACTAACGGCTCCCATGTACTTAAAGTTTAGTCAGATGATCAATTGCTTGGCACAAATATTTTCAAATGTTGTCAAATATTTTTCAACGCTGAAGTTTCATTTGGACCATTTCGAAATTGAAACCGGTCAGGCTTAACGTGATTATTCAGGGATTTTGAAGAGGAAAAATGTAACATAACAAACAGTACAGGCTCTGAAACGAAGAGTTTAGTATGAGACCTCTCATCTGGGTCTACACAGTTTGCAAACGACAAGAGGTTAAACACAATGTATCTTCATTTTCTAAGCAAAGATATAAGCATATTTCCAAACGGTTTCGGATCATGATGAGACACCAAACTATACTGCGTCTCATCTTCAACCAAACAGTTTCCAAACAGTATTACGGGTTCGCACGTCGTACGTCCAGCTTACAGGGGGAAGACCCTAGAGTACGTCCAGCTTACATGGGGGAGGAAGACCCTAGATGGTGTACGTGCACGGAACAAATTAATTTGTTCTGTGAACAGAATACCTGAGTAAAACCACCGACCTACCGCAAGCCAGTTGGATGGTTTTCCAAATCTCCAGACCAGGATTCGAGTTATTGTCAGTTGAAGACCATACCTACTCTCGACCATGGACGCATTGAAATCCCATATTGACGCCTTTGGACGCCTCTGCAAAGGTCACCTTTTAAAACCATTTGCTCCATAGGAGCAAAATTATTGTTATAATTACTACAATGGTTTCAAAATTGTACAATGCTAAAGTTTCCTTTTTCCCCAGTAATGCTCGTTTTCAGAAGAAGTATTGAAGTGGGATCTAATATTAGCCCTTGGTGGAATGGGTTAACCCTTTCCTCCATAAATACGCCTTTCTACGCCTCTGTAAGCATCACCTATTCAAACCATTGTGATAAATAGAGCATTTGCTCCTATAGGAGCAAATGCTCTATTTATCACAATGGTTTCAAATTAAAAAATTCTAAACACTTTCCTTTCCCTAGTTAATGCTCCTTTTCGGTAGATTTATTCAAAGTGGTTGGACCAAAAAATAGCCTATGAGGTAATGGGTTAAGCAACAGTTTGACTTTTGGGACGCCCATGCTTATTCATTCACCTTTCGCCTGTTTTTATATTTATTCCAAATTCAAATACATATTGAATATTCATGGTCAAAACAGTTTTAATGAAATATGGAAGGTGGAACATTGTAGCCAATTTAGAAACTAAAGAAACGTATCTATTAAATTCTGTTAAACAGAGGAGCCGTTTGACCTGGGTCTACTCTGTTTGCAGCTGCGTGAAAATGCGTTTATATGAAGGAAAGGGTTAAGGGGGTCTCTACAGAGATGCTAAACTGTATGCATGTTGTCTGTATGAAACGCCTCTAAAGCGTCCACTTAAAACCTCGGTCTGGTTTAAGACAATATCAACCCTTTCCTCAACGAATATCCATGTAAGAACAAATTACACTAAAACCCCTCTAAACTGGAATTCTAGTAGAGAAAAATGTATATACTTTTAGACAGGTGGCTGCTTAATGCAGGGTGAAGGTCATGCAGAAAGCTCCTAGAGGAGCTTTCTGCATGACTTTCACCTTGCATTAAGCTGCCACCTGTTTCTAAGATCGATATTTGTGCTAAAATTTACGTCCGGTTTAGAGAGGTTTTACTGTACATCATGGATATTAATTAGATTAATTGTTATAATAACATCTGAATTATGGATACATCTGGAATGTTTAGCCATGAATGTTTAGCCATGACACAAACTGTAAAATCATATCAATAGCATAAGCAAACAGAGCAGGTCCTATAAGAGCCGTCTGATCTGGGTCTACTATGTTTGCAAAAGCGTATTTATGAAGTAAACGGTTGATTTCCAGACGACTACAGTGCGGAAATCTCTAAAAGGAGCTTTCCGCGTGATATCGGTTTTGTGTAAAGCAGACATTTGTTTTTAAAAATCTTTACTTAGTATATAACCTCTGGTACCATTAGCTGATACAATTTCATAATAAGAAACCGTGCTATCATGAACATTAATGATATAAATATTGAAGAGATCATACGAACATAGTAACTGTTGGTCAGTGCAGACACTGTCGGACCAGATCTATACGTCCAGTAACTGTTGGTCAGTGCAGACACTGTCGGACCAGATCTATACGTCCAGTAACTGTTGGTCACTGCAGACACTGTCGGACCAGATCTATACGTCCAGTAACTGTTGGTCAGTGCAGACACTGTCGGACCAGATCTATACGTCCAGTAACTGTTGGTCAGTGCAGACACTGTCGGACCAGATCTATACGTCCAGTAACTGTTGGTCAGTGCAGACACTGTCGGACCAGATCTATACGTCCAGTAACTGTTGGTCACTGCAGACACTGTCGGACCAGATCTATACGTCCAGTAACTGTTGGTCAGTGCAGACACTGTCGGACCAGATCTATACGTCCAGTAACTGTTGGTCACTGCAGACACTGTCGGACCAGATCTATACGTCCATAAACAAAGTGTCGGACCAGATCTATACGTCCATAAACAAAGTGTCGGACCAGATCTATACGCCCATAAACAAAGTGTCGGACCAGATCTATACGTCCATAAACAAAGTGTCGGACCAGATCTATACGCCCATAAACAAAGTGTCGGACCAGATCTATACGTCCATAAACAAAGTGTCGGACCAGATCTATACGTCCATAAACAAAGTGTCGGACCAGATCTATACGCCCATAAACAAAGTGTCGGACCAGATCTATACGTCCATAAACAAAGTGAACAAGAAAATATGCTGATAAGACAACTCATATAAAGACCCCAACCTCAGGCTATTCTGTTTTCATTGAATAAATATGCGGATCTATCAAGTACAGGGTTAACCCGTTCCATCCTAGACTATATTTAGACCCAACCTCTTTGAATAAATCTTCCAACAAGGAGCGTTTACTAGAGAAAATGAAAATGTTAGAATTGTGTAGTTTTTAAACCGTTGTGATAAATTGAGCATTTGCTCCTATGGAGCAAATTCTCTATTTATCACACTGGTTTCAAAAGATAACTTTAACAGAAACGCCAAAAGGCGTCAGTAGGGGGGAACGAGTTAATTCGATTCTACTGTATAAGCAGGTTAGGTAATAATATAAGCAGTTTGGCATTACAGACAAGATATACGTCTACGGATGCGTTGATGACAATATCAAGACATACATTATTGCTCTCCACGGATATAAGTAAAGGTTAATTCGAACACATAATCACTTGTTCGACAGACCGACCCCACAAGGGCATATTATAATGCACAACTGGTTGTCGCTTGTTTGCGAGAATACAACTGGAGGTAATCCTTACAATAAACCCCTTGCTAAAAGAATAATATCTGCCCATTGTTGAATCGAGTGCAATATTTACTTACTTCGGATTCGATCACGATTTTGAGAATCTATTGACCGAGTGTTAACCCCTTCCGTGTTCTATGTTGTTAACCACTTCCGGGTTCTATGTTCTTAACCCCTTCCGTGTTCTATGTTGCTTTCTCCAAATTTAGATACCTAATGAACAATCATGGACAAAATAGTTATAACGAAATATGGAAGGTGGAACATTGAAGCCATTTTAGAAACTAAAGAAACAGATATATCATATTCCGTTAGCAAACAGAGCAGACCCTGATCAGACGGTTCCTATAGGAGCCGTCTGATCTGGGTCTACTCTGTTAGCAGATGCGTGAAAACACTTTTATATGACTGAACGGGTTGAACAGTTTGGATACTGACGAGACGGAGAGTTACGCTGCATCTCATCTGTATCCAAGGGGTTTGCAAGTTCACCGATACTGGGATAATTATTTAACCCTTCGTTTGCTATTCACGTCAATCTACCTACCTCTAAATAGTGAAGACCCAGATGAGACAGCTCCTGAAGGAGCTGTCTCATCAGGGTCTGCACTATTTACAAGTTGATTGTGCAACCAGTGCACTCCACAACAGTGATTTTACAGCGAAATACTTGTACACAGTGAAGATATATGTAATTATACAACAGGGTATGGGTAAAGAAGGAGAAAAATGTATTTTTAAAATTCAGCAAGAGAAGGGTTAAGAACTTCTCTGAACATACAATTAATGTGAATTGATAAATTTATCGTTGTTTATAAAATATTTCCAAAGTATTAATTCCATCTACATTACATTGTGTAGTAAATCCACACTGAAGCGAACACCAACAAAAGAGGTATAGCACTGGGAAATAACGGCAGGTGATAGTCTAATGTTGGACGAAACTTTTACAGAAAGCTCCTATAGGTTATTTCTGCCTGTATTGTGCAGCCCATCTGCTCTTTATAGAACCCTTTCTTCCATGAATGTCCATGTAAGAAATGATGACGTCACGCATATTGAGTAGATTAATTTGTTACAATAGCACATGGACACTTGACATTTTGGCTATGGCAGAAACTATATAATCATATATACATGTATATGGCAGGTGGCTGCTTAAAGCTCCTATAGGAGCGTTCCGTTTTACTTTCGCCTTGCTTTAAGCAGTCATCTGCCTTTAACACAAAATACTTCATGTAATTTAGTGGCCGTTATAGAGAGGTTTTACTGTAATCAATAGTATGCAGTTAAAATAAGTTTCATTCAGCTCATGACTCTAGTCGTAATCAGTGTCCCTGGAAAAAGGGCACTACAATATTTCAAAATACATATAACTCTTTCGTTGCCAAAAATTGTCGTCTGCAAAATCTGTCGTCTAAACAAGATTCATTTATTTGATTTTCTCCCCTCTGCTTTAAAAAATTACCAATGTAACAAAACGTTTCGATCCTGACGAGTCGCCAAATTACTCGGCGTGTCATCTGGATCCAAACCGTTTGCACGGGTTATCACAGATGCAACATAGGCAGCGAAATCACCGGAACGTCTACAATTAAACATCCCTTATTCTTTAATACTGTAAACATTTTTTACATATACAATAAACCCCCGCTAATGCGACCACCTAAAAGAGGTATAATTCTCGGTACTATATGCAGGTGGTTGCTTACTGCAGTACAAACGTAATGCAGAAAGCTCCTAGATTACTTTTGTCCTGCATTAAGCTACCACGTGTTTATAGAGACAGCCATGTTTGTTCATTAAGTTGTCGCATTAGAGGGGTTCTACTGTACCAATAACAAACACAAAGTACACTCAGTCAAAGCTGTCACTGGTTCGTTCACGTTCTGTTCCTAAAACATACAATTGGAACATCAAACAATTTGAAGCCTAGTGAAAGTGACCCGTCGTCTCATCTGTATTAGAACGGTTTTCAAACACAATTACAAAGATGCCCCAATCATGCTGGTTAAACACTACATAAAGACGACTTGTCTGGCACATTTGCAAACACAGTAGACCCAGATCAGACTGATCCAGGTGGCTGTCTGGTCAGATTCTGCTCTGTTTATACGGAATGATATATACCTTATTCTGAAGTGTATGTAACAGTTAAAGCTGTGTAATTATAAAACATCAGTTCATAAATATCCATGCAGAAATAAATCCTTATATTCACGGGGAAAATGGAAAACATGTTAAACAAAAAATGGCTAATGGTTGCTCTATATTATGTCAATTTCGACCCTGTAATTATTTATCAATATTGCAATAGCTGCAAAGCCAATAAAACAGGTTGAATCGTTCTTCTGCTAAACGCTACATAGATTCTGAATGAAAGTAGGAGATCCTTCGTAAGACCCGCAATGCGAAAAAAGAGAAGAAAATGGCAGACTTTTTACGATCGCTATAAAAGCACTTAACACCTGTTGTTGAGATGAACACATTAAATTCTGTATATTCTGTAAGTAGGAGATCCTTGCATTTTGACGAGACGTTGGGTAGCTCAGACAACAGAAGGACAGGAAAAGAACTAGTAATAAACTTCCGGTTGCTTTACTCTTTTACTTAATGAAATATCAATTCGTACAAGGCTCCAATCATAAGTTATGAATTAGTTAACCCTTTACTCCATGAATATTAATGTAAGAAAAATACCACCATTAATATTAATTAACTATGTCGCTTTTAATGGCCATGGCAGAAACTGTGAAATCATATCATTATTAATCCATGGGCAATCAGAGCAAACCCTGATCAGACGACTCCTATAGGAGCCGTCTGATCTGGGTCTGCTCTGTTTGCAAAGGCGTTAAAGGCGTATTTATGGAGTAAAGAGTTGTTACTGCTTGTATTAGAAATACAAAATACATTAATTTCCAAATAGTGGCAACTAGTAACGGATCAGACCAGTAACAGAATGGACCCAAAATAAGGCCGGCTGATCAGGGTCTGCTCTGTTGGCTTATGACATAACAGATATATTTCTACAGATTTAGATATACAGTAGAACCCCGCTAATGCGACCACTTACTGCGATCACTTAAACAAACATGGCTGTTTTCATAAGCAGGTGGTTGCTTAATGCAGGAAGAAAGTTATGGCATAACTTTCGTCCTGCATTAAGCAACCACCTGCCTTTGCCACTGTGAATTATGCCCTTTTTTGGTGGTCGCATTAGTGGGGTTTTACTGTAGTACTACATGGTAAAATACGTCTTATTCATCGTGATAATATAACGATTCATATAATTAATATTCATACAGTCATTACTTGTGACAAGACTAAATGGAGTAAAGATTAAAACTGAAATGTTTCGACTCTAAAGTATGTTTTATTTTGTTCTTCTGTAAGTATTTTGTTCGCGTGACAAGTGCTTATTTATCAACATAAACCTCTCTTGCAGGTCCCGACAAGCACCATTAAGTTGTCAAAGTCTACTATATTCATTTCCATGCGTTTTACCTAGCGTGGGTTGCAAATGAATACATAGTTGATCTGCATAAATCATTCCTTAACCCTTTACTTCATATAAACGCCTTTTTAGGCATTTGCAAACAGAGTAGACTTAGATCAGACAGCTCCTATAGGAGTCATCTAATGAGGGTCTGCACTGTGTATTCACAGTATTTGAGAGATATGTTTCTTTAATTTCTAAAATTGCTACAAATGATTCCCCTTCCATATGTTTGTCCATGAATGTTCTGTAGGTATGGAAATTGGAATAGACATAGAACAAGGAAAAGATTAATTACGATTGGTGGTTCTGTTTGACGCCAAAAACAAACAACAAAAAAGGAGCGTCAACTTTAATTGCAAAATGTACTTGTCATATAAACAATACGCCTGGGAGGGACATTTTCTCCATATGTGACATTCTTCCCCAAAGTAGTGAGATTAAGTGTTTGGTATATGTGCACTCAATGTAAACAAGAAATATCTTTTAAAAAGATATTCAGCGGCATTCAAATATTGACATAATGTACAAAACAATAATGATATTAAATCTCTGCCAACTTAATTTCAATGTTTCGAGATTCTGTTAGTACAGGGAACTAGATCTATGAAGGGTTGCTTGTAATTATACTAGCAGAGAAGCATGGAATGGAACTGACTTGGAGTAGAATAAGCAATTATGGAAAAAATCAAGTTACTTTTATAGGAAATCACTATTAAAATGTACAATGTCAAAGTATTTTTTTAAAACTATCTGAAGTTAGTTCTTCATTTTACCTATTATAAAAATTTACTTGAAAGCATGTATATTTATATTGATATGAAGATAACTAATTGACTAAACTTTAAATAAAGCATACAGAATTTAGTTTTTTTTGTGCAGAGGCTGTAATTACTTAAGGTATTTATCTATAGCCTGGATCAACGCATTAATTAACGTGTGTGCATCATAATTAGTGACACCATTAACTGAATACACATGTATTTTTAAAACAATATAAAGTTAGCTATCTCAACCTACTACTCGATCCAAAGCGCCAGGTGATAGAGCCGTAACACTAGCCTTCAGTAAGTAGCTTTATATCACAGAGAGCGAATAACCAGATCCTTAATTGGTGCTGTGGTCGGGGATAGTAATTAATACTATTAATGCCACTACTCTAATATACTAAACAACATTTCTTCTTTATTATACCCCCCTTTTGAAAAAATGGGGGTATATTGCTTTGCACATGTCGGTCGGTCGGTCGGTCTGTCGGTCGGTCGGTAGATCGATGGTTTCCGAACGATAACTAATAAACAAATTGACCTAGAATCTTAAAACTTGCTGTGGTGGTTGGTCATGACAAGTAGATGACCCCTATTGTTTTTGAGGTCACTAGGTCAAAGGTCAAGGTCACCATGACCTAAAATGGTAAAATAGTTTCCGATCAATAACAGCTCAAGGGTTTGGCTTGGGATCTTCAAACTTGCTGTGGTGGTTGATAATGACCACTAGATGATCCCTATTGATTTTGAGGTCACAAGTTCAAAGGTCAAGGTCACCATGACCATAACTGGTTAAATGGTTTCCGATCAATAACTGCTCAAGGGTTTAGCTTAGAATCTTAAAACTTGCAGTGGTGGTTGGTCATAACCACTGGATGACCCCTATTGTTTTTGAGGTCACTAGGTTAAAGGTCAAGGTCACCATGACCTTAACTGGTAAAATAGTTTCTGATCAATAACTGCTCAAGGGTTTGACTTAGGATCTTCAAATTTGCCTAGGTGGTTGGTCATGACAACTAGATGAGTCATATTGTTTTTAGGTCACTAGGTCAAAGGTCAAGGTCACCATGACCTTAACTGGTGAAATGGTTTGCGATCAATAACTGCTCAAGGGTTTGGCTTAGGATCTTCAAATTTGCTGTGGTGGTTGGTAATGACCCTAGATGACCCCTATTGTTTTATAGGTCACTAGGTCAAAGGTCAAGGTCACCATGCTCTTAACTGGTTCAATGGTTTCCGATCAATAACTGCTCAAGGGTTTGGCTTAGAATCTTCAATCTTGCTGCAGTAGTTGGTCATAACAACTGGATGACCCCTATTGTTTTTGAATTCACTAGGTTAAAGATCAAGGTCACCATGACCTTAACTTATAAAACGGTTTCTGATCAATAACTGCTCAAGGGTTTGGCTTAGGATATTCAAATGTGCTTAGGTGGTTGGTCATGACAACTAGATGAGCCCTGTTGTTTTTTAGGTCACTAGGTCAAAGGTCAAGGTCACCATGACCTTAACTGGTGAAATAGTTTCCGATCAATAACTGCTCAAGGGTTTGGCTTAGGATCTTCAAACTTGCTGTGGTGGTTGGTCATGACAACTAGATGACCCCTATTAATTTCGAGGTCACTAGGTCAAGGTCAAGGTCATCATGACCTTAACTGATGAAATGGTTTCCAATTAATAACTGCTCAATGGTTTGGTTCGGGATCTTCAAACTTGCTGTGGTGGTTGGTCATGACAACTAGATGACCCCTATTAATTTCGAGGTCACTAGGTCAAAGGTCAAGGTCATCATGACCTTAACTGATGAAATGGTTTCCAATTAATAACTGCTCAATGGTTTGGTTCGGGATCTTTAAACTTGCTGTGGTAGTTGGTCGTGACCACTAGATGACCCCTATAGTTGTTGAGGTCACTAGGTCAATGGTCAAGGTCTCCATGACAGTAACTTGTGAAATGTTTTCAGATCAATAAATGATCAGTGGTTTGGCTTAGGATTTTCAAAGTTTCTGTGGTGATTAGGCATGACCGCTAGATGACCTCTGTAGTTAGGTCACTAGATCAAAGGTCAGGGGGTCTGGGGGGTATACATGTTTTACAAACATCTCTTGTTTCCTATAGCATTGCCTGTGAATTATGGTGGTTTCGGCAAACTACCTCGTCAAAGTGGATGTGATCAAATGTGGTATTAAATTGATAGTAAAATGACAATAAATGTTTAAAAGTTTAATAGTGGTTTTGGCAAACTGGCAATAATGCTCAGCAATCATTACCATGAGGTGATAAGTACGATAATGGGTTAGGAACTGATATAAAGTATGACACACCAAAAATTGAATAGTCAAAATTGATCCACACCTTTTGAGGATAATAGATCTATATAGTTTTATTCAGTAATATTGTTTATGTATTATATACTCTAGTTTTGATAATGAGCAAAGTAATAAATAATTCAAATTGTTTTACCGGTCATGGTAATAAACAACTATGTGACTACAGTATTGTACATGTATTTGAATCCATCAAAAGTTGAACTAAACAACATTTTGACTGAAAACAAAAAACATAAAGTGAGTGGCAAACAGTTTGGACCAAGACTAAATCAAAACTGAATGGGATAGTAAATCATTAGTAATGTGTTATGTGGTCTGGGGCTGTTTTAATGACTAAAACATGTGACTATAGTATTTGAAAGCACCTCTTTATCACTCATTGTACCCAAGGTTGAGTACCTGCTTAGCTAATATCCTGGTCAGTATAAACAAAAAAATGGACCACATATCAATATTTAACATATAGATAGTTATTTAATGATTTTGATTATTCAATTTTTGCTTTTTAATACAAATTTTCAATTTTTGCCGAAACGTCCTAGCCCGAATAAATAGATGGCCAAAACGTCCTGGGTCGAAACATCCGGGGCGAAACTTCCTATGCCGAAACGTCCTACATTCAGTTTGGCCATGTGTAGAGGCATTATAAAAAAGCTGTATGCCAGTCAAGGGATTAACTAATGAAAATACGGTTTACTAGAAAATACTAATAGGTCATATGCAAATTACAATGTAACATAGTTTCTGATTGGTGGAAAACTAGAACAAAGGTGAAAATAGACAGCTAACCGCTGAAAAATATGGTATTCTTTCCTTACGAGATCACGCCCTTCGTACTGATTTAGAATTTGTGTGAAGTTCATATGCTTGACGTATGGCGATGTTGTATTATCCGTACAGTAAAGTCTCACCACTACGACCACATATAAGTCATTAACTTAGGACACTGTAAAAGCAGGTTGTTGAGTAGTATATAAAATGGGGGTATTAGCATTTTATATACTACTTGTTGCTCAATGCCGGGTAGAGACCTCCTATATGGGTTTTCTGAACAACTGTTTTCCTGCATTAAGAAACCAACTTTTTAAATATCCAGAATTATACTTCTTTTGTGTGGCCCATTTAGTGAAAGTGTACAGAGTACTGCACTTATATTATATATAAAAATGCAAATTAATCAACTGTGGCCACTGACGTCGATGCTATTTTCTATTAGCAAAGGTTGGCTCTGCAGGCAAAATGTATAATAAGGCGTGACAATAATTAGAACTGTTCTACCAATATTGAATACTTTAAGTGCAGTAAAACCCCTCTAATGCGACTTAATGAACCAACTTGGCTGTCTTTATAAGCAGGTGGTTAATAGATAACAAAAGTCAATATATGAAATTTGACCTGCATCTATGGCCACTGTACTGATGCCTAATCTGTATCCAAACTGAAAAACAAAGAAAAAGTAGAATCTAAGAAAAACACTCATTCTGGCCATTTTTGACCGATGCTGGCCACTTAAGGAGTATTGCTTGGGATGGCTTTAACCCTTTCCCTGTCCAATAGTCATAAAGAAATAATGACATCATAAACATTTATATTTTTGTAAACTTTATCAGGATTTTTGTCAGACAAAATCTGATCCATATCATGTCAAAAGCAAACAAAGCAGACCCTGATCAGACGGCTACTAGGAGCCGTCTGATCTGGGAATACTCTGTTTGCAAATACTTGAAAAGGTGTTTATATGAGGGAAAGGGTTAACCAGTTAATATCTGGAGTACATACACTGACAAAGATACCGAGTAGCTACATACCTCACTCTTGTCAGACATCTACATTCCATATGCATGAAGTTGGGATGATATTAAATTGTCAACTGGATGGCAGCAATAATTCGAGATCAATCAAGCCAGTGTTGTATGATCATCATTCTGTTTTTTCGCATTGAATTAGATTTAAACATAAAGGATAAACGACGTGACATGGACTAGACGACGTCACAAGGGTATGTCAACATTAAAAGGATACAGTGTGGACTAGATGGCTTCACAAGGGTATGTAAGCATTAAATCCAATATTTAATCTCTGACATAGATATTACTTCATGTCCCGAGGTTATAAAACCTTTCACGTGAGTCCGAAATCATTTTCAAGTGTCTGATAGGTCAGATTTTGAACTGGCTCAAAGTCTGATCAGATACTTTAAACCTCGGACTCAGAATTGTTACTTTTGACCAAATATTTTCTTCGAATCGTGTTTTGGTGATTACAGAATCTGCATTTCTCAATTAGCATTTTCTTGAACTGTGAAAATAAGTCAAAAGTTCAGACCGTCTACGCAAAATGTTGAGGGAAAACCTACTACAGTTATCCCTTCAATTCCATATATACGAGGCTTGTTCTGAAATCATTGAGACACTGTACATGAAATGGATATAGAAGGACATACTATTAAGATATTACGTCACTAAATACTTGCATATGTGTACTTTTTACATGCGCAAGATAAAAATGCTGGACCTGTGGATCACTCTTTAGAATCTTCCTAAAGAACATCGCCTTGCTGGACCCGGAGCACGCAAGCGTCATTAACGTTACGCAATCTCTTTTGAAATTCCTGTGATGCTGCTCCTCTCCTAACCCTGTCATAGCAAATGTGGTACCCAACAAGCACACACAATTCCATGTGTACCCTTGGATCATTATTGTATGTGATGTCGCAACTCAAATGTTGTATTGAATGGCATTGTTGCGCAGTCAGCCGTGTGTTCTGTTGTAATGCATTTTACAGATCTGACAAAGCCAGTTCTGTAATGATTGTGGGTCTGTTCGCTTCTATAGATATATATGGTGTCATTGAATAATCAGAAAATATGCTGTGCCTATGGTAAACTTAGGCACCAGATACACTACTTCCAGTTTGTGACTTTAGGCACATCTGTTTCATCTATACTGGAGTTTTCCACAACTCAACACAAAATTTAATGACTGCCCGCTGCTCCGGCTTTATCTGGGAACTAATACTGACGTCACAAAGTTAATTTGACCGGCACACGGAACACGGTCCTCATTTATTTAATTTTAACTCAAATAACGTCAAATTTTCACAAAACCATGTAAGAATCCTAATGTCTATATGGCATCACTTTGCATGACGTTTTCCCGCTATTTCTTGTCCTTTGATCGTATAGTATATAAATATACTATATATACAGTAAAACCCCGCTAATACGACCACCAAAAAGGGGCATAATTCTGGGTGGCAGAGGCAGGTAGTAGCTTAATGCAGGACGAAAGTTATGCAGAAAGCTCCTACAGGAGCTTTCTGCATAACTTTCGTCCTGCATTAAGCAACCACCTGCTTTAAACGACATCAGTGGCTGTTTATTAAGTGGTCGCATTAGCGGGGTTTCACTGTATATATAGTATGTTGTGTTTGCAACATGATAATTTCACGGCGTTCTCCGGGTATGGCTACCTGTAGCTCTTACGCCATTCTTTTTCACAATTATTATATAATCATCTCCTGATTTCCATGTATTATGATCAAAAGACCCCATACTGTGCTTGTACCAATTTTAAACACTGAGCCTTAAATATGTTTGGAAAAACAGGCAGTGTCTCAATAATTTCCGAACAAGCCTCGTACTATAAACACGATAAGCACGCGAGCAAAAATAACTAATTGCCCGATTCGATTCATGAGTAATGGCCATTTGTACATATGAAACTTCCAAGTTATAATCGATCTGATACGCAGCTGCGCGTGACACATTTATTTCCCGATTTCAAGATGGCCGACTGGCAGCCATATTGGAAAATGCACTTTACAATATGTGGGGCGTACTACTTCTATATGGTTTGAGGTATTTTAATTTTGCAGAAGTAAGAAACGGGATAAATAGACTGGAGACAACAAATTGGCGTCGATGTGCAACTTGGATAAACTCTTATAGCGCTAATGCCTTCAGAATACACCACAATAAACATTGCAGACCCTGTTCAGACGTCGCCTTTTCAAGCGAGGTCTGATCAGGGATTTCAATGTTTGTCTCAAAGTCTGGTTCTATGCCTGTAATTATTCCTTTTAAAATACATTTATTAATTCCCTACACTGCTTGTCATTCAAGATCCTCTCTCAAAGTATATCCTTTCATACTGAATGAACTCTACCTTTAAACAGTGATGGACACAGTTTGAGAAATAAAGATGATGTTCTCGATAAATACAGAATGTAACTTATTTGTTTTAGAGTCTTATTTGTCAAAGTGGAGCTAATGGTCGGTCTTAACCCTTTCACTCATATACATGCCATTTCACGCATTTGCAAACAGAGTAGACCCAGATCAGACAGAGTAGACCCAGATCAGACAGAGGAGACCCAGATCAGACGGCTCTTATAGGAGCCGTTCGATCAGGTCTGCTCTGTTTGCTTATGGAAATTTATAGATCTGATTATGCAGTTTCCACAACAGTGAAAAATCCCTTTTCCATGTTCAATTTTATTGATTCTGTGCATGAATATGCACGAGGTGACGACATTTTTGATAAATGTGAAACAGGGAAAAGAGTTAATAATGCATCCCAATGCCGAACACGTGCGATACAGTGAGTCCAAATGCTTCGAGCATCAGTTTCGTTCTGCAAGAAGCAGAACTCTTATCAAGACCCCTGTATATACTGACAAGAAGAACACTATAACTATTTTGCAACCAATGACAAGGCTGTGATTAACTATTAACTGTGATTACTATACTAGTTTGGATTCAGATGAGTCTAATCAGGTTCCAACCTGTGTGTTACTTTGATTATGTTTTTGAAATAAACATTAAGCTGAAGACTTTTGCGGGCGACAAAAAATGGCAGAGAAAGAAATATAGGTTGTGCGTTGTATTTAAAAACGTTGTACTTTTATGTAAATTAGAATAATATCAGAACGTTTAGTCAAGTTACGCTTTTAAGCATAATTACTGTTGAATTGCCAATTTTCGTTTTTAATTGCTTTAAAATTAGACTTTAAATGAGCAGTGTTAAGTTAGCTGACAAATCGTAACTGGAAGTGTATTACTCGAAACACGACAAGTAATGTATAATGTTTTTTTGACAACCAGTAGCTGCAAAACTTTTTGTAAATGTAATACAATAACACCTCGATACTACGAATACTCTAATACGTTCCATTATTGATTTTTGGCACAGGAGGCAGCTTAATGCAGGGTGAAAGTCATACAGAAAGCTCTTGTAAGAGCTTTCTGCATGACTTTCTTCCTGCATTAAGCAGCCACCTGCCTGCAAAGACATACCTTTTTCATTACTAAAACTTCGTACTATCGATTTTTACTGAAATAATTTTGAACCACACTTTCTGACGCGTGACCTTTATCAAGGAACCAAACTGGTCATGTTTCAGACAAAGCCAAATTAAAGTGTAGTTCAGAACTGTTTTGTAAATGGTTTACATCATGATCAAATGCTATTATGCTAAAATAAAAACAGAATGTACCGGCTTTTTCAAATAGTGTAGGACCTGATCAAGGCGACTCCTTAAGGATTCAGCTGAACAGGATCTGCACTATATGTCATTCACAATCCTCTTTCAAATTGTTTCTTTTCATACTGAATGGAATCTACCAATAAACAATGGTGGGCGATTCCAATTCAGGCTCAATGGGTCCATAAAGGCGTCATTCCGAAAACATGATTCAAAACAGCAAGTGGCTTGTAAAAACATAACCCGTAAGTATTATGTGCACAATAGCTTGGATCCATGTTAGACGCAAAGTAACTCGACACCTCATCAAAATCCAAACTATTTGACGATCACACTCATTTTAACCCGTTCCTTCATGTTGACGACTTTTGACGACTCTCTTAAAGTTGCTTAGTAAAACCATTGTGATAAATTAGAGCATTTGCTCCTATAGTTTCAAACTACATGTACAATATTGTAAAATGTTCCTTTTCTCTAGTAAATGCTCCTTTTTTGGCAGATTTATTCAAAGAGATTGTATCTAAAATAGCGTATGAGGTAATGGGTTAATAGGATTCAATATTGTTTGCAAAGAGTCAAACGTTTTTCGGTCATTTTTAACAGTGTAAAACTCATAACCACAGTAACAAACAGTTTAACACTGATTATTGTTCTGAAAGGTTACTGAAGAAAACTCAACCTTACATCCAGAAGCAGACGGTACATTTAGCAGACAAGCATTTGTTTGGCGCGCACTGGATTAAGATCTTGCCATCTAAAGCATACCGCTTCACGATTTTCATGCTGTGTATTGATCAAGAAGGATCGTATTAGCACTTTGTCTTTCTCACCACGAGCTGTATGCAAATAACCATGACAGAAACTAACACCAGTTACTAGTCCTGGCGTGATCAGCGCACATTCAGCATGGTATCATGATGTTTCTGCCTCTGTGTATGGTATATTTGTGCAAACCTTTTAACAAACATAGTATAGGACCACATGCGAGTCGCTATCTGGGGAAACAATCTCCTTGCGTTGCACACAAACCAGCTGTCTCGTCTTAGACAGAGGATCTTCCCTGATTGTCACTCAAATATAGTAATTTGTTCTCTAATGGCAGTCTTTAATACTTAATGAAGGGTGAAGGTCATACAGAAAATTTCAAAAGGACTGCACGAATTTCACCTTACATTAAGCAGCCACCTGCCTGAACCCACCTTAAGCCTTCTGCATAAAATGTCCGAGTTTTAAAGTGTTTAAAGGGCTGTACTGTATTTTCATGCAATAGTAGTAGCTTCGCGTCTGATCAAGATCCACGCTGTTTGAAACTCGGTGATCAGTTTCTCAAAAGCTTGATGGAACCGGAAGTATGTGAAATTTACTCCTGATCAGAGTTTGGTGACGCATCATGCTTTTCACAACTGCAGATGTTAAGTGCTTGTGTGGCGGCCGTAAAAGGCCGCCCTGTACTTCATTCTCAGTGTTGTTATACTTTCTGATCCGTCGAGATCATGATTTTCAGTACGTTTTGGTCTGAAAATTAAATACGGCTAATGCCGGGGCTAGGGGCGTGATCAGTGTTGCACTTTCAATTACTGCTCATGAACAGACTCAATAAAACCGAGCAATTTTTGCTTTCGGGTGATCACTTTTCTTCAGAGTTTTTAGTCAGAATAGACGTAAATGCATTATTCATTAACAATGAGATACGCCAGTATCTACAGCTAGCCATCGAATAGGGAGTGTTGGGAACCATATTTCTTTGCTTCCACTACACTATATATGTATTTACAAAGATCTATAATAATGTTTCGCTAATACGACCGCTCATAAGAAGTCTATTTCTGGATTTGTAAAACACGTAGTAACTTAATGCCGGACAAATGTTTTGCAGATAGCTCCTACGGAAGCTTTCTGCATCAGATTTGCCCTCCATTAACCCTTTCCCTCATATGATCGTGCTTTCATGCTTTGCAAAGAGTAGACCCAGATCAGACGGCTCCTATAGTTCATAATGTCATAAATGTAATTGTTTTAAGCATATCTGTACAGTTTTATGTGACTACATTTGTTTGCCATTTTAATATCAATGCCGCAAATATGCTATGTCGAAAACATACCATGCAATTAATTGCACTCATATGCAAATAGTCAGGAAACTGATATAACTCTGAACAGTGATTTAAATTAATTAAATGACATTGCCATACATGTTATTTCAATATAATAACGATGTCATACTTTTTTAACGGTCGCAAATTATTTTAATGGCGACGCCGAAGGCGGAGTCATTAAAATAATTTAAGACCGTTAAAAACCTCATATACCGTCGCAAATTTCAAATTACAGTAGGATTAACCCTATTCTAACGCAATCTTAACACGAAAAACGACAAATTGTTAAGCCGATTTTAACTCAAGTAATATCCTTTGCGCGCGGATGATTAAATGAGTGATGAGGCAAGAAATAGTGCACCAGTTTCTCTCAGATTTCTTAAAGTAACTGTGTTTTCACCCTGGTTTATATATATACATTTCATTAGTCATGAATAATTGTGCGATAGCTATTTAACATGCTCAATACATACATTCAATACACATTTTGGTAAAGTAACGTCATCTTTACTTAGTCTTTGGCGCCATACGGGAAAACGTCGTCTGTTACAATGACGTCACGTTATAACGTTATGTTTGAACGATATAATAAATAAGGACTAATCTGGATCCCAACGCTTAGAGTATCTCAATAATTCTCTACATGACACATGTGCATATAAGAGACCGTTCAAGTCGTGACAAAGTAAACAGTGGAAAATAATCTGAAATAACGTGCCAAACTGGAATAGATCTAGATTTATATGTCAAAGTATGCATACGGATTTATCATTGCTTATAAACAACGCGCATTGATATATTTACATACACATGGTGTTATTCGGCCGTTTTCGATTGGTTGAATTTGCGACATATAAAACACTTTTTATATGCCGCAAATTTGGTCACATGAGCCAATCAAATTTCAGGAAATTGACAGATTGCGTTAGAATGGCCTTTGAATAGCCACTAACTGAATTAATTCTCTGAAGTGTTCACCGATGATGATGATGATGATGATGATGATGATGATGATGATGATGATGATGATGATCAGCCAAAATATTTGTTGCATACGTATGATTTCAATAAAATGTGGTTGTTAAAAAGAATATAACACACGTATGAATTCGGTCGCATTTTTCACTCGTGTTACATATTCGATTCGTGACATATACGGTTCAACAGACGTATGACTGTGAGGTGTAAAGATGTACATGTACACCCGTCCTAAAACCCCGGTGAGTCAGAGAACATGTAAATATTGTTCGACTGGCGAAATTGACGACGAAATTCATTTTTTAATTAACTGCGCCTTTTTCGGCGATTTGAGGTATAGTCTATTCCGTACAGCTTCGGAGGGCAATATTTACTTTAACACATATAGCTCAGAGCAGAAGCTTAGGGTTGCATCATGTTTACAGAAGATGGTGACCCGTAGGAATACATCAATTATTGTATAACCCATTAGTGCCCAAATTTCTAAATTAAATCGCCCGGTTCTTTTGGGGGCATCTGGGCAATAGCGAGTGATGCAGACCCTGATCGGACAGCTCCGATGGAGGCCCTCGAATCCGGGTCTACACTGTCTGCTTACATCTCAATTGTGTGGAAATGGGCACTGATGGGTTTCTCTATTTTGATATTGTTTTATCTGTGATATAAACATTTTTATCTCTCACTGTTTTGTAGCAAGTGCTAATCTGTTTATTTGGAATCTGATTCTAGATAATACATGATCTCATAAGAACATTTTTTAATCTATGCGGTTTGCACTGTATACAAAAGTCAGGTGTTTAAACATATATTTTTAAGGAAGCATTTATATGGCTGGAGAATCATCGCTGATTCACCAGTCATAACGACTAGCGCTTGCTACAATAATTTTAAGTGTAATATTGTGTATATACGTGTGATAACAGTGTCTCATAGGTCGATTAACGGCCGAGTATAAAAGTTTACTAAGAAACATGTATTGTTATTGAACACAGAAACTTTTTATATGTGACACTTTAATAAACAAATAAAGTTGAAGAAGTTGAAGTTGTTGTATAACTGTGGGGTTTCCAGACTGGTGGTAGCTTAATGGATTACTATAATTCTGAACTAAGCAGCCTCCTGCGTTTCAATACACCTGTTAAACATTAAGAAATAACGACATTATGGATATTAATTTAGTAATTGCTTTATAATGGTATATGAGCGTATACGTGTTTAGCTATTACAATAACTGTACAATTAAGTCTATATTATTTCATAAGCAAATATAGTAGACGTCAATCAGATATATTCTGTTTGCAAATGCATTAAAAACCATATATATATGAAACAAAGCTAATAAATTTTCATTACGTCAGCATTTCATGCATGAATATTCAAAAGAGAAAGGGTTACACATTCCAAGGGAAATGTGATTTAACGTTTAAACCTCATCGAACAAAAAGGAAGGCAATCCAAATGGCTGTGGTGCATTATCTGAATATAGAAACAGACAACGAATGTCCCATGTAATAATTCGCCATATTCCTACGCCCGAGTGAGGCCATAAAGTGCACTTGTAAGCCTTATCAAACTATTTGCATTGGTTTTATGACACAAACGGGAACATTGCAGACAGTTTATGTCTTCCAAAACAGTTTAGATGCGCCATCAACTGCAATTTGTACACTATTCTAGCTGTGCGCTATAATGTATAGGTTAGCCTTCAGTCTGCTAAGCGCACTCTGGCTGGTATTTGCAAACCCCCTTGTTCCGGGCGGGACACTGTGTAACTTCCATGAAGATCCACGCCGTTTGATACACTGTCATTAGCTTGTCAAAAGGTTGAATGAGATCGACATCATTTTTTAAAGTATGACGAGAGTTATGTTGGGACTAAACGCAATTGAGACAAGTTATAAAGTTTGAGTAGAGTAAAATATTTCGGGAAGTTTTACTGATATTTAAACTATTTGAATGCGGAAAGGAATGTACTGGTATTTGCAAACAGTGAAGACTGCGACCAGAGGGATTATCTAGAGACACTCTAATCAGGATATACACAATTCAAAATTGTTTCTAGCAAACTTAAGCCCTTCATACTGAATCAAGATATGATGCGTAAATTAAAATATTCTCAAGATTAATTTATTTATTTCTCCACCAAGCCCTATGTTGTGACCACTCAAAAGAGTTTTCACAACATAGGGTTTGGTGGAGAAATAACGATTTGATACGGTTGGTCTGAACTCTGTAGTTAAAACCTGATTGGTCATTCCACTTTCAGCAGTAAAACGGTTATTTGGAATACAAGCGATTCCTTTTAGATGACACTGCTGAAAGTAGAACAATTGAATGTTGTTGTGTTTTTATTTTTTGTGGGGAGGGGGGGGGGGTGTTTGTTTTTTGTTTTTTTTGGGGGGAGGGGGTTTACCTCATTACCCGTTACCTCTTTTAATAAATCTATCGAAAAGGATTATTTCCTGGTGAAAATGAAACTTTTTGAATTGTGTAGGTTTGAAACCATTGTGATAAATAGAGCATTTGCTCCTATGGAGCAAATGCTCTTTTTATCATGAATGTTTCAAACATGACTTTTACAGAGGCGTCAAATGGCGTCAGCAGCAGGGAACGGGATAACCCTTTACATGCCAAAGAGAACACTTTCAACCCTGAATTTTCTGAGTGAAATAGCTCAGCACTGTTTAACTTCAGAGTCCGCTAAGTGTGTAAGGTTTGAACTTGCTAGGCAGTGTTGAATGACCATAATATCATTATTGTCTTACTTGAATATTAAACAGGGAAAGGATTAAATGAAAGTTGCGTTATAACTTACGATAATTCAGTCTTACGATCCTCAGTCAGGCGGCCATCAAGATTTGTTCAACAACGCGCCACTTAACGATTCACTCCATAGATGCGAATAATAACGCCTTTGCAAACAGAGAATATCTAGATCAGAAGGCTCCTTGCCTGAACCGTCTGGTGATCATCTGCTCCGCTTGAATATGAAATACTTACTACGGTAAAACAAGCTTTGTTAATAAGTCCGTTAATAAAATTCGGCTAGATAATATTTCTGCAGCCGTTATTCTTTGCATGAATATTAAAAAACACGTTATATACCGATTAGGGGTTATATAGTGCGCTATGAGTTTGTTTCATTACCATTGTGATTAATCGATTGCGGTATTGCTAATGGCTGAATGGGACGCATTTCCTGGACTTTTTTATTTCCTAGAATTCAGTTTTAAACTATGCACGAGAACGCATATTTAATCAAATTTTTAGCATGCTACAAACGGATAAATGACCTTTGCAAATACAGTAAAAATTCGATTATTCGAATACGAACACTATGTATCATTATCGATTTGTAAGACAGGTGACAGCTTAATGCAGAAAGGGCTTTTACCGTGCATTAAGCAGCCACCTGCCTAAATGGGTCTAAAGGTATATTCTAAAATTTCGAATAATCGAGATTTTACTGTAATTTCAATCTAGATAAGATGCAACAACTGCTTGAAGCTTTAATTGTTTGTTAGTGTTTCTTAATTGTAGAGAAATTAGATGGGAGTAAACCAGAGCAATCAGTTATTGGGAAGAAGAACATAGATGATACGATGCGGTGATGCACGGATGTAAAATTAAACGACAACGTGGTTCTGACTGTACATTGCAAAGATAAATGTGTACAGTAATATCTTTATAAACAGGACGTTTAAATTTGTATCAATGCCGGTCGGTAAGACAGTTTGCAATTTAATACAGAATGAATATCTCGCGGAAAGCTAAAAAGGGAGATTTTTGTATAACTTTGATCCTTCATTAATTAAGCCACCTGCAAAAATATCTAAATTCACAGTTTCAGTGCCACGATACCCTCAACACCTAGCTATCTAATTAAGTGTCGAAGTGCCCTAGATATATACTTTTCGGTACGGTGTGTCTGTGACTTTGTGTCCTATTAATTATTGCATCACATCTTGCCGTTTGTTTTTGATGGAGTTTAATTCTGGTTTAACGATGCAGCTAAGCTAACATGTTGTCGGTATTGGGCATGCATGGGATAGTTTTATGTGCATATGTATGATATGTGTGTATTAGCGCTCTTGGTTTGCTGGGGATCGGTGCTTGTAGAGTTCCTTGTTGTTCAACATCCCTTGGCACTACGTGACATTTTCAGTGTTGCAGTACCTTAACTCCAAACTATCCTATTCAGTGTCGCAGCGCCTTAACTCCAAACTATCATATTCAGTGTCGCAGTGCCTTAACTCCAAACTATCCTATTCAGTGTCGCAGTGCCTTAACGCCAAACTATCCTATTCAGTGTCACAGTGCCTAAACTCCAAACTATCCTATTCAGTGCCACGTGCCTTAACTCCAAACTATCCTAATCAGTGTCATAGTGTCTTAGTTCCAGCCCAAGCGATATATACTTTTCAGTAATAGGGTCTTTTGTAACGTTATAATTATATCATCATGCTCTCTTGTGTGATTTGTGGCGTCACATCTTGTATTTTGTGCTCAATGAGATTGGGAGAGGTTTTGTTTTACGTAACTGCTAATGCGATGTCGGTCTGGAGGAGGCAAGGGGCAGTTCTAAGAAGGTCGTGTATGTGTGAGTGCGCATATAATTTTGCGCTTCTGTCGTTGCTTTGCACTTTCATGCGTCATTTTCCAATTTCTTGCATGGCTTCTTACTCTATTTTTACTATACAGTAAAACCTCTCTATAACGGTCACTAAATTGTGTTAATTAGTTGGTATTTAGGACAGGTGACTGCTTAAAGCAAGGTGAAAGTAAAACAGAACGTCCCTATAGGAGCGTTCTGTTTCACTTCTACCTTGCTTTAAGCAGCCACCTGCCTTTAACACAAACTACTTGATGTAATTTAGAGGCCGTTATAGAGAGGGTTTATTGTATTTCCGGTTAAAGATGTTTTGGTGTAGATTGTGTTTGTTTTACATGTCTTTTGTTTATTGTTTCACTGTAGATTGTGTTTGTTTTACATGTTTTTGTTTATTGAATGTGTTTGTTTTACACGTTTTTTGTTTATTGATTGTGTTTGTTTTACATGTTTTTTGTTTATTTGATTGTGTTTGTTTTACATGTCTTTTGTTTATTGTTTTACTGTAGATTGTGTTTGTTTAGCCTGTTTTTTATTTATTGTTTCACTCTAGATTGTGTTTGTTTAACGTGTTTTTTGTTTATTGTTTTACTGTAGATTGTGTTTGTTTAACATGTTTTTTGTTTATTGTTTTGCTGTAGATTGTGTTTGTTCAACATGTTTTTTGTTTATTGTTTCCAGTGCGTAATGATCTTATACACGTATAAAGCCAACCCTCTCTACAGTTATACATACAATAGAACCCCTTTATAGTTACCACTTATTTTATTAGTATGTGTGTATTTAACAGTACACATTTTAAACGCCTTTGCAAACTTAGTAGACCCAGATCAGACCGCTCCTGTAGCAACCGTCTAATCATGGTCAACTCCGTTTGCTTATGTGATAATATAGATCTGATTCTATAGTTTCTGCCATGGCCATGTGTTGATATGCCATTTCAAAAATACATTTGATTAATATTCGTGATGTCCTTATTTATTACATAAATATCCATGGAGTAATGGGTTAAAAGTAAGTGGCTGCTTAGTGGCTGCTTACTACAGAGAGAAAGTAAAGCAAACAACACATGTATGAGCTATCTGTGTTATTATCGTTGTTTCTTAACATTTTCCTTCATATAAACGCGTTTATATGCATTTGCAAATAGAGTAGACCCAGATTAGACGGCTCCAACAGGAGCCGTCTGACCAAAGTCTGCTCTGCTTGCTAATGGACTTGATCTGTCTCTTTATGTTCTAAAATGGCTACAATGTTCTACCTTCCATATTGTGTTATAAATATTTTGCCCGTGATTATTCAGCATGTATTGAAATTTGGATAAACATATAACAGGAAAATGATTAACCTATATCCCTTGCTGGTGGTTGCATTAGAAGGAGTTGACAGTACTCTAAACATGTTGTATAATATGTGACATGTTATCTATACCCCTTGCTGGTGGTTGCATTCGAAGGAGTTGACTGTACTCTAAACATGTTGTATAATATGCGACATGTTATCTATATCCCTTGCTGGCGGTTGCATTAGAAGGAGTTGACAGTACTCTAAACATGTTGTATAATATGCGACATGCTATCTATACCCCTTGCTGGTGGTTGCATTAGAAGGAGTTGACTGTACTCTAAACATGTTGTATAATATGCGACATGCTATCTATATCCCTTGCTGGCGGTTGCATTAGAAGGAGTTGACAGTACTCTAAACATGTTGTATAATATGCGACATGCTATCTATACCCCTTGCTGGCGGTTGCATTAGAAGGAGTTGACTGTACTCTAAACATGTTGTATAATATGCGACATGTTATCTATGTCCCTTGCTGGCGGTTGCATTAGAAGGAGTTGACAGTACTCTAAACATGTTGTATAATATGCGACATGCTATCTATACCCCTTGCTGGTGGTTGCATTAGAAGGAGTTGACTGTACTCTAAACATGTTGTATAATATGCGACATGCTATCTATATCCCTTGCTGGCGGTTGCATTAGAAGGAGTTGACAGTACTCTTAACATGTTGTATAATATGCGACATGTTATCTATACCCCTTGCTGGTGGTTGCATTAGAAGGAGTTGACAGTACTCTAAACATGTTGTATAATATGCGACATGTTATCTATATCCCTTGCTGGCGGTTGCATTAGAAGGAGTTGACAGTACTCTAAACATGTTGTATAATATGCGACATGTTATCTATACCCCTTGCTGGTGGTTGCATTAGAAGGAGTTGACTGTACTCTAAACATGTTGTATAATATGCGACATGTTATCTATATCCCTTGCTGGCGGTTGCATTAGAAGGAGTTGACAGTACTCTAAACATGTTGTATAATATGCGACATGTTATCTATACCCCTTGCTGGTGGTTGCATTAGAAGGAGTTGACAGTACTCTAAACATGTTGTATAATATGCGACATGTTATCTATACCCCTTGCTGGTGGTTGCATTAGAAGGAGTTGACTGTACTCTAAATATGTTGTATAATATGCGACATGTTATCTATATCCCTTGCTGGTGGTTGCATTAGAAGGAGTTGACAGTACTCTAAACATGTTGTATAATATGCGACATGTTATCTATATCCCTTGCTGGTGGTTGCATTAGAAGGAGTTGACTGTACTCTAAACATGTTGTATAATATGCGACATGTTATCTATACCCCTTGCTGGTGGTTGCATTCGAAGGAGTTGACAGTACTCTAAACATGTTGTATAATATGCGACATGTTATCTATACCCCTTGCTGGTGGTTGCATTAGAAGGAGTTGACAGTACTCTAAACATGTTGTATAATATGCGACATGTTATCCAGAATCTCCCATTGGTACAATCTGTGTTTTATCTTCATTCTACTTCTGAATAGATGAATACTAATTAATTGAATGTTCATATATGAACAATATTTTGTATCATTATCATGACACAAACTTAATAAACAAGTCTAAAAGGATAGGTACTGATCATACAGTTGCTATAGGAAACGTTTTATCTGCTTATTATACGAAAGGTGCTTAACACTTGTATTCCAAAGTTCGATACCAACTGAATATTCATGAACAAAATAATGAAACATGGAAGGTGGAACACTGTATCCATTTTAGAAACTAAAGAAACATGTCTATCAAATTCCATTAGCAAACAGAGCAGATCCTGATCAGACGGCTCCTCTAGCAGCCGTCTGATCTGGGTCTACTCTGTTTGCAAATGTGTAAAAAGGCGTTTATACGAGGGAAAGGGTTAAAGGCGTACCTTTTAAGTAAATGGCTAAAACATGTGACAGCTGACCACACAAGTATTCAGAATTTCTAATGGGAGTAAACAGGTTTTTAAAAACCATTATCATGATGAATAACTATGTAAGCATAATTGCATTGTGTGAATCTGATAAGCTGAATTGTTATAATGACAAGGAGTGATTTATTAGGCTTGTATTATTACATATGCAAATATAACAAAAACAGTTGTTAAGGAGCAGTCTGATCAGGGTCCGCTCTGCTTGCAAACACGTTAAACGGCGTATGTTTGGAGTACATTGTTAGAACAGTTCGAAACTGCATGCATACATTCCAAAATATCCAAAGTGAGCCTTTGAAAGCAAACCACATGAAATAACAACTGTATGAATACTAATAAGTTGACAATTATATTTACATTCATTATCAACAAGGTTGTTTTGTATTCTTTGTGATGGGGACGAAATGCGTTTAATATATTGCATCCGGAGGTAATAAAGGTTTACTGTTTTTGACATGAAAAAACGCCATGGAACGTTAGATTTTGCTTCGTATGTGCTAAAGGTCAACACAACATAATTTGTTTAGGAGAGCGCACGAATATTATATACATGTATTCATATCAATGTCAAAATTACGTCACCATAGTACATGTATAAGTATTCTCCCAGTGGCAGTTACTCAATGAATAGAGAAGTGCGTGTTGGGCAATACTCCCATAGGTATAACGGAAGCAACTGCGAGTGGTCAATAACATAAGAATACTACAATTGCTAATTGCACAACAGGTGGTTCCCTTATTTTAGTTTAAAACACATTCTATTTCTTTCAGTTATATACAATTCAGAAATTACATAAGCATATGAGAAAAGGGATTGGATCGAAAGCTAACAGCTTATATGGATCGTTTCCTTGATACAATATGTTACAAAAGATATGGCGTAGCTACTTCTTGTGAATATGTCATTACAGGGTATAATATACCAACGTATGAAGGCTGTACTAGTTTCTATGTTTGCCACTAACATACTAATATTATCAAAGCTGCGAAACATTATATCGAGTCGTATATACGGGTACAATTTGTAAAGTATGTCAAACACAACCAATATAGATATATACAGTTAACACTCAACTGGGCAGCTGTATAATATTATAAATTGACATACATATCCTGATAAATCAAGCACAGGCTTCTTACGCGTGGTAACATATAACAGGGATTGACAATTACACATGACACCCAATAAGAATAAAACTATATTTGAAGGTAAACTAGTGTATAAAGAAAGAAAAGGTGGACATGAAAATGTTGGCAAAACATTAGAAACAAAATTGGAAATTTAGAAACTTAGGAACGGTTGTTTGGGAAAGGTGAATGCATTCAGCGTTTCGAGTTATCTAAGTAGTGTTTTACAAACATAATAATTAAAACCTTCTATTTCTAATGATAAAATATTGTGTAGCTTTAAAAATCTGTTCATTGTTCTCAAGGGTCTAAGATATGTCGACCATGAATAGCAACTTTGTAGTGACAGTACAGATTTGGTTAACGTTAGAAAACAGGTACATGTATATTTTAGTTCGTGATTGAATAGTCCGTATATTATTTGAGTTTCTTAAACTATAAATAGTTTCGTTTCCGACAAGTGGCGGAACAAGTGATGATAGGTATGATGGTTTTTCCCTGCGTAGCATCTTATATAAACAGTTTCGATCTTCTGGTTTCAAGTGATTCCCATCCAATTTCTTTATTCAATTCGTTAATTGATATCAATTTAGTATCAATTTAGTAGTCCCTGTAGATATTCTAGCAGCTTCATGTTGTATTTTATCAAGGTCAAATTTAGCAGTTGAGTAGATATCCCAAATAACATCTGCATACTCCAATAGTGGTCTTATGAAAGACAAATATATTTTAAGCTTTTAATTTAATATATTCGGTTTTTGTTAGACCTATGGGAGTGGGTGAAACACAGAAATTATACAGCTTTTCCGATTGCGGGTCTTTTCTCGGGGGTGCAGAATTTATGGCTGCATATATTTCTGAAGTTGGGGTCCGTGTTTTTTTTAAGGACCTATGGCATTGGGAAATACACAGACTTCACTCAGAATTTCCGGCTGCTGATTTTTTCTCGGGCTGCCGAATTTGTGGCCGCATATATTCTGAAGTTCAGGTCCGTATTTTTGTAAGGACATGTGGCATTGAGAAAACACGGACTTCATTCAGAGTTTCCGGCTGCGGTTCTTTTCTCGGGGCTGCCGAACTTTTGGCTGCATATTTTTCTGAAGTCCGTGTTTTTGTAAACTTATGGCTTTGGGGAAAAATACGGACTTCACCAAGAGTTTTCGGCTGCGGATCTTTTCTCGCGGCTGCCGAAGTTTTGGCCGCATATTTTTCTGAAGTTGAGGTCCGTGTTTTTGTAAGGACCTATGGCATTTGGAAAAACACGGACTTCACCAAGAATTTCCGGCTGCGGATCTTTTCTCGGGGATGCCGAAATTTTGGCCGCATATTTCTCTGAAGTCCGTGTTTTTTAAGCCTATGGCATTGGGAAAAACACTGACTTCATCCAGATGTTTCGGCTGCGGATTTTTTCTCGGGGCTGCCGAATTTGTGGCCGCATATATTTCTGAAGTTCAGGTCCGTATTTTTGTAAGGACATGTGGCATTGAGAAAACACGGACTTCATTCAGAATTTCCGGCTGAGGACTTTATCTCGGGGCTGCCGAATTTTTGGCCGCATATTTTTCTGAAGTCCGTGTTTTTGCAAGGACCTATGGCTTTGGGAAAAACACGGACTTCACCAAGAGTTTCCGGCTGCGGATCTTTTCTCGGGGCTGCCGAAGTATTGGCCGCATATTTTTCTGAAGTTGAGGTCCGTGTTTTTGTAAGGACCTATGGCATTGGGAAAAACACGGACTTCACCAAGAATTTCCGGCTGCCGATCTTTTCTCGGAGCTGCCGAGATTTTGGTCCCATAGTTTTCTGAAGTCCGTGTTTTTGTAAGCCAATGGCTTTGGGAAAAACACGGACTTCATCCAGATTTTCGGGCTGCGGATTTTTTCTCGGGACTGCAGAATTTTTGTCCACATATAATTCTGAAGTTGAGGTCCGTGTTTTTGACGGACCTATGGCATTGGAAAAAACACGGACTTCACCAAGAGTTTCCGGCTGCGGATCGTTTCTCGGGGCTGCAGAATTTACGGCCGCTTATTTGTCTGCAGTCCGTGTTTTTGTAAGCTATTGTCTTTGGGAAAAACAGGTCCGTGTTTTTGTAAGGACCTATGGCATTGGAAAAAACACGGACTGCACCCAGAGTTTACGGCTGCGGATCTTTTCTCGGGGCTGCCGAAGTTTTGGCCGCATATTTTTCTGAAGTTGAGGTCCGTGTTTTTGTAAGGACCTATGGCATTGGGAAAAACACGGACTGCACCAAGAATTTCCGGCTGCCGATCTTTTCTCGGAGCTGCCGAAATTTTGGTCCCATAGTTTTCTGAAGTCCGTGTTTTTGTAAGCCAATGGCTTTGGGAAAAACACGGACTTCATCCAGATTTTCGGGCTGCGGATTTTTTCTCGGGACTGCAGAATTTTTGTCCGCATATAATTCTGAAGTTGAGGTCCGTTTTTTTTACGGACCTATGGCATTGGAAAAAACACGGACTTCACCAAGAGTTTCCGGCTGCGGATCTTTTCTCGGGGCTGCAGAAATTTCGGCCGCTTATTTGTCTGCAGTCCGTGTTTTTGTAAGCTATTGTCTTTGGGAAAAACAGGTCCGTGTTTTTGTAAGGACCTATGGCATTGGGAAAAACACGGACTTCACCAAGAGTTTCCGGCTGCGGATCTTTTCCCGGGGCTGCCGAATGTTTTGCCGCATATATTTATGAAGTTGAGGTCCGTGTTTTTGACGGACCTATGGCATTGGAAAAAACACGGACTGCACCCAGAGTTTACGGCTGCAGATTTTTTCTCGGGGCTGCCGAATTTTTGGCCGCTTATTTGTCTGCAGTCCGTGTTTTTGTAAGCTATTGTCTTTGGGAAAAACACGGACTTCACTCAAGAGTTTCCGACTGCAGACATTTTCTCGGGGCTGCCGAATTTTCGGCCGCATATTTTTCTGAATTCCGTGTTTTTGTAAGCCTATGGCTTTGGGAAAAACACAGACTTCATCCAGATTTGCCGGCTGCGAATTTTTTCTCGGGGCTGCCGATTTTTTGGCCGCATATATTTCTGAAATTGAAGTCAGTGTTTTTGTCAGACCAATGGGAGTGGTTGAAACACAGACATCATTCGGCTTTTCCATCTGCGGATTTTTTCTCGGGACTGCCGAAAGTAGTATAGAGAATGGGGGTTCTGGCACACTCCTAATAGATCTCTATTCTTCTAACTAACCTTTATAACAATATAAAAATTAGTTAGTTAAGGGTCTATGGGACTTCTTATTTATGGGTCTATTCGAATTATAACTCGCTATATATAAATTTGTTTACTTTTAAGCACCTTCACACCCTGCACATATCTATTAACCTGTTTAAAACTTTTTAAACGGTTTACACAGAATAATAGAACTTTATAACCACACCCCACTGTTTAGGGGCCGATCGTTTAATAACAGCAGACGACACTTTTAAGTAATAAATTAACCCTATAACATATTCTAAACAGGAAGTAATTTATCAGTCTGTTTAAATCGTCTGCTTGGATAAATAAAAATAGACTAACTGGAAAAACCAATATCTTACTTATTACACAATGAGTTTAAACTTTATAAGCCTAATATATAGGATTTATACTTGTGTACACAATTAATTAAACAATTTTTTAATATATATACTATGACAAATTATTGTGAAATCCGGAAACATCCGTGGTCCAAAGAAGATTTTCGTAAGGCTTTTCCATTATTTTTTATAGCTAAGCGGGGGGACAAATTTATAAAATGCCCCATTTGCACATTATATAACAATTCGTTTGAGTGCGTTTATCACGAGTATAAGTTTGACGATGACGATATTAATTTATATTGCCCCACGATAGGAATCAGTTGGTCTATAAGAATAAAGAATACATGAAAATGGTTGAGAATCGGGAAGACGGAGTTATGCAATAAAAGTTGTAAGAAGGACTACTGTAAGGTTCATCTTGCTCGTTTACGGGTGAGCGCGGGGACAAAGCCCTGTAATATCTGCGGGAGAGGAGTTTAAAATAAATATTGTGTATGTTACAGGTGTGGATATAATAAAATACATTATTATACTGCAAAGTAAAATCCTCACTTCTGATTGGTTAACTAGCCGTGTACATGAGTCCATGTACCCTGTGAGCTGACAGGGTACATGGAAATTCCCCATGGCGGGCCCCACATATGATGATCAGAAACTAAATGATCGACTTCTCGACTCGGCTAAACAGTAGCAAAATTCATAATAGATAACTATTGATGCGTAAAGAAAAAATGCAGAAATGAATTAAAAAACACGTTTGGTTTGAAATGACCAATAAAACAGTTTTTAGAGGAGTTATTATATCGTCCATCCATCTTTTATAACACGAACGCCGATGAAATACAATACGCACACCACTTCGGATACCTTCGGGTAGAAATAATGTATTGGGCGCTATTAGGGGAATTATCGTGTATAGTGATTAAATATGCCAAAATGGATTTATATAAATTATCCGAACCGTAAAACTTTGCAGTATAATAAATTCGTTATACAGTTCTTTCCCAGGGTACATGACGATTTATTCCCGGCTGGTAAAATCATGTAACCCTCGCCTAACGGCTCGGGCAACATGATTTTCCTCAGCCGGGAATAAATCGTCATGTACCCTGGGAAAGAACTGTATAACTAATAATGTAGAGAAAGACAGCGGGAGGAAAGAGCTTTCAAAAAGGGGTTAAACGCCTGATGTCTATAGATATTTCTATTTGAAGAAATATATTTCATATTATATATATATATATACCAATAAAGAATGGTAAAAAAAATATTTTCAGAGAGAGTGAACTCTTTCACAGAAGAATATTATAAAGAAACCGGCGTAAAGCCTCCATATCCGCGATCTAAAGCGGCTCTCCATGAGCTGCAAAAAAAATTAAAAATATACAAAACAACGGGGGAACTTCCTCAAATAATCCGAACCCCCACTTATGGGGATATAGCGAGAGCATTGAAGGACGAGTTGAGAAATGAATTTGAAAGAGAAACCGGTGAGAGATCACCTTATCCACGAAGAAAAGTGGATTTTCTAGAGCTAGAAATTTTTTTAAAAAATATATCAGATAAAAAATTTAATTTCCACCAAACCCCAAAAGCATTTGGAAGGTACCTACGCAGTTGGAGGGTAGATGTACCAGTAGGACATATATATTTAACAGCGTTTCTTGAATACGCTAAGCCTAAAATTCATACAAAAATTGGAAGAAGAAGTCTTACATCTCGGTGGGGTTAAGTTTCAACAATCAGTTAAAGTTCAGCTTAGTAAAGCAAAGCCGGATGGAGTTGAGGAATACACCGACCCAGTCTTACGGAGCTGACAGAAGGTAATTCAACAGGCGAATGAAATTAATGAGGTTTTAGAAGAAGTTTCGTCCCAACTTCTCGAAAATCTTAAGAAATGGACACAGAGAGGCTCAGGATGGGTGGTTGATGAAGTGGATAATTTATGGTTGGACATAGCACGGTATCAACCGTTAAGAAGTGGTTCTTACATAGAACTACCTAAAGTTGTACAAAAAAAATGCGGTGATAAATGTGCAAAACGAGGACGATGACTGTGTATGGAGGAGTATTCTCGCGATATTATTTCCGGTAGAAAAGGACCCTCAAAGACCTTCTAAATATAATAACGTGAAAGACCGCCTAAACCGAAAAGGAATTAACTCTCCAACACCTATCTCTGAAATACAAAAAAAATGAGAAACAAAATGATTTTGCTATAAATGTGTTTGGATGGAAAAGGGGAGCCATAATTTACCATATAAGCAAACAGCCATCCTCTATGCGAAGAATTAACTTACTCCTGATAGAAAAGGACGGAAAATTTCATACACCTTTTGAAACATGCCAGTGGCCTTGCGTCTCTAATGCCTGAAGGTAGAGCATTCCAAAGTTTCGGAGCTGCATGCATGAAACTTCTCTCACCATATTTTACCTTACGACTTTTTTGCACAACCAACGACAATGATCTACTTGCTGACCTTAACTCTCTGCGCGGCCTGTATACGTCAAGCATGTCGACAATGTACTTAGGAGATTCATTGTGCATGGCTTTATACGTAAGAGTCAGAATTTTGAATTCAATCCGATGTTGAACCGGAAGCCAGTAAAGTTCCTTCAAAACCGGCGTGATATGATTATATTGATGAGTTCTGGTTATGATGCGGTCTGCTGTGTTTTGCACTCTTTGAAATTTCTGCAGTAAGTTGTTTGAAATTCCATGCAGCAGTGAATTGCAGTAGTCTATTTTCGATGTTACAAGAGAGTTTACCAAAGTCTTGGTAGCATCAGGTCAGAGGTACTTTCTAATTACTGCCTTATACGGCAATCTTTAATAACAGTGTACACGTTTTGATACTGAATGAGCCACATCAAGGGGAAATGTGCCTTATTGTATTACAAAAAGTATAGACCTAGACTGGCTGCCGCGTCTCCGCTGTGGAATCTGATCCAGTCTACTACGGTTTGCATTAGTTGTAGTTTGCATATATTATACAGTTTATTCTGAATGGTGAATCAATACCTATCAGATTAGGTGTTGCATTGATGATATGGTTGGTGATCTGCTTCTGAACTGTTTGAATCATAAGGCCTATTTTATCTTGACACTGTTTGAATATGAAAGCTGTATAAAGCATATTCAAATACTTAATGCAAAACAGTATTCAATGCAATACAATCTCCCTCTGCTTTCAGCAGGGGATAAGGGCAAATAAGTATATGATTTCTGTGTATCAAAGAGGTATAACTCCTAAAAGCCACATGCCGTCTGAAAAAGTAATGCATGGGAACGATGCCATGGCGATAACAAATATTCATGCTGAGTTTCATTGAATTCTGTCAATCCGTTACAGAGATATAGCATTGGATGGAAAAACATGTGATTTTTGAGTATCAAAGGGCAATAACTCCTAAATGACACAAGCGATCTGGAAAAGTAATACATGCGAACGATGTCCCCGTTATAACAAATATTCATGTTGAGTTTCATTGAATTTTGTCAATCCGTTACAGAGATATATAGCATTGGACGGGAAAAATGTCATTTTTGCGTATAAAAGGGCAATACCTCCTAAATGCCACAAGCGATCTGGAAAAGTAATACATGGGAAATATGCCCCAGGGATAACAAATAGTCATGTCGAGTTTCACTGAATTCTGTCAATCCGTTACAGAGATATGGCATCAGACGGAATATGTATGTGATTTTTGCATATCAAAGGGCAATAAGTCCTAAATGCCACAAGCGATCTGGAAAAGTAATACATGGGAACAATGCCCCAGTGATAACAAATATTCATGTCTAGTTTCGTTGAATTCTGTCAGTCTGTTAAAGGGATATGGCATCGGACGGAAAAAAGCGATCTGGAAAAGTAATACATGGGAACGATTCCCCAGTGATAACAAATATACATGTCGAGTTACATTGAACTCTGTCAATCCGTTACAGAGATATAACATCGGACGGAAACCGGACGGACGGAAGGACGGACGGAAAGACGGACGGACGGACGGAAGGACGGTCGGACGGATAAACCCAAAACAATATCCCCCTGCCTTTGGCATGGGATAATAATGAACAAAATGAATGGACAGGTGTATAAAAGTGTCAGTGACGCCTAGAAGTGCCCGTTAACAAACCCTCTATCTAAACAGAATATAGAGTATTTCAAGAGCGCGAATTCAAGAAATCTCTTATTTTGAAGGGGGAGTCTAAGACTTCCTCGGGAAAACCGGATCTGATAAGGGACAACAAAATCACCCAACCACCATAAAACCCCATGCAAAGAATACCGTCACGTCTGCAACGCTTTGATGTTATATCGGCGCCAACTGAACAATCAGGTATACATTAGTCTATAAGCAAACAAAGAAACCCTAAAGAACATCCCTAATAATAGTTATCTAATCTGGGTCTACTGTATTTGCAAAGGTGTTATAATAGATGGCAGCTGAATGCACATGTTATCCAGAAACTCCCATGGGAGCAAACTGCTTTTTAACCCTTTCCCTGTAATATACAGGTACTTAATCCAAAATTCAATACCTACTGAATATTCGTGTATATAAAATGGTTACAATGAAATATGGAAGGTGATACATTGTAGCTATTTAAGAAGGAGGTCTATCAAATTATATTAACAGCCAGGACAGACACTGGTCAGACGGCTCTTCTAGGAGCTGTCTGATCTGGGTCTACTATATTTGCAAATGCGTGAAAACACGTTTATATGATGATAATAGTTACCACCTTTCCAGGTAAATACTCATGTAAGAAATAATGACTACATGTATAAGGTGGCTTTTATAACTGCGTTAAGACTTAGGAGATGTTATGACACAAACTATATTATTCATAAACAAAAGCAGCAGACCCTATGAGCACATGACTTGTACAGTGGCTGCTTGAATTGGGTCTACTATGTTTGTAAAGGCTGTATTTAAAGTAAACATCATATTAATACTCTTAACCCATTCCCTCATAGGCTTCTTTTTTTATCCAACCTCTTTGAACAAATCTACCTAAATGAGCATTTACTAGAGAAAATGAAATTTTAAGAAGTGTGTAGTTTTGTAATCATTGTGATAAATAGAACATTCACAATCAGAGCAGACTCTGATCAGACGACTCCTACATTACCCGTCTGATCAGGGCCTACAATAGCCATCTGATCAGGGTCTACTTTGTTTGTGAATGCGGTTATATCAAGTAAAGGCTCGTACCTGTTTTCGTATGAACTTCGTAAGAGAAATTCTTATAAACCTACGAAGTTCGCAAATTTCGCTCTCGTTCTCCCTATCTATCTATATGTCTCTCTCTTCTGATATTCGTGATTATGTCTGGTCCGTCTGGCATGACGACAGCAATCACTGTCTAGAAACCTACGTCTGAAGCGCGATTGTCTCTTGTCTACCAAATAGCCCATCACTTAGAATATGGTTATCATATTTGACTCTGATATTTATTATACTTATCCTTCATATATATATGGCAAACCTCCTTTATCCTTTATGCTTTGATCGAATATGGGATAACCTATGCAATCAGACGATACACGGAGGTACATGGCGTCTTATCAGGATAAAAAAATATCTAAACCACATATCGTAAACAACAAGATAAATTAAAAATAACCATTTCTTGTTAAACATTTGTATAACAAATAATGACATCATGAGTATTTATAAAAGCTGATTTTGTATAATAGTACTTATACACATGCTATTTTGGTACTGGTATAAACTGAAAAATCAGATCTACAGTAAAACCTCTCTATAATGGCCACTATATTACATCAAGTGTTTTGTGTTAAAGGCAGAGGCTGCTTAAACTCCTTAGTATAGGAGCGTTCTGTTTTACTTTTACATTGCTTTAAGCAGCCACCTGCACTACATACAAACTAATTATCACAATTTAGTGGCCGTTATAGAGAGGTTTTACTTTATATCATTCCGCAAGGAAACAAAGCAGATCCTGATAACACGGGCCCAACAGGAACCGTCTTATTTTGGGTCTATGAGTACTCTGTTTGCAAGGCGTAAAAACGTTTGTATGAGGGAAAAGGTTAAAACTGATGTACGTAACATATTCTACCGACGAAATTTCGATAATGATTAAATTGCTGAGTGAGGTGCGCATTCTGGCAATAATAAGGGATATGGGAGATAACTGCTGTCTTATTATAGTCCACGGTCTGTCCTTGAGACGGGTTTATTGGTATAATTTTGATGTAGCATTTATCATTGTTCAGCTACTTTTGTAAAACGCAATATATGCATCACACATCTTAACACCTATGCTTTTTTTAATTGAACTAAGTGCTGTCCATGAGTCAAATATTGATGTCTATATCAGTCAGACGTTTTTATTAGTTAACTTTTTCCCTTATGAATATATATACAAGAAATACTGTTAAAACAACGTAAAACCCGATAAAAAACAAACCAAACCAAAACCTCGTTTTGCGGGTCGCTTAAGACAGGTTCTACTGTACAGCTAAAGTCCCGCTCAGCGGTAGAAGGGTTACGTTTGATGCATCTCATGAAAACATCTTTCACTTTCATGTATTGTCGACTGCATTAATTGGCGTCTGCTTCAATTTTCAATGTTTAATTTTATTCCTGTTTCCTTCCCAAATTATAACCACAGCGTCAAACAGTTTCGCATTCTGACATGGGGATCCAAACTGTTTGCGTCGGTTATAACAGAGTCGCCCATGGCAGCGAAAGAACATTATGGTGTACTAGATGACATTATAAAACTACGTTCGCGGCTTCAAGAAATGAAAAGCTTTTTAGTTGATATCAGATTCCTTTTACAGAAATAAATTCGTTTTACAATCCTATTAACTCTCATATTACCGTTCTCACAAGGACCCTGGCTGTTTGACATTCTAACAACAATAATTTCTAAAACGCATTGAAGAAATCGTAGTAAGTACAGTAGCTAATCAAGTTGTTAAGGATGTTCTATTCTAAACTTTAAACTATAAAATCTTAAACCAATATAATGACATTACGAGTAGGTACACCTTTATAAATATTGAGACAAATAACAGGCAAAGGGTTACAGGATGTTACTCGAGACAAAATAGAAAAACAATTACCTCTATAATATACAAAAATAAACGAATTGTCGAAATAAGTAAAATACTTGAAGCTGAATCTACCTTCTATGAACATTTTGTATTCAGCACCAAATACAAATGTAAACTAGAGGTTTGTTTTTGTCACAAAAACAGATGTCCCCCCCCCCTCCCAACCTCTTTCCAATTCACAAGTGTAATGTCTGTAACTCCAAACGTATCAGGGTCTAATTTTCATCAGGGGCAATAACTCCAACATTGTCAGGGGGGACAATTCAAAAGCCCCAGGTACACAAAAGCACATGCTAGTCAACATTCTTGTGAAGTTTGGCGACTCTAGTACTAGTGATTTCAGAGATACATGTGACACAAAGTAAAGTTTCTCTTATTTTAAGTCATAAGGGGCAGTAACTCCAAAGTTATCAGGGGGAGACAATTCAAAAACACAGATGCACAAAAACTCATGCTGGTGAACATTCCTGTGAAGTTTGGTGACTCTATCCCTACTGGTTTCAGAGATACATGCAGCACAAAGTTTCTCTAATTTTAAGTTATCATATCAGGGGCAGTAACTCAAGAATTATCAGGGGAGACAATAAAAAAACCCAGGTGCACAACAACTCATGCTGGTCAAGATTCCTGTGAAGTTTGGTGACTCTAGCCCTAGTGGTTTTAAAGATATGCATGACACAAATTTCTCTAATTTTAAGTAATCATATCAGGGGCAATAACTCCAAAGTTATCAAGGGGAGACAATTCAAAAATCCCAGGTGCACAACAACTCATGCTGGTCAACATTCCTGTGAAGTGTTGTGACTCTAGCCCCTGTGGTTTCAGAGATATGCACGACACTAAGTAAAGTTTGTCTAATTTTAAGTCATCAGGGGCAGCAACTCCAAAGTTAACAGGGGGAGACAATTTAAAAAAACCAAGAGCAAAACAACTCATGCTAGTGAACAATCCTGTGAAGTTTGGTGACTCTAGCCCTACTGGTTTCAGAGATACGCGCGACACAAAGTTTGTATAAATTTAAGTATTCATATCAGGGGCAATAACTCAAGAATTATCAGGGGGAGACAATTCAAAAACCATAGGTGCACAACAACTCATGCTGGTGAACATTCCTGTGAAGTTTGGTGACTCTAGTACTAGCTGTTTCAGAGATACGCGCGACACAAAGTTTTTCTAATTTTAAGTCATCAGGGGCAACAACTCCGAAGTTATCAGGGGGAGACAATTCAAAAACCCCAGGTGCACAACAACTCATGCCGGTGAACATTCCTGTGAAGTTTGGTGACTCTAGCCCAACTGGTTTCAGAGATACGCGCGACACAAGTTTGTGACGGACAGACAGACAGACGGACGGACGGACAGACGGACGGACAGACAGACAGACCACTCTGGCAAAAACAATATATCTCCCCATAAATAGGGGAGACATAATTATGATGACTATTTTCAAAGTATTAATGTAGACAAAACATTATCAGAAAATAATGCAAATCTACGCGAAAGGCTTATGAAACCTGAATACTCCAGATCAGCAATCTTTAGCATGAAATTGAATAAAAGTCCAGGACCAGATTGACTCATAGTAGAATTCTATAGAGCCTTTTCGGATAATTTAGAAGAGCTTATTGTCGGATCAATAAACGAAAGTTATTTGAAAGGCGAACTGTCCATAACCCAACTACAATGTATCATTGCTTTTGTCTGATCCTAAAAACTTAGAGAAATGGCGACGCATTTCCCTTTTAAATATAGGCTACACGATCGCAACAAGAGCATTAGCAATAATGAGACTTCAAACCATTCTACTTAACCTCATAAATCTAGACCAACAGATTTATTGGTTACAACATCCGTCAAAGTCAAGATATTATAGACTACACAGACTTGTTAGAAATAGACGGGGCAGTTTTGTTCAAGACTTTAAAACAACATTAGATATTGTAGACTGGCAATTCATGTTCAAATCACTTGTTACTTTTTGGGTTTAAAACTGATTTCATTAACTGGGTAAAGGTTTTCTACAATAACAGCATGTCCCCAGTCTTCAACAATGGTTGGATTTCGAAATATGTTTACGTTTCCCGAGGTATCCGTCAAGGATTCCCCATATCAGCACTTTTATATGTAATTGTCGCAGAAATATTAGGAATATTAGCATGTGATGATATAAAAGGTATAGAGGTCACATACAATTACAAAATACATAATATTGAAATTTCTCAACTAGTGGATAATACATTAACCTTTCGTAATAATATAACAGAAATAAAGAAAATTCTTGAATTAATAGAGGAATTTGGAAAATGTTCAAAATTGAATAAAAAGAAGACAGAATTTCTGTGGTTAGGGAAAGATAAATTGACACTAAAAGAATATGAAAATATTACCCTTAAATATAACCCTATCAAAGTACTAGGTATATACCTCGGACATGGTAAGATATTATGTCTAAAATTAAATTGGGACGAAAAATATTACGAGAATCTTAAACTATTATAAACCGGTGGAAATGTAGAAAATTAACATTTTTTGTCAAAATCACAATAATCAAATCTGTACGAAATTTACTTACTTTAGTCAACAATTACCCCTAAACATATTTTAGACAAACTTAACACACGACTCTTCAATTTCCTGTAGAACAATATGTCAGAAAAATTCAAAAGAAATACACTTATTGGGGATAAACTTAAAGGCGGATTAAACATGACTGGAATGACTTTAATTTTAAAATAGTTAACTATCCTCATTTGGATGGGGATGTTCCCCGTGCTACATGTTACGGTGTATACATTTCTCAGCTTATTTGTTTTGCTAGAGCTTGTTCATCTGTTGATGATTGTAACAATCGCAACCTTATTATCACTGAAACACTAAGTACTAAAACAGGGCTACAGATATGACAAACTTCGTAAAACATTTTCAAAATTTTACCACCGTAATGTTCTACTTATCAGAAAATACAATTGTAATTTACGTACTTTTCTAAAGTTAGGTAATTCACATCCGGAGTTTTACGGTGATGTCATTTACAAACTTCGAAAAATTATTGGACACACATATTTTGATACTTTGTTTGTCAAACGTATAAAACAATTCATTAAAAAGGGATATGACCCCTCTATATTGCAGCACACTACATGCTTGGTGGTCGACCCCTTTACAGTTGGTCATTATGCTTTCCTCTTTGCTTGTGCGACGACGGAACAGACTTAATACTCTATGAAGATTTCCTCTTAAACCTGTTTACGGAGGGAGGAAATTAGATATTTGTATTTTGCCAGTTCTGTCGTACCCCAAATGACTTCTCCACAGTTACTCTGACCCCTGAATAGTCATCGAGTACATGTCTACGATGTCAAGTTTATTCTTTTTCAAACAAAACAGTTGTACATATTTAGTATCCACTAGTATTTATATCTTCTTGCGATTTAGTTTTAAAAAATGTCGGTGTAGAAATGTTTCATATATTTTCCCAGTATTTTTTAAATTGTGACGTCATTTAAATGATGACGTCGCTTGTTTACCTCTAACGTTTGTTTTAAAATCATTTCATTTTGGCAGACATCGTTAATCATGTTGTGAAGTTGTCTGGAGGTAGAATTTTATTTACATTTTGACTTTGGTGAAAGTGGGATAAGGGCGATGTTGGGTACCCGTAAACCAGGTTTACCCGTGAGCAGTGTTGCACTTTCAATTACTGTTCATGAACAGACTCAATAAAACCGAGTCTGCAATTTTCTCTTTTTGTGTTGCAATTTTTTGCTCTCGGGGATCACCCCCTTTCAGAATTTATAATCTTCACAACAGCAGGTGTTAAGTGTTTGTGTGGCGGCCGTAAAACGTCGCCCCATACTTCATTCTCAGTGTTGTTATACCTTCTGATCCTTCGAGATCATGAATTTCAGTACTTCTTGTTCTGAAAATTGAATACCGCTTAAGCCGGTGCTAGGGGGCGTGTTCACTTACTGTTCATGAACAGACTCAATAAAACCGAGTCTGCAATTTTCTCTTTTTGTGTTGCAAATTTTGCTCTCGGGGATCACCCCCTTTCAGAATTTTTAAGCCCCACAGTAGCTGGTTTTGGTTACTGACCGTTCCAAGGCGGTACTCCTGCTTTCAGCCTATGGTCAACTTTGTATGTGGCTTTGCCTGCTTGACTTTACTACTTTTCCATTTGTTGTTTAATATGCTTAATGTTTAATGCTTTTCGTCTTGATATGCGTCCTATTATGTTTTGTCTTGTTCTACACCGTTTCTTGTTTGATGGTGTTTGGTGCGGTGTCATTTCGTATGTGGCTCTCCCTGTATGACTATTTTTCCATATACACATATCAAAACACTCAGTATAAAATGGGTTAAATCGATAATAAATTCAGATGAGGCTAACTGGACGTTAATCCCAAAGTACTTCTTAGATCAATATGGTCAACATCTACTGATATTTTACATGAATATTGATAACACAAAATGTTTACCAACAACGCGTCATCCAATGACATCATTTTACAAGACAGTTCTTGAAAAGTGGATTGCCTTGACAAATGTAAAATCATCTAAACCCGATAAAAACCAAACCAAATTAAACCTCTAACGAAATAAGAAAAGAACTATAAAGGGAAATATGCAAATGAAATACAAAAAAAAACCCCAAAAGTATCATCTTCCACAGTTGGATAAATCATCCGGAATTATGTGTGTTAATGACATTTTAGGAAACAATGACCAGAGTTGTGAACATAATATTTTTAGCAAACTGATTAATAAACAGCCATGGCTGTTTGAATTACAAAAGTTGAAGAATTCACTCCTAACGCAGTGGTTAGATATACTAAAAACAGACATTTCTAAAAACAAATAAAGTAAAAACCAATTTATCCATAAATATAAACAACAAAGAAATAAATACATTAGATAATTGCCAAAGAAGATATATACTTACAAAACAAAAATTCAAACTCGCTTATATTCACAATTACTGGAACAACCTTTTCCATACAGATATTAACTGGCATAGTGTTTATAGATTTATAAACAGTGATTTACCTGACAATCACATCAAACAATACAGATTTAAACTACTCCACAAAATAATCGCAACTAACGAAAATCTCTATATCTGGAAAATAACAAATTCCCCGAACTGTTTCAACTGCATGACATTTTAACCATATTTTCACGGACTTTGAATATCTAAACTCATTTTGGAACAAATTTACATATGATTTTAGTTTTTATGGTATACAAAACCTATCAAGAAATTTAAAACGCATTGTTATAGGATATAAAATCTCTGTAGAAGATTATAATTCGTTCAATATTATCTTGACATACGCAGGTTTTGCAATATACAATGGTTATTTCTATAGCGATAGAAGAAAGGAAACATGTAATCTAACATCTGCACTTTTAAACGAATTGGATACATTGATTAAATACTATGAGAAAAGAGGTGTCGTAAACTGATGTATTAATACCTTTATTAACATGCTCAAACATGTACAGTGAACTTATCTATAGTGCCTCATGACATATGTCTAACGACACTAGTACATATTCACTGTTAAACATATTCCAACATGTAAGTTTTCTTTCTTATTGAATATACGTATACTTGTCTTTTTCTGTCTGTTCATGTCATGTCTGTGATGTTTTATTTTGTTGATGTTTGATTCTTAATAAACGGACTGGGAGTGCCAGTTCCAAACAAAGCGTACAGTACCGTTTCTCTACTGTGACATCATTTGTTAGCACAAGAGTCTTTGAAAGAAGATGGTCCTGCTTTAACCCATTACCTCAGAGGCATTTTAGACTCAACCTCTCAGAATAAATCTACCGAAAAGGAGCATTTACTAGAAGAAGGGAAATTATAACATTGTGTAGTTTTGAAACCATTGTGATAAATTGAGCACTTGCTCCATAGAAACAAATGCTATACAGAGGCGTCAAAAGACGTCAATAAGGGCAAACGGGTTAAGCTATCGCCTGTGTTGAAAATCCACATTTGTACTTCGTTTGTGTCGTCCTATTAGCGAAACTTAAATATATAAAGTAAAACATACAACTTCTTGTAGGAATCGCCTGCTCAAGGTTTGCTCTATTTGCTTATGAAATTATATCGGTTTTACCCTAAAGTTTTTATCTCTGTAAGCCAACCATTCCTTTTTTACCTCATAAACATTAAGTTCATGAATTTTCATGAAGTGATATCTTCATAAATAAATGTTCTGTTCATTAGGGAAAGCACTAAATTGATAGTCTCCACTTGCAACGCATTTTAAATGTACCTAAAATTACATGAATAATGCATATGCTTAAAAGAAGTATATCTCAAGGAAAACGGTCGAATAAACGCTAATTTATTTCGCCGATCTAGTAGTATTTACTCAAATTGCGTTTTAGTTTCATAAATTAGACATGGGTCGACAATATATTTTTGTACAACAAAACATTATCTGTATCGACAAAAAGGGTTTATTTCGTATCATTGGGGCATTTTTCGATATAAGTTCCATTTGACAATCGTCACAAGCATGCTTGAACATAACAGATACCATGTTTCTTGATGTAGTTGTAAAATGCGTTATTGAAGGGACTATCGCTTTTAGCAAGCATTTCTTTTACAGGTTGAAAGTACAGAGCGCAGCCCCAGTCCGTACTTCTAATTAATATACAGATCCTGTCACTGAACAGAATATGAATAATATTCCAATTCCAGCTTAACCCTTTCCCTTATGTAAGCCCATTTTCACGCATCTGTAAACATACATTAATATACAACAGGGAAAGGGTTAATATCCATTTATTCCTAAATAATTCAAACAAAGTCCGCCCTGATCTTATTTTTAGATTCATCCTATACTCATGTTGAGGGAACACATCAATCAAAATATTTTTTTGGTAATAAAAGTACAAAAATGAGTCATGCAGGAAACACCACATACAGAACAAACACTCGCCCGAACAGCAACACAAGGAAACAGCAAATGTACATAGGTAGAAAAAACAACAAGAGACGCAATAGTTAATAAAATCATTTGTTTTACCACGGTTCTTAAGCATCCATCATTATATTTGCAAACATTTTACCCAGTGGCAGATAAGACGATGACCTAAATATAGGAGAATATTGCTTTATTCTTTACTTGATAGAGACGAATATCAAATGCCCTTGCGAACAGTATACCCAGACCAAACTGTTATCCATATATACGCTTTTCAACGCCTTTTCAACGCCCATGCAAACTGGATAGACACCAGATCAGGCGGTCCCTGTTCTGTTTGCTTATGGAATATTTTATATCTGACTATACAGTTAGTGTATGCCATGGTAAACATATCCTATGTTTATAGGTCAATCATAGATTTCAGATACAAAACATCGCCACAATTTTCACAAATATGTGAAACACTATATTATTTATGATATTTCAAAAACGGCATACACTTGGATCTATGGCAAATATTCACTCTTTTGCTACCAATAGCGAATATGTGATTTCATATACCAACAGTTTGAATCTAGATGAGACACCGAGTATCATCAGGATCCAAACTGTTTGGTATTATGGTTATGGTTTTTTTCTTCAATAAAAATGAAAAATTAAAAAACAACCAAGCAAACGAGGGCAATATTTAGTAGTGAAAGGGTAATATTAATATCTTGTAAAAAAGCTTTTATAACGAAACATTTCCATTCAATTCACTTGAGTATTTATAAATGACACACTTTATAAGTTTGGAAATATGGAATAAATTGTACTTTATTTAACAAACAGTAGTAGGGTTACGAGTTTGATATAAACCCTTAGCCTGCTAGGAAAATGAGGTCTGCTTAAGCTCCGATATGTTGCCGTTGTCACTTACTTCTGATTCCTTCAAGTTGTTGAGGTACTACTTACTGACAGAGTGTCAAACTGTTTATTATGCAATCACGAGGAGAAAGGGGCTACACCGGAAATCCAATCAATCAGGGAACAGTGGTATCTACTTGGCATATATCACAATTAAAAAAACCTTTAGCTTTATTAATATTTCGTTCTACTTATTCAATTAAAGTTTGATTGTCCGATTTAAGCAAACAAAAACAGACCATACAAAAAGAACAAACAAACGATACATATTGGATACTGATCAGAAGCTGTTATATAAATGAATGTCACTAGTAAGAATACTAATCGTATGTTCTGTTTTAATAAATAAACGTCTTATTTGGGTCCATACCGTTTTATTTAGTCACTGAAATTTACAAGAGAAGTTCCATGTCTTGAATGCTTAATTTGTAATTGAAGTTGTCAAATTACTGACTGAAAGAGTTTAATTTTAACCTGCAGTGGTGCAACCGAATGATGTTTGCAAAAATAAAACATTGCAGACGCTGATGAGAAAACCACTAAAAAACAAACACCCGTCACGGTCATTACAACTAGCTGATGTCTTATAGACTGGCTCCTACATTTTGTAAGGGTTAAATATTTTAATTTTATTTGATATCTGAGGTGATTTCTGATATAAATAAAACTATACTCGGAACACAACAAAAGCACAATGTACGGTCAAATAGTGTGAATTCTAATCAGTAATTAAACTTTTTTTTTACATTTGGATCTGGATCAAACTTCTTGAACGTGTTAACCATTTACTCCATGTCATGTAAGAAATGGCGGCATCGTGAATATTAATTAGATTTTTTTAAATGGCAGATTAACACATGAATGTTTGACGAAAGTAGGAACTATAGAACTATAGAGCAGACCCTGATCGGAAAGCCCCTACACTGTACAGGAGTCATCTGATCTGGGTCTACCCTGTATGCAAAGGCAAACTTTTACTTGCAATTATATAATTAAAGTATGTATGGACTTTCAAATGAACAAAAAGGATGAAATATTAAAATTAAAACTATATCGAACAAACAACTGTCAATGGCATATACACAATATCATTGAAGTTAGATTTTACATTATGACAGGGGAAGTGTAATGACCGGTCCTGAAAGTGTAATGTCTACCTCCCTCCTCTGTTTGTGCAAAATGGTTGAAAGAACAATATTTATGTTCAAAATGTAAGGAATTTTCATTTCATGTACATGATTTAAATCATTTTTTTTATCAATCTTCTCATGAATAAATTCAGTAAACACATACAATGGCGATCGATAAAATCAGAAGTTATCCGGATGAGGGACCTACTCGGTGCGAGCGCCACCTATAAATTGAATTTGGGGAGATAACCCACAAAAGACGCTCATTGTAAAAAGTGACTTGTACAGAGGTGTCAATAGGCGTCCTTTGGAATGTGCGAGGTTGGAAAATGGACACAGACTCTAGCAACCATTATTTGAGATCTTCTTGTGTTTTATCTGCTGACATAGACATATTAGGTATCGCGGAGACCCACCTGCTGGGCAGCGATGTTATCTCCCTTGACGGTTATACCTGGTTCGGTCATAATAGGAGCCGAATACATAGAAACGCGAGAATCGGCTCTGGCGGAGTCGGTTTTTTGATTAGGAACTCATTACTGGTTGATTTTAATGTAGCTGTAGTTGATGATACATACGAAGGGATTTTGTTGCTTAAACTAAGCCATAAGCATAGTGAGTTGGTTATATTACCATGTGTATGTTATCTGCCACCTGAAAATTCATCCAGAGCGTTTGATGTTAACAGTTTCTATGACTCGTTACTCTCTAATATCTATCAGTACAAAGATATCGGTACCATGTATATATGTGGAGATTTTAATTGCAGATGTGGTAATCATGATGATTTTATTCGAGGAATCGATGATGTTCCTGAACGGGATATGATTGATTTTAGTTATAATAGCTATGGTGAAATGCTTTTAGACTTATTAATCAATACAGACATGTGCATCTTAAATGGTCGAAACAGCATCGGTAATGACTTTACATCTGTTTCAACAAAGGGTAATGCTGTAGTAGATTACTGTTTCGTTAACCATAAGTTATCTTGGTTTCATGGGTTCAATATTACGAAAGTTACGGATCTGATAAACAAGTCTAATATCATTTCATCAGTAGCTTCTAGTACTATGCCCGATCATTCATTATTGTCATGGAATATATGCATAGAATGTGATGTTGATAAAAAGTTTAGTAATAGTTCACATACTTCAAGTTATACCAAGTTTGATGTATCTGATGTTCCGAATGATTTTATGTTAGATCCTGAATCTCTGTATAGTGTTGATTCAACTATTTCGAAACTTGAGTGTGGTTTCCGTACACAGTCAGATATAGATTCAGTATACAGCGATTGGTGTAATATAATTAGAGATAATATGTATAAAAGATTGCCGACGAAAGAAATTCATATTGGGTCCAATAACAAGAAACGTCGCCCGGGTAAGCCATGGTGGTCTGATAAGTTGTCTGAATTATGGAATGATGCATGCATGGCAGAGAAAAACTGGTTGTCGTGTAAAGTTAAATGTAACCGAGTTGGGTTGAAATGTGTCTATGTTGGTAAGCGTAAAACATTTGATCGTGAGGTACAGAGGGCTAAACGTTTTTATTGGTATTCTTTACAGGAGCAGTTATTAGATTAATGTAAAGTTGACAAGTCGAAATTTTGGAAATCGATAGGTAAAATTGGTGTAAATTGTTCCTCGAGTAATAATATCCCAATGGAAGTTGTTATGCCAGATGGGTCTATATCAAATGATATAGACGCCGTTCTTACAAGGTGGAAAAACGATTTTAGCTCTCTTTTTCTCCCATCAAATTCGGTATCGTTGGATGATGATGTAATACGTGTTAACTCGAACACGGAAGTTAGTTTTAATGAGCATATTTCCATATTGGAAGTGCGTAGAGCCTTAGTCTCCGTCAACAAGGGCAAGGCATGTGGGTTTGATAAGATACCAGTTGAAGTTCTAGATAACGACTCTTCACTTGCTTTTCTACATGTTTTATTCAATATATGGTTTGATAAAGGTATTGTACCTACATTATGGGGTAAGTGTATTATTAATCCGATACCCAAATCGTCCACGTTGGATAAGAGAGATCCTTTGTCTTACAGGGATATATCCTTAGCCTCTTCAATGTATAAGTTATACTGTCATGTTTTAAATAGTAGACTTAGCACTTGGTCTGAAGAGAACGATAAGATTTCAGATGAGCAAAATGGCTTCAGGAAGGGCAGAAGTACAATTGACCAGATTTCCTCATTAACAGCTATTATAGAAACAAGGAAGACGCTGCGCAAATCTACGTTCTGTGCTTTTATAGATTTTAAGAAAGCTTATGATACCATTGATAGAAATATATTATGGAAGAGACTTTCTGACATAGGAATTTGTGGTAAAATGTTTGCAGCTGTAAAATCGTTGTATAACTCTGTGACGGCTTGTGTTCGTGTAAATTCCCTTAATACAGGATGGTTTGATGTAAATTGTGGATTGCGTCAGGGCTGTATAATTTCGCCGATACTTTTCAATCTTTTCATTGACGATTTGTCAATGTACCTGAAGTCTTTTAATGTTGGTATACCCATAGATGATGAGAAAGTATGTATTTTGTTATATGCGGATGATATTGTTCTAATATCAGAATCTGAAGAAGATCTCCAATTGTTATTGTCGGCGTTAAACGACTGGTGTGGTTTGAATGATATGCGTGTCAATGCTGCTAAAAGCAATGTTGTTCACTTTAGGATTCCTTCAGTACCACGTACGTCATTTAATTTTATGTTAGGAGCTAATAGGTTGCTCACTGTAGATAGATATACTTATCTTGGAGTTGTTCTTCACGAGAACCTTGATTACAACGTGACTGTTAAGTCTGTTGCCCAGAGTGCCAGTCGAGCTTTGGGCCTTTTGATTGCCAAATGTAAAACCGTAGGTGGTTTTCCCCATGACGTTTTTTCAAAGTTGTACGACTCGGTTGTGTGGCCAGTTATTGATTATAGTGCTTCTATATGGGGTTATAAAACATATTCTTGTATAGAATCCGTCCATAACAGAGCCCAGCGATTCTTTTTAGGTGTGGGCAAATACACGTCAAATGATGGAGTAGCTGGGGAAATGGGCTGGAAGCCACCTTTGGTCCGTCAATGGAAATGTATTGCTTTGTACTGGTCACATTTATCGTGTATGGAGAGGTTAAGGGTTAATAAGCACGTGGCACTCTGGTCATATAGAAAATCAAATCGTTCTTGTAAAAATTGGTACTATAAAGTTCAGTCATATTTTTATGAGAACGACTTGAATATATACTCTTGATAAGATGCGCCAAAAGTGTGAAGGCTGCATTCATTTCGCTCTGATGCTTTGCATAGTTTAAAGAGTGAAATACTTCGAAAAACTTTCTGAAACGTGACACTATTGTGCAAGAAGGAAGTGTTAATAGATTGGTGTACTTTTTAGGTGATTCTGTTGTGTGATTTGACGGAAAAAAGTGAAATTAATAAATCTTATTTTTTGTGCATTACTGGATCTTTAAATTCAAATGTGTGTGCCTCAGGCATTAGGATATACAGGTGAAGAGCGGATTAGTACAACAGGGCCACAGTTACAGTTACAGTATACCAGGTGCGATCTTTCCATTATAGGGCAATTATCGCCTATTTTGAAACCCAACAAGCTAGTATTGTCCAGGTTGAAAGAGTTAGGGCTGTTAAACTTTGGTCAGTTTGGCTTAGCTAAATTCAGAGGCCCCAGAGGGGGCAACTCAAAACCGAAGCGTATTTGGGATGAAAATAAAGGTGTTCATTTAAACAGATTAAGGGAAATACCTCAGTCAATTCCAATTGTTTCTGGAAACCGTCCGACAGAATGTAAGGTTTCACCTGATGGCGTAAATCTCAGTCATTTGAAACAGTTTCCCCAGGTAATCCCCGTTGTTTCGAAACCTAACCTGTACGCGAGTAAATTCTCAACAGTGTCCCTTTCTGAGAAAACGAAAACTGTTGTTCATGTAAAACGCGAACCTCCAATGCCTGTGAGAATTCAGACCTTTGTAAAAGTATGCAGTATAAACCCTAGATCAGTCAAAAACAAGGCTCTTTCTATTTGCGACTATATCGTTTCAAATGACTTTGATGTGGTAGCCATTACGGAAACCTGGCTCGGTAGTTCTGTTGACAATTCTTGCTTAAGTGAACTGGTTCCTACTCATTACAGAATCCAACATGTCCCTCGCTGCAATGGCAACCGTGGCGGCGGGGTTGCAATCATACATAAGGCTTCAATAGGACTTCGCCTCCATAAATCGACAAGAGATAATGATTTCTCAAACTTTGAGTACATGGACTGCATTATCAGTGTCCGAGATTTCAATATGCGCCTAGTAGTTGCTTATAGACCACCACCATCTCGTGGTAATGGTCTAAAAACCGGAGATTTCCTCGAGAGTGAGTGGCCATTTTTCTTATCTAAACTTGTGACCACCGATAAACCGGTCGTCATTGTAGGGGATTTAAATATCCACCTTGACATTCCAAATGACAGAAACACTGCTAACTTTGTTAGTACACTCGAATCATTTGGACTGCGACAGCATGTAAATGAAGCCACTCATGTGGGAGGACATACTCTTGATGTTGTTATTACACGAGATGGTGATGACTGTGTGTCAAACATTGAAGTCACGGACCCTGGACTGTCCGACGGTAGTGGTAAAATTTCGCGAGATCATTTTTCTGTAACTTTCGAGGCAAAGGCCGCAAAACCTCCAACAGTGAGGAAAACTGTTTCATTTCGGAGACTTAGGGCAATTAATGTCGAATCATTCAAAAGGGACCTCCTCGACTCAGTACCCATCGAGACAAGTATGCAAACGGCAGATGTTGATGAGCTGGTTAAATCATATACACAGATACTGGCAGCACTTGTCAATAAACATGCACCACTGTGTACTAAAACCATAACACTCAGACCATCATGTCCTTGGTATACCCAGGAACTGCACGATGCAAAACATGTAAAGCGCAAATTGGAACGGAACTGGAAAAAGTCCAGGCTCACAATAGACCATCAGCTATACAGAGAACAGTGTGCCAAAGTCAACAAGCTGCTGATAAAGTCGAGAATTGATTTCTACTCAGAGAAAATTGAAACATGCCAGGCAGACTCGAAAAGTCTTTTCAAAGTCACTAAGCATCTGCTAGGTTCAACTAATGATATCGCATTGCCTACGAATTCATCCTCGAAACAACTTGCACAAGACTTCAGTGACTTTTTCGTTGAAAAGGTGGACAAAATACGGGCAGATATTTCATCAGGCACTGTATCTAGTGTGCCGAATACCACTGAGATGCAGCATTCAACAAACTTTTTAGAAAAGTTTGATGCGGCTACAGTGGAAGAAGTAGAACAGATCATTAAGGCATCCCCCTGTAAGTCTTGCGAACTGGATCCAATACCTACATGGCTGCTAAAGGCATGCCTTGATGAACTCCTACCGATTTTGACAAACATTATTAACTCCTCTTTAGACACTGCCTGCGTTCCAAAAAGTTTCAAGACGTCATATGTCAGACCCCTTTTAAAGAAACCTGATCTCGATTCAAATGAACTTAAAAATTATAGGCCTGTATCAAATCTGCCATTTGTCTCCAAAGTATTAGAAAAAGTTGTTGACAAACGCATTGAGTCCCATCTGACCTCAAACAGTCTACACGAGCAGCATCAGTCAGCATACCGAAAGCATCATTCAACAGAGACTGCTCTTCTGAAAGTTCAAAACGATATCCTTCAATCCCTAGATAGAAACGAAATTACAATTCTGGTGATGCTTGACTTATCGGCTGCATTTGATACTATCGATCACGAAACGTTGCTGAAACGCCTGGAAAGAGACTTCGGAATCATTGGGAAACCTCTTGAGTGGATGACCTCCTATCTAAATGACCGCTATCAAAAAGTGTCAATAGATGGGGAATTGTCCACTCCAGTTAACATGAGATATAGTGTGCCACAGGGATCGGTCCTAGGACCGAAGCACTACATCATGTACACAAAACCTGTCGGCTCAATATGCAGAACCCATGGGCTCAACCACCATTTTTATGCCGATGACTCACAATTATACCTATCATTTAAGCCCAAGGACATTTCCTGTCAACAGGAAGCTTTATCACGAGTTGAGAACTGTCTCAAGGAGCTAGTGTCTTGGATGCACCAGAACATGCTGAAGCTCAATACTGACAAAACCGAGGTCATACTGTTTCATACTAAAAACACAGAAGTACCTGAAGAGATTCATGTGCAAGTAGGACCCTCTAAAATCAAGCCATCTCTGTGTGTAAAGAATCTCGGCGCATGGCTCGATTCACAAATGGATATGACATCACACATCAATTCCGTGTGTAGGTCTAGCTATGCACAGCTCCGACGAATAGGTCATATAAGAAAGTATCTCTCGCCTGCTGCTACCAAGACTTTGGTGAACTCTCTGGTTACATCAAAGGTAGACTACTGCAACTCATTGCTGCATGGAATTCCAAACAAAACACTGCGGAAGCTTCAAAGAGTGCAAAACACAGCAGCCCGCATCATAACAAGGACTTCTCGATATAATCATATCACGCCGGTTTTGAAAGAACTTCACTGGCTTCCGGTTCAGCATCGGATTGAATTCAAAATTCTGACACTTACGTATAAGGCCATGCACAATGAATCCGCCAAGTACATTGTCGACATGCTTGACGTGTACAGGCCCCGCAGAGAATTAAGATCAGCAAGTAGTTCTTTATCGTTGGTTGTACCAAAAAGTCGTAAGGTAAAGTACGGTGAGAGAAGTTTCATGCATGCAGCTCCCAAACTCTGGAATGCTCTTCCATCAGGCATTAGAGATGCAAGCTCACTGGCATGTTTCAAAAAATCTCTGAAAACGCATTTCTTCAACATACATTATTAGGGCAGTTTAGAAAACGTACCTGCTAATCGTCGGTTATCATAATTGCTGCATTGGCCACAGAGTGTTAATCCTGCCACTTCCTTATGACTGTGGACTTTTAAACCCCTTTTTCAAATATAATGCTCCACAAATGTGGAAAATAGATAAATGAATAACAAAAACCTCATCCATATTTTATGGACTTCTAGGGAATCCCCTTGCTGTTGAACGTGCGGGTGTTGTGTCAGCGGGATTCCGCTGTCCAGTTGTTGCGGTGGCCGAGGGAGTGCTGTTCTCAAACGGGGCATCCCTATATGCTTGGTACCTCTGGTAACTCCAGTTCCAATGCCGGAGGGAGCACCGTAGTGGAACAGGGCTACCCTCTACGGTATAATTCCGCGCTGGTACATTGGGAGTCTTGCTGGCATGACTTGCTACCCTGTCCTTAACCAGTGCCAGGGATTCCTGTTAAGCTGACCCAGTTTCCGTATTTTTGCTTTCCAGTGAACTGGGTCGTGTAATATATGGGCAGCGGGCAAATTAAGCCTGTACGGTCTAATGCAGCATCGCGTGTCTCAGTCAGTCTCGATTTGTCCGATGTGATTCCTTTGCCATTGCAGCCGGTGGGATATGTTGCAGGAACAGTATACGTGATACCTTCTTTAGCTCTACTTTGGCTGGGCTTTTTGGGTTCCCATAATAAGACATTTTATTCTGTAATTAAACTTTGGATATACCCAATTACAACTCTATTAAAATATGATACGCTGTGTACTCCCTCATTGCCATAGCGGGTCGAATAGTGTTTGACGACTGGAGGGGTTGCATAGTGCGCGTATATAACAGTTGTGTATTTGTATTGCTTAGTTTATATGCATGAACTTCAAATTGATCTGTTCTGTTACCTAATTTTCCGGCAATAATTTATGTGCAGTGTTGTATGTTAAACGAATGTACCCAAGTCTGTTGAGTCTGGGTCAAAATTATGGGACGTACTGGCACTGCGCATAGAATGTTGCATTCAAGTTATGTTTTTTTACAATCTGAGTGCGTTGACACACTATAATAGAACATACAGACAGATAAACTTACGGAAAAGATTAGCTTATTTACCAATGTCCTAAATAAATTCTATTTTATTATTATTCTTATCTATATATAAGTATTAAATGTATTTTATTTTAAATTTTTCTGTAATTTACGCATTATTGTACAGTAAATGTATCTTTGTGAAGCGCTTTTGAACGCACATATCCTGTATGAAAAGAGCGCTATATAAATGTGGTATAATAATAATAATAATAATATATACTGTCGTTTGGAATATCCGATCGCTCGGTCATTTTCTCAAATTGTTGAGACTAAAACGGTTGGTAATTTCATTAGTAACTGGCTGCGTAGAATTAACAGTTATGTTGGCACATCTGGCCGTGGTCGTAACAAGCTTAGATTGTACAAGAGTTTTAAATTCAACTTCTCTACAGAGCAATACTGTAAAATGGTACTCCCGCCTTTGCAACGGTCGGCTTTTTGTAAATTTAGATTGGGTGGTGCTCCAATTCGGATTGAAACTGGCCGTTATGAGGGTCTTAGTGAAGAGAGTAGAGTTTGCCCATTTTGTCTGGACAATACAGTAGAAAGTGAAATGCATGTGATTTTGAAATGCCATATGTACAGTGATTTAAGGGAAGAGTTGTTTAGAAAAGCATGTACTTTTAGTCAAGATTTCTTAGACTTAGATGATTTTAATAAATATGTGTTTCTGTTTTCCAACACAGACGTGATAAGGGACTGTGCCAAAACCTGCTTTTACATTTTACAGAGACGGCAAGTTTCATTTTGTAAATAGACTGTTATTATTATTTAATTTTTTAGGTATCTGATATTCCGGATATGTTTTATATGATATAGTATCATATCATTTTGATCTTTAAGTTTTCTTAACAGGTGTAGATTTTGAACATAGGAGTACTTTAGCTTGCTTTTGTTGATTATTCTTGTTTCATTTTATACTCTTTTTTTAGACCGTTTTGGTATATTGGATCAGTATTGCAATTTGCAGTGATCCGATTTTATTTGTGTCATACTGTGATGTTATAAACATATGTGTTATATATGGCATGCAATGTCATTTTTACCATCTCTTATAATTCCTTTATGGAATGGCTATGCACTATTTGAAAAGTTTATTGTATATGTTTTTATATTTGCTGAATGTGCATTGATGAGATGTAAATAAAGATTCTATCAGTGAGGAAATTGGTTAAATGGTCTTAATATATTTTCAAATTGTTTTATTTATAAACAGATTACCTGTAAACTCATTTGTAGAATTTGACAAAAAAATAGTTATTGAATAAATAAATCCATAACGGGAGTTATAAATGCATGTTATAGAACAGAACAGAACAGAACAATCATTTTATTCAGTCACAGATTACAAAACGTACATTTTGTAATAACATGTGAAGCAAAACATAATCAAATGATTTCTAAGGCAGTGGGACATTAGACTCGTTAGTAAGAGATTCCGATATTAAAAAGTTAGATGTTATTCAGCAATTTTTCAGCAATGGAGGGGAAGGTGGTAATTTACTGCAATGCTAAACTAGATTATCTTACCACAATATCACAATAAATAACAATAATAGTCTAAATAAGTACACCAATGCTGCTTATCGATTATGCAAGTCAGTTCCTTTTTTATAAGAAAAGAACAGGAAACTGGACCGCCCGTAGCCATGTCCGTCTGTTCCCTTTTTCCGAGAGAGAGAGAGAGAGAATATCAAATATTTAGCCCTGACCCACTATCGTGGGAATTTCAGCTGTCCGCAAAAGGCAGCACGTGCCAGTAGTAAATAATGAAATTGACAGACTGAAAGTACAGTATAGCCCACCACAACCGGTCACTCACAGAACTACTTGTAGCTACCTCAAAAACTTAACCAGTCCAAATCGGGAAGAGAGTCAAGCGAGACATACCATTTGGAATGTTCCACTTTACTAGGATCCCGCTCCAGGCGACGAATTGCGCCAGGTATACTCGGTCAGTAATTTCCCTTCCGGAATGGGTAGGCTCCGCTGTACTTCATTCAGTAAATACCAAACATAACACGTGCTCTCAGTTAGAGAAAAAACTGTGTAACACATGACTTGTAAGATGTTAACGGCAGTAGGTAAGTACGAAATTTAAAAAAACAACAACACAGGACCAAACTTGTTTTCAGTAGTAAATACCAGTACAATTTATATTGTTTAAAAATCTGTCGATGTAATTCAGCTACCCAGTGTTACGTGAAAAGGTCACATAGCAGTGTTGCGAGCAGCAGGCCCTGTCCGCCATGCAGTCCTTTCTGCTTGCCAGTCACGGTGTGTCGGTCGCAACACTGTATGTCAAAAACAATAATAGCAATAACAGAAATAGGAATAACAGCAATAACATTGACAGAACGGTGATATCAACAAAGCAGAGAATGAAATCATCAAAATGATATTATATTCCAGATCAATGCAGGCAATGTGAACTGCATGTAATTTTGGTTTACATTGTTTATTTCCAAAAAAGGGACATAGGCAAGCAGTGTATACCCGGATCAGATAGCTTTGGTAGTTCATCTGGTCTGGCCATGCAATGTTGCTGACCCGCACGTGTATCCTTGTTTACTAGAAAGTTAGGTCTATATTTATAGAAAATAAATAAGTAAATGTTTCTTCTTAAAGCAAGGAACCGCAAAAGCGATCAGAGCAAAAACAGAAAAAAATACATTGATGATGAGTAGTTGACGTTTACATTTAGCTTAAGTATAGTTAATAGTTCTTTGAAATAATTTCATTATACATTTCATAAAAGCTGAAAGGTTGTTTAATGTCACTTGGTTTGTGGAACACATCAATTCTTTGAATCTGTTGGTATTCGGATATGTAAAGAATTTTTCCTGAACAAATTTCTGTCTTATATTATCAAAATGTGGGCATTTCAACAGATAATGCATTTCATCTCCTATCTCATTTAGTTCACACAGGTTACACTTACGATTTTCATGCATAATATATGATTGTTTCCAACGACCTACTTCAACTGGAAATCTATGATTCCCAGTTCGAAAATGTATCATAGCCAGTCTTGATGTCTGGGGGAGATTTATAAGATACTGTTCTAAGTGTAGGTTATCCTTGAAAATAGCATACATTTTACCTTTCGATGAATTTCCGAGTTTAGAGTGCCAATCTTGCGTAAACTGATCAATAAGCCGGTGTTTAATGAGTTTATGTATATTTTTTGTTCGGATTGTATTCTGATTTAGCCATATATCTGAAAAGCCAGTCATATTTAGAATGTTTTTAATATAACTTGTCCATTTGTAATTTGCGTTTGATTGAGTGGTTAACTGGTAAAGTATATGCGAGATTTTTTGAGGTCTAGAGTGAATTAGTGTAGTCCAAAATTTTATCATTCTGGTCTGTATGAGTATACCAATGGGAATACGTCCGAGCTCTGCATATAACATATACCTTGGTGTAGACTTTCTTGTTTTTGTTATACGCTTATAGTTCGACACTACTAGCTTTGCAATTGTTGTGTCTATGGACATGTAGTCTAACTCTTATCCTCGGTAGAACCTGTCTTAAACAACCATTTATTTATTAACATAGGAATCTTTAAACAAGTGAATGCTTAATGTAGGGCAAAAGTAAGGCAGATTTAGCCAACATCTGTCTTAAAGAAAAAAAGTTATGCTGCATTCTGTTCTTTGAAAAAACGCACGGGAAAATCGAAATATTGGCTTTAGATCTATTCATTTAAATTTTAAGAAATATCTCAATTGTTTCCGCCAATATTTTGGCCATGTTTGTACTCATTATAGAGGACATAGAGCAATATTACTTGGTTTGGTCACGAGACCTATCCTTGACATTCTACAGGTGAAGGTAAACGACGACATGGTCTAGATAGAAAACTACCGGTATTACAGATAAAGGTGCATATTCAAATACTAAAATCATTTTTTCTCCACCAAACCCTGTGCGTGTAACCACCCTTTAGAATCGTCTCGAAGAGATGATTTTTATGAGTGCTCACACATAGGGGTTGGTGCAGAAATCAAGGAGTTGTTCTTGAAACTATTTTAATCTGCGCATCTTATTTGGACCTCTGCTTACAACTGGACTGACTTTGAAATACCAGATCTGCTCAGAATGGTTACAGAGATGGCTAGAGGGAAATGTCCTCAATCATGTCCCTCATAGCCTCAAACAATTCAAGGAATCGAAAGTATGACTCGGAGGTTATACAACTTCGACTTCATGTTCAAGCATTTGAATGGTCAAATATTGAGTTTCGCTCAAACTCTGATTAATCATATGCTTGAGACTTAACCAAATGTTCTATAATCTCGGTCCTGATTGTAATGAATGCACACAAGATGCTCAATTATATAATGCTCTACTTGTAACTAGTTATCTTTGATTAATTGTAAGAGGGCAATATCCCTTTCCCTCACGTATTTGCAAACATATTAGACCCGGATCAGACGGCAACTATCGGAGCCATCTAACCATGGTCTGTTATGTTTGCTTAGTAAACAATGTAGATATGAATATGCAGTTTCTGCCTTTATAAAATATGTTCCTGTTTGTAATGCCTTTATGAAAGTTTAACTAATGAATATTCATACAATAACTGTATCTTATTAAATAGTCATGAAGTAAAGGGTTATTTGTAATCACAGTACAATCCCGCTAATGCGACCGCTCACACGAAGTCTAATTCTGGAGTTTTAAAAAAACTATGGTAGCTTAATGCATGACAAAAGTGACAGCTTTCTGTGTCACATTTGCTCAGAATCGGGTAGTTACCTGTTTTAACAGTTTTCTGTGGTAATAAATCACGCGGTCGCTTTAGCCAGTATTTACTGCACATACAATGTGAAGGTGAAGTTTGTCCTTTATTGCACTGCTTACAAATTGCATAGCGACATTTACCTTGACAGTGGTTATTCAATACCGTTTATCGGGTTTAATGGAATTTGAACGATCTGTTTCTTTACTCTCTAAAATGGTCACAGTTTTGCAACTCCCATATTTCATAGCTATTTTGCCCATGAATATTCAGTAGGTATTGAACTTTTGAATAAATATACAACAGGGAAAGGGATACACGAGTGAACTTACAAGCATCTGCAACATACGATATCTTTATTTTTCAAGTGAGTCCGTCTAACAATGCAGACAAACACTTCTGTGTTCAACGAAGGTCAATCAATGGTCACTTCTCTGAGAAAACCGACATTAACCCTTTTGTTGCCAGTGTTTGTTTTTTTGTCTGCAAATGATACAATTTTTATTCATTTATTTGTATTTGTCTTCAGTTTTGTCTCAAAGCAACAGTCACCGTAACAAACACTTTGAATCATCATAAAGGATTATAGAATTATGTATTTTGTTCTTAGCCTATCTCTATGTTGTCACCACTCTTTAGAAACATCTCGAGAAGATTATAAAGAGTGGTCAAAAGTTCACATATTGATTGATTCTTAATTTACCTCCATTCATGAAGAGTTATACATCAAATCAATATCAATAGAATATACAAAACTATAACATAACATGTAAATAGCGATATAAATACAATTAATTAGAAGCGGCCTGTAACACGGGAAAATGCGGACAATACAAAATACAATTAGAAATACAAATGTATAGTACTTGAAACACAATTTATTCTTTGCTCCATAAGTACACAGTTCTACACCTTTGCTTACGACATAACACAGATACGATCCCATAGCATCCACGAAGACCAGATATTCATTTCATGTGTCTGAATGTCCTGGTAAAATTAACATAGTCACCATTCATGAAGTCATAATTACTAAACTGAATATCCATGGAGCAAAGGGGCAAGTATGTTCATACATATTATACATGTGTAAATAATACACAATAATTATTGATTTAATATGGAGGCACCACCCTGCCATAACCACGAATATGATTAATCATTAATAACTAATCATATTTCCCTCTGGCGAAACGAAACGCAGAAGGAAAGTGTAGGTATATTTATGAAATGTTACTGTACTAGAACAAAACCCTTGACGTACGCTCGTCTGGTAAAAATGTTTGAAAGGGGCGTCGTGACGTCACGCACCTTTCCCTATTAAGCCACGGACAGACGGACGAACAAACGGGCGAAAAGTGCAGAATATTATATACACTATAATGGCAATAAGAAACTTTACAGACAAAACAATTAAACCCGCTGTATATGAAATTAATAAGACATTATCATGAATATACCACAACACAAACCCTCGGACGAAACGAAACACAGGGGGAAAGTATATGTATATTGATGACAGTACGTCGTGTAGTGTTACTGAGAAATACCTTTTAGGCACGCTCGTCTGATAAGAGCGATGGAACCGGGGTAGCATAACCACACACCCTTCCCACGGTACTCTAATACGGACGAACAAACAGACGGATGAACCGTAGGGAAAGCTACACACATCATATCGGTGGCAAGAACCTATACATACAAACACTGAACACACACCACCCATACAGTACCTATCTCTCATGTAAGGTAGACACGCACCCACCCAGATATACAGACATATATGTGTATACTATATGAAATTGCAACAAAAGTGAGAATTCGTTTACCACAGTGCTCTAAATAGATATATAATATGCAATATAATGTGTTAAACCATTCCTTCCTGGACTATTATTTGATCAAACTCCTTTGAATAACTCTACCGAAAGGGAGTATTAACTACAGAAAGGGAGAAGTTTAGAATTGTGTAGTTTTGAAACCATTGTGATAAATAGAGCCTTCGGTCCTATTGGGCAAATGCTCTATTTATCAAAACCGTTTCAAAATGTGACTTTTACAGGGGCACCAACATGCGTCACTATGAGGGGATGTGTTAAACTAATTTCAGAACAACATATTATGAAACGCTTTAACAACCATTATTAAAAATATAGATATGATTCTACAGTTTCTGTCTGAGTCAAAATGTTCTGTGTTCATATGTCATTATAAAATATATTCTAATTAATATCCATGATGTCATTATTTTTACGTGACTTTGCAACAGGTAAATATATGACTATAAAAGACAAATATGTATATTCATCGAGTATTCGCCGTGAAAAGACTGCCATTGTACAACCTACCTTCTCCATAAATTCGACAGTGCAATCTGAGCCTGAAACATAATGAATCTTGATCACATGCCGAACGATTCCGGGTCTAAAACCGGTGTTCATATTGAAAAACTTTGTATAGAAATGAAACATAAGGATTGTCACATGAATGGCACTGAATGGCGACATGTCACGTGGATGACACCATTTTACGTGTATTCGTCCGCCCGTCTGTCTGTAAGGGTATTGTGCACACAATAAGTAGTGAACTTGTGTGCACAGAAGACGTTTCACCCAGAGGAAATCGGAGTCGAAGAGCACTTTATTGTAAAAAATAATAATGGATACATAATCTGGAAATTAACTCCCAGACAAAACTTACTAACAGTATGCGCATCAAAGCCTGCTATTAATTATTCCTTAGATGCTGCAATCAGTTGCAAATAAAGGTTTCGGAGATTATCTGCATTATTGTAAGATAAGTTGTATTCCTTTGGGAATATCCTGATTAATCGTCTCTTAACCCTTAAAGTGCGGCGCACGAGTCACTAAGGTCCTTTGCAAGCAGTGTAGACCCAGATGAGAGGACTCCTAGTGGATCCCTCTCATCACGGTCTGCACTGTTTGTCATGTTAAACTTTTCTTTAGAAAAAATCGCTAAATATTCACCATAAACTTGGCCTGTTTGAATTTCGCAATAGTCCATTTGAAATTGCAGAGTCATAATGGTTAACAAATAGCTTTGAACGGCCATGCAATGTGAAGAATGTAGTGTTCACTGTAGACTGTTTGTATCGTCTCCAGGACTAATCTGAACGTATGGCACAGTAAAGTGTCACTTATGCGATCTCATAATGTATTAACATAGGATGAGTGCATAACCCTTTACTTCATGGGCTACTTTTAGATACAACCTCTTGGAATAAATCTACCGAAAAGGAGCATTAATTAGAGAAAAGGAAAATTTTAGAATGTTGTAGTTTAAACCATTGTGATAAATAGAGCATTGTCTTCTATAGGAGCAAATGCTCTATTTATCACAATTGTTTCACAAAGTGACTTCTACACAGAGCCGTCAAAGTCGTCAATATGAGGGAATGGGTTAATGCAGGCAAACGTTATGCAGAAAGCTCCAACAGGGGCGTTCTGCTTAACTCTTGTCCTGCATTAAGTTGAAACCTGTTTTAAGAATCCATAAAAAGATTTCTATTGAGAGGTCGTATGAGTGCAATAATATTTCCATTGAGTGGTCGTATGAGTGTAATATTTCCATTGAGTGGTCGTATGAGTGCATATTTACTGTATATTGTAATAAATCTAAAGTTGTAAAACAAATCGAAAGGATAACTGTAAAGCAACTCTTGGAAAAACTTGCTGACATTATCAAGCCTTGCTATTTATCACTCCTGTGAAATTGCATGTAATCCGATTCAAAACGGGGGTCTTAAGAGATATTTAAAACATTTAGTGCAGACTGACATATGTATTCCAGTTGATTCCAAACTGGTTTCAGTACACCCACTCACTTCTACAACTCGTTGTTCGGAGATATAATAAGATATCGCTATCTTCCAAGGCTGAATACATGTACACAGAAATATTTGTATAAATGAACGCCTTCCCGGCCATTTACTCGTATTGTCACATGCAAAATTCTTCTGCTTTAGTTTTTATCAAAGACTTCTCCCTTTTTATATTACATAACAATAGTAACAAACAGTTACCAATAGTAACAAATAGTTACCAATAGTAACAAACAGTTACCAATAGTAACAAACAGTTAACAATAGTAACAAACAGCTAACAATAGTAACACACGGTTAACAGTAGTAACACATTGTTAACAAACAGTTAACAATAGTAACAAACAGTTAACAATAGTAACAAAACAGTTAACAATAGTGACAAAACAGTTAACAATAGTGACAAAACAGTTAACAATGGTAACAAAAACAGGTTGTTTTTTTTGTTTTGTTTTTACAATGGTAACAAACAGTTAACAATGGTAACAAACAGTTAACAATAGTAACACACAGGTAAACAATAGTAACAAACAGTTAACAATAGTAGTAAACAGTTAACAATAGTAACATATAGTTAACAATGGTACAAACAGTTAACAATAGTAACAAACAGTTAACAATAGTAGCAAACTGTTAACAATAGTAACAAACAGGTAACAAACAGTTAACAATAGTAACAAACTGTTAACAATAGTAACACACGGTTAACAATGGTAACACACAGTTAACAATAGTAACAAACAGTTTAGACCCTGATCAGATGCCGAGTAACTCGTTCACAATTCAAATTGTTTCAGATTTCTTGCTATCTCGCCACATATATAGACAAGAACGTTTGTGTCACATTACAGGACAAAGGGATAAGAAAGATCTGGAACTATTCTCTTATACTAGACACTTAACCTTTTTTCTGCCAAATAAATTTCGTCTGCTACGATTATCGTCTGCTCCAGGTTTAATGAATGTCGCAGTAAATTCACGTCTAACAAAAAGCGCTAAACATTATTGTTTTCTTCAGATTTCTGGTATTCATGATGATAATAATTTTACTTTTTGTTGACAATAATTAAGGTAGTTTCTATATACAGTAACGATGGATCTTTAGATATTTTTTAAGCGAATAACTGCTTAACCCATTACCCAAAGGCTATTTTTACACACAACCTCTTTGAATTAATCTACAGGAAAGGAGCATTAATTAGAGAAAAGGAAACAATTAGAATTTCGTAGTTTGAAACCATTGTGATAATAGGATCCTATAGGAGCAAATGCTCTATTTATCATTCTGGGATATGTTGGCGGACATTACATCAAACATTACTGTGGTTTAAGGTTTAAAGGTATCATTAATTAGCTAATGTCGATAATTACATATGAACACGGGGCGTTATGGTCATAACAGTAACCTCACAATCAAATCTAAATACATTCATAAGCAAACTGTGCTCGTCAGATGGTTCATGCAGGATCTGACTGGTCTGATTCTACTCTGTTGGCAAACACATTAACCCTTTCCTTCATACAAATGCTTTTTCACATTTTTGCAAAAACAGTAGACCCAGCTCAGACGGCTCCTTTAGGAACCATGTGACCATTACCTGCTCTGCATAGTAGATCAAATTCAAAACATTTCTACCGATAACAAAACATCCGATGTGCATATTATTGAACTTCAACAAATACATATTCATAATGTAATTATTTCTTACATGACTAGTTTAGAGGGGAAGGATTTAGGACTAGTATATGCACGGCTCATCCTTAAAGTATTAGCAAACAACGCACATAGCACATGGTGTTTTGTGTCGACCTCGATATATGATATGTGTTTTGTTGTATAAACTGCATGGTTTGTGCATAGTCTGCACACAGGTATCGTATATTTGTTTTCATAGCACTTGTAAGTGATACGCTTGTCAGTTGGCTCACGCTGTCGTACTTCTTTACATACAGTAAAATACCTTTTATGCGACCACCAAAATTGGGTGTAAGTTTGAATATTAACAGCAAATAGTGCTTAATTCAGGACGACGTTATGCAGAGAGCTCCTGCTGGAGCTTTCTGCGTTACCTGGGCATTTTGGATTTTTCGTGTGAAGAAGTCTTCCAGCTGGCGTGATTCTACCCGAGTGTTCTCCTGTGTACCGATCGATGCAGGTTATTCTATCACGGAAGACCTCGTGGGGGTGGTATTCTGCCACATGTTACCCTTTTCCTTATGTAATGCATTTTGACGCATCTGCAAACAGAGTAGACCCAGATCAGACAGTTCCTATAGAGTCTGATCAGCGTCTGCTCTGTTTGCTTATGTAGTAATATAGATCTGATTCTACAGATTCTGCCTGAGCCAAATGTTATGTGTTCATATGTCATATAAAAAAATATCTCTTTAATATTCATGACGTCATTATTTCCTACATGCATTATTCATCAGGGAAAGTGTTAATTAGCTGGGTGGGACAATATGACTGATTTAATGTTAATGCGATGTAAAATCCCGGTACAAACAAACGAACAAAGCTTTTAACCCTTTTCGCCATGAATATTCATGGAAGAAATAATGACATCATGAATATTGATTAGATTATTCTTTTATATTGCCATATGTACACACGATCTTTTGGTATTGGTAGAAACTATGGAGTCATATTTGTTATAATGGCATATGCAAACCGAGCACACCCTGATTAGACGGCTCGTATAGGAAGGTGTACATGTGGGGTGAAGAGTTAACCCTTTCCCTGTGCTACATTTATTACAAATTTCAATACCTACTGAATATTCATGGAAAAATTAGTTATAATGAAATATGGAAGGTGAATTATTGTAGCAATTTTAGAAAGTTAAGAAACAGATCTATCAAATTCCAGTAGCAAACAGAGCAGACCCTGATCAGACGGCTCCTCTAGGAGCCGTCTGATCTGGGTCTACTCTCTTTGCAAATGCGTAAAAACACGTTTATAAAAACATATTATGAGGGAAAGGGTAAAAAACATTTTTGTTTACTTCAACAGCGGCCACTTTATAGGGGATCTACTGTAATTTCATTGGGGAAAATCTAGTACATGCTATAAGCAAATTCGCAATTCATGACTAACCGACCATTATTTTGTAAAATTGTTGTGTATTATATTTCAAAGGCTATGTCACGATATCTTATACATGTATATGGTACACGTAAAAAGCTTTATGTTTAAAACATGAGGCCATGTGATTTGTTGATAAACCTTCGCCATCAGAAGCTGTGACATGGACGGGATACTTGCGTTATCATTTTCCAAATATTTAACTCTTAATAAACGCTCTACCGCGCCTTTCTAAACAGAGTAGACCGAATTTAGACGGCTCCTGTAGAAGCCAATTGATCAGGGTCTGCTCTGTTTGCGTATGAAATAATATAGATTTGATCCTACAGATTCTGTCCCGATAAAGAATTCCTTTATAAATAATGCTTTTAAAACTGTACAGCTACTTAATATTCGTACGCTCATTATTCCTTACATAAGTATTTAACAGGTAAAGGGTTAATCCATGTATGTATACTGGCCTTTAAAAGGAAAATACAGTAATGTACATAAAGACCAGTGGACTCATGAAGGAGCATCTGGCCAGGGTGTGCACTGTTGCTTAACCCTTTTTCTTATGCAAGCCCATTTTCACGAATCTGCAAACAGAGTAGACTCAGATCAGACGGCTCCTATAGGAGCCGTCTGATCTGGGTCTGCTCTGATTGCTTATGGTGTAATATAGATCTGATTCTACAGCTTCTGCATGAGCCAAAATGTCATATGTTCATATGCCATTATAAAAGGTTCCTGATTCATGATGTCATTATTTCCTATATGAATATTCATTAGGGAAAGGGTTAACAATTAGTTCACAATGTCACGTTTTTGAATTACCGTATTCTCTCTAATAAATGTCTCTCTTTGAAAAGTCATATCCTGCGTGGCTCCACCCGACTGACATTAACCATTTGTCCTACAAAAAGTGAAATGATTAGACATTCTCCTACCAAGCGTGTCCTGACTGTAATCAGCCATTATCCTACCAAGCGTGTCCTGACTGTAATCAGCCATTATCCTACCAAGCGTATCCTGACTGTAATCAGCCATTATCCTACCAAGCATGTCCTGACTGTAATCAGCCATTATCCTACCAAGCGTATCCTGACTGTCATCAGTCATTATCCTACCAAGCGTGTCGTGACTGTAATCACTCATTATCCTTCAAAGCGTGTCCTGACTGTAACCAGTCATTCTCCTACCAAACGTGTCCTGGCTGTAATCAGACATTATCCTGTCAAGCATGTCCTGACTGTAATCAGTCATTATCCTGTCAAGCATGTCCTGACTGTAATCAGTCATTATCCTACCAAGCGTGTCCTGACTGTAATCAGTTATTATCCTACCAAGCGTGTCCTGACAGTAATCAGTCATTATCTTACCAAGCGTGTCCTTACTGTAATCTGTCATTATCTTACCAAGCGTGTCCTGACTGTAATCAGTCATTATCTTACCAAGCGTGTCCTGACTGTAATCAGTCATTATCTTACCAAGCGTGTCCTGACTGTAATCAGTCACTATCCTGCCAAGCGTGTCCTGACTGTAATAAGTCATTATCCTACCAAGCGTGCCATGACTGTAATCAGTCATTATCTTACCAAGCGTGTCCTGACTGTAATCAGCCATTATCCTACCAAGCGTGTCCTGACTGTAATCAGCCATTATCCCACCAAGCGTGTCCTGACTGTAATCAGCCATTATCCTACCAAGCATGTCCTGACTGTAATCAGCCATTATCCTACCAAGCGTATCCTGACTGTCATCAGTCATTATCCTACCAAGCGTGTCGTGACTGTAATCACTCATTATCCTACAAAGCGTGTCCTGACTGTAACCAGTCATTCTCCTACCAAACGTGTCCTGGCTGTAATCAGACATTATCCTGTCAAGCATGTCCTGACTGTAATCAGTCATTATCCTGTCAAGCATGTCCTGACTGTAATCAGTCATTATCCTACCAAGCGTGTCCTGACTGTAATCAGTTATTATCCTACCAAGCGTGTCGTGACAGTAATCAGTCATTATCTTACCAAGCGTGTCCTTACTGTAATCTGTCATTATCTTACCAAGCGTGTCCTGACTGTAATCAGTCATTATCTTACCAAGCGTGTCCTGACTGTAATCAGTCATTATCTTACCAAGCGTGTCCTGACTGTAATCAGTCACTATCCTGCCAAGCGTGTCCTGACTGTAATAAGTCATTATCCTACCAAGCGTGCCATGACTGTAATCAGTCATTATCTTACCAAGCGTGTCCTGACTGTAATCAGCCATTATCCTACCAAGCGTGTCCTGACTGTAATCAGCCATTATCCCACCAAGCGTGTCCTGACTGTAATCAGTCATTATCCTACCAAGCGTGCCATGACTGTAATCAGTCATTATCCTACCAAGCGTGTCCTGACTGTAACCAGTCATTCTCCTACCAAGCGTGTCCTGACTGTAACCAGTCATTCTTCTACCAAACGTGTCCTGACTGTAATCAGTCATTCTCCTACCAAGCGTGTCCTGACTGTAATCAGCCATTATCCTACCAAGCCTGTCCTGACTGTAACCAATCATTCTCCTACCAAGCGTGTCCTGACTGTAACCAATCATTATCCTACCAAGCGTGTCCTAATTTTAACCAGTCATTCTCCTACCAAGCGTGTCCTGACTGTAATCAGCCATTATCCTACCAAGCGCGTCCTGACTGTAATCAGCCATTATCCTACCAAGCTTGTCCTGACTGTAATCGGTCATTATCCTACCAAACATGATAGCGTTGAAAGTCGCTGATCTGTTAATAATAGCTCATACACATGTTTAACATCTCAGAAATGAAACAGTTCGTATATCATCTCTACAGCTTAACCCTTTTCTCCATAAATATTTAGAATAGTCAGAACTAATGACGTCATGAATATTAATTAGATTAATTTGTTATAAATAACGTGATATAATAGCATATGAACTAAGGAATGTTTGGCCATGGCAGAAACTGTATTAAATCATATCTATATAATAGCATTAGCAAAGACAGCAGACCCTGATCAGACGACTCCTAAAGGACCCTATGGGTCTACTCTGTCTGCAAAAGCGTAGAAATGTGCATTTATGGAACAAAGGGTAAACTGTATACTCGAAGAATAATGTATATTCATAGTTGACACCTACAACCAAATCAGTGAAATTAAATATCATCTGGTGTAGTTTAACAGTTTCAGTTCAGTTTTATTACTGGCAGTCAGCATTCAATAATGCCTTTGGCCATTTACAAACAAATTATCAAATATGGCAAAGTCATACAGTTACATACATTTCAATATTCACAATTCAAAACACAGAAATGACAAAGGATCACACACATATATTTACGTGTTAATTATGCTTATGTTCAAGATATATGGTGCAGGGATTTTTTTTGTACTTTAAATGCTTCGTTAACAAAATTCGCTATGTAAAAAAAATAAAAAATCAGAAGACATAATTCTGCAGAATTTGTTAATTGACGGTCATGGTGTATAATAATTTCATACGGTTGAAGAACGATTTCACAGCCAAATATGTGTCGTCTGCAAACACTGTCGTCTACAAATACTGTCGTATGCAAATAGTATCGGCAAACTTGCCGTCTGCTACTATATTCGTCGGTAATATTTATCCCCTATCTTTCCAAACATCAGTACTACAGTCTAGATCCAGATGAGACGTTGAGTAACTGTGAGTCTCATCTGGAGTCAAACTGATTGCATAAGTAATTACAAATGCGACACTTGCAGCAAACAACCGTCGAAACCCGACACACAGGGCTAGCTGCCATTGACACAACACACAGGGCTAGCTGCCATTGAGCTCAAACTTTTGATTGGTCAAATCTGACCAATCAAAAACTTTAGAACGAACTCAGACTCAACTAAAAGTTTTATAAGCATGGATCCAGAAGGAACCTGTTGGAACCATCAGCCACGTTTACTCTGTGTGCTTCTTTACATTAGATAGATATCTGATTCTAAAGGTTCAGCATTGGTCAAAAACACTTGTGCTCATGTACAAATATAAAAAATGAAATACTCATGGAGTAAAGGGTTTAAAGATAGTTTGAACATAAATAAAGAGGCCGTATACAAAAAGGCGTCATGATAAACTCCAGTGAATCCTGTCCTAAGCGGTCAGTTATGTATTGAACATAGGAATCTTAAAATGCAGATGGTTTATTAATGCAGGACAAAAGTAATGCAGAAAGCTCATATAGGAACTTTTAGTATTACTTTTGACCTGCATCAAGCTTCTACCTGCCTTACAAACACATTATTTTGATGGCCGCGTAAGACAGGTTCTACTGTATTCTAATATAAATATGACAAATGAAAACGATAATGGACGAGAAAATAGACAATGGTAAAATTATACAAAACTACCCCAATAACATATTAACAAATCACAAATAGAAAAAACAGAAACTGATATTTATGAAAACAATATCAAGGTTGGAAACATTGCGGAAAATCATTTTGTATTATATTCAGATTAACTACTGTACTTTGTATTATCCCATTTGCATTACTTCTGAAATGCCCCTTGTATTTTAATCATATACTTTGTGAATATCCACGAAGAACACCGCCCATTGTAAGTATTAACCAAATTACTTTACTTGATAATAAACCACTTGCATTACTTCTGAAATTCTCCTCGTATTTAACCCATTCCCTCATATGGACGACTTTTGACGACTCTGTAAATGTCACTTTATGAAACCATTGTGATATATAGAGCATTTGTTCCTATAGGAGCAAATGCTCTATTTATCACAATGGTTTCAAACTACACAATTCTTAAATTTTCCTTTTCTCTAATTAATGCTCCTTTTCGGTAGATTAATTCAAAGAAGTTGTATCTAAAAATAGCCTATGAGGCAATGGGTTAAATCATATACTACGTGAATATCCACGCAGGACGCCGCCCGATTTAAATATTAATTCAATTACTGTATTTTGTATTACCCCAATTACATTACTTCTGAAATACCCCTTGGATTTTAATGATATACTTCGTGATTATCCATGCAGGACGTCGCCTGGTGTAAATATTAATTCAGTCCCCGTATGTAAATATAGCAAAGGGAAATCATGTCCGATGTCCAAAAGTAGAAACATCCATTACCGTATTGTCTTTAATAATCACCAATTTGGCGTCACATTTGTAATGTGAGGTTCTTGCAGTTGTACACATTGGATTGCTTATTGCAGAATGAACGAAATGCAGAAAACACATAGGGGTTTTCTACACTGCTTTCAGACTACATTAAGCTACCATCTGTGTTTTGAAAAAAAAACTATTTTTATTTAATGGTTGCTTTATATGTTTTAGTTGTTTTATTCATCAATACCCTCCCCCATCCCTCAATGAGTAAATGGGCGTTTATTACAGTAGGGTGTGTATTAGTGAGATATACGGTATGTTATATACAGCAGCACAAATTACCCTAGGTACACCTATTTTCTCCACTCGATTCTAGAGCTGAATAATATTAAAGATGTTAAAGATGAACTATACAATGGATGACAAAGTAGAAAATTGTGTAGACCTTGATGAAACGGTTCCTTCAAGAGCCGCTTGATTTGGGTATGTATTACACATGTACTATTTGCATACGGTTGTCTGTCTGAAATTTAGGATACTTTGTCCACAAAGGCGTTAACCCTTTCGGCGCCAGATTTCTAATTGTCGTCTGCAATCCAAGTTTGTTAAATCATTCAGTACAATTAGGAAATGATATAGATCAATGCAAATTTCAAAGGAATAAAGCACATATATAGAAATGTAGATTGGGACAAATAGTGAAGTCCCTTATCCGACGCCGCCTTGAAAATACGGCGTCTGGTCTGGAACTGCACTGTTTGTCGTGGTGCATTTATGCGACTGCGGCGGTGAAAGGGTTAAAAGGCATCATTATCAAAATAATTACTCCATGAATGTTAGATTAAATAATCCATTACCCTATAAATATAATTTAACTGAATGTGTTAAGTTGCATATGAGGAAGGGACTTTTGTCACAGTTAAAGCCTGTAAGAATCAGGTCTATATTACCCATAGTAAACAGAACAGACACTGATCAGAAAATGTATATACATAGAGTAAAGCGTGAAAACAAATGTACATGCAACATATAAAGTTGCGATATCTTATGTATATAGTTTCATAAACAAATTTAATTTTGAGCTTAAGTACATTTGTTAAAACGAACCCTTCACTCCATAAATACACATTTCTGTCCCGTTGTAGACAGAGTAGACCCAAATCAGACAACTGTTCCTATAGGAGTTATCTGATCAGGGTCTGCTCTATTTGCTTATGATATAATATAGATATGATTCTACAGTTTCAGCTTGCATGTGTTATAACAAATTAATCTAATTTATATTCATGACGTCATTATTTCTTGCATAAATATTCATGGAGAAAATGTTAAACGGAGAACCTTTGTATACACGTCGCAGCTATAATAAGGAACATCATGAACCATGGGGACCAGTCACTGAAACTCTGACAACCGGAAGTATCTTTATTGCAAGGTCCTAAATTGCTTGACACAACTTTATTCACAGCAGGCAGGAGAGTATTCCATACGTAAGCATTTCTTTCGATTTGATTTTTCTTATTGATCGTTGTATTCAAAGTCGGTCCGATTTCCAAGTACATTTGATTCGCCTGTGTGAATGGCTGCCAGTTTATGCCGATGTCGCGCGGTTGATTCGGGTTTCCAGATTTCGCGAAATTAGACCACATGGTCATGATACGCTTTGAAAGATCGTCTTCCCAGGGTTTAAAATTGGCCCCGTTTGTCGAGAAATCAGTCAGTGCAAAAGACTCGCCAAACAAGTATTGCATTTCGTCTCCATGGTTAGCTACATGTGTCCAGTTGGGCGTCGGTACCAAATGAGTGGAAGGAACGGCCATGAAATAGTACATGTACGCATTGTGTGTGGAAAACTGGCTGTGAACACCAATGGTCTTTAAGCATTGAATAGTATATCCAATTTCTGTGTACATTTCCACATATTTTTCTCGTATTTCATATGGATTTTCTGGATCATCCCATGAAGTGTATATGGATATAACAAATTTTGTAAGCATATCTGTATCCCCTTTTAGCTGGTGAATACGTATACACGCTGGAATCAGTGTATTTTCAAAGAAAGTTCTGTTTGGACGAAACGAATTCATATCTCTTATACCAAACAATGGGTTCACATTAAATGCTCCCTCACCAGAGTTAGTTCCCATCATCACATCGAAGCTTGCAAATACGTTTCGTTCGTTAGATGCAACATCTAAATTACTATCCAATATATCTGATGGAGACACTTTGACAAAGTCGTTATCCACTGACGGTAAAAACATGCTTGGAATTCGAAACAAGTTGTTTGTGACGTCTGCCAGAGTGTTAGAGATACTTTCACCTGGAATACTCTTCAGACACTCCAATAGTTTATCTGTGTTACTATTGTCACATCCAACAAATGAAGCAAATTCCTTCGCCTCTGCTATCGGATCAAGAGAAAAAAGTGCTGGGTTTGATGCAGATCCACTTTGGGCAATAATACGCTGAAATCGCCCTCTGTTTCCGGGATACAGTCCCTGGAATACCACACACCCAGCTCCGGCCGACTCTCCAAATAGCGTTATACGACCCTTGTCGCCTCCAAATGCTCCTATGTTTTCATTTACCCACTTTATAGCAAGGTGCTGGTCCCATAATCCAAAATTACTGGGTTTTCCACCGCCTACATTTAGAAACCCCAGTACTGATAATCTATAATTAAAAGTGACAATGATCACATTACCTCTCGCAGCCAGCAGATCCGCATCGTACGCGTTGGACGAACCAGATACGTAACCACCTCCATGTATCCATACCATTACTGCGAGTGGTCCAGCAGACTCTGTAGTGTTGGGTGCATAAATGTTCAAAAAAAGGCAATCTTCCGATTTGGGATTTCTGTCATTTCCAGGAGTCCGTAGCTTTATGCACTCTGCTCCATGTTGTTGAACGACCAGGGGTTTCGGCAAAACAGCTTTCATCACCGGTTTCTGGAAACGTAACTCTCTGATTGGTGGTTCGGCATACGGTATTCCATGAAACTTAGACACCTCTACAGTAGAGCCGTCAGCAGAAACGTTTGTCTTGAAGCCAATAAAGGTTCCGGCAGGTGTGTTTATGGTGACATTGATGCTTTTTCCCGTCGCGGCAGCGATAATAACCGCGAAGAGATTAAGGAAAACGACCATTGCTACCATCTTCAATCACAAATCTTTGACGAATGTGAAATATTGTACCGCAACAAAAGGTGTACACGGCCGTATTGTTGAGGGCCTCTCAAAAAGTACTGTGAATATCCGTAATGGAATGATATCGATACAAAAACAAATATTATTGTAAAATACACACCACATAACTTTCCTGTTTAAAACCGTTTGCTATTATTATATGTGTTTTTTTACTTCTATTATGGCTATACTTGTGTTTAATGTGTACGCGCATGTTTTTCAATTTCAACGTCTTTGTTTGAACTTTTACAACTATATACATGTATATATACGTTGCGGGGGCTTTGCATTTTTAAATTTAGCTTATTGCATTTTGTACACAGGCGGTTGCTTAATACAGAATTAAAATAATGCAGAAGTGGCTAACCTGTACAATAAAACCTCTATACCGGGCGTTCAATTTGGTATAAACATAAGTATTGTAGACAGGTGGCAGCTTAATGCAGGGTGAAAGTCGTGCAGAAAGCTTTCTGTATGACTTTCATCCTGCATTAAGCAACCACCTGCCTAAGAATATCTAAATTATTCTCTAGTATAATTCCTGTTTAGAGAGGTTTTACTGTGTTTCTAAGTTCGTTCGTCCAAAACCACTCTAAACAACAATTCTAGTAGAAAATAATTCAGATGAATAATTCAGATACTTTTAGGCAGGTGGCTGCCTAACCAATTCTCTCCTATTGACGCTTTTTTGCGCCTCTGTAAAACTCATTTATTGAAACCAAATGCTCTATTTATCATAATGGTTTCAAAACTACACAATTCTAAAATTCTCATTTTCTATAGTTAATGTTCCTTTTCGGTAGATCAATTGAAAAATGTTGGGTCTAAAAAAGTCTAGGAGGGAATGAGTAAAGGCAGTGTAAAAGTCATGCAGAGACTGGTATTTATACTTAATTGAAAGTCCGAATTAGAGGGAGTTTACTGTACACTCCAATTTGAAATAAATATATTTTAGGTCTCAAAACAGAGTATTATACGACCCTCATTATATAAACTGCCGCGCGTTGGCAAATGTCCCAAGTGGTGCAATGTGCATTTGGATTGAATGTCTACTAGCCTACTTTATTACGATACAGTAAAACCTCTCTATAACGGCCACTAAATTACATAAAATATTTTATGTAAAACGCAGGTGGTTGCTTAAAGCAAGATGAAAGTAAAACAGAACGCTCCTATAGGTACAGTATACTTTCACGTTCCTTTAAGCAGCCACCTGCCCTAAATACCAACTAATTAAAACAATTTAGTGGCCGTTATAGAGAGGTTTGATTGTATTTCACTATCAACTAGCAGATCGGGTGTATTCGCATGGCCTTGACTATACTTGCGGTTCGTGCGTGTCATAACTGACACCAAATACATGTCCTTTGTAGATGTAGTCATGATTATAACTTTAGCCTTTCGTTAACGCTTTTGTCAGGCCTTTGCAAACAGAGTAGACCACGATCAGACGGCTAATGCAGGAACCATCTGATCAACATCTGCTCTGTTTGCTTTTGACATTATAATAGAACCAGCTCTACCGTTCCTACTGATATCAAACTTTCCTGAGTACATGCGTCATTATAAATCTTCAGCTAATACATATTCATGCTGTCATTACCTCTTAACCCTTTCCTTCATGTAAATGTATTTTCACGCATTTTCAAACAGAGTAGACCTATAGGAGCCGCCTGATCAGTATCTGCTCTGTTTACTAATAGAATTTGACAGATCTGTTTCTTTAGCTTCTAAAATGGCTACAATGTTCCACCTTCCATATTTCATTATAACTATTTTGTGCATGAATATTCAATACGTATTGAAATTTGTGCTAAATATAGAACATGGAAAGAGTTATGTTAAACATGCAATAGGGAAATATTTGACCTTTTGACCTCTCCATGAATATTCATTGAATGCTTGTTAAACCCATTCCCTCATAGGCTATTCTTAGACCCAACCTCTTTAAATAAATATACCGAAAAGGAGCATTAATTAACTAGAGAAAATGACAATTTTAGAATTTTGAAGTTTGAAACCATTGTGATAAATAGAGCATTTGCTCCTATAGGAGCAAATGCTCTATTTATCACAATGGTTTCAAGAAGTGACTATTACAGAGGCGTAGAAAGGCGTATTTATGGAGGAAAGAGTTAAAATGGTACGTAACAAAGGGACATTTTGGCCATGACGGCAAACACTTCTTAAGTATCAGTTCTATATAGCTATAAGCACATAGAGCAGATCCTGATCTGACAGCTCCTGCAAGAACTGTCTGGTCTAGGTCTGCTATGTTTGTATAGGCGTGACACGTGTCTATATGATGTAAAGGATTGGCCCATTTATCTCTTTAAATGCGAGACAAGCATGTATTGTCATCTGTTAACAGTGTAGACCCAGATCAGAGGATCAGAATGCTGAGTCGAATGTCGCGATATCTCAAAGTGTTACTTCATTCGCACACTAAAAACCTTAGCTAACTGTTGAATGGACAGATCTGCATCCCCATTAGTTATTGTTTGGGCGAACTAAAGTTAACCATATTTCACGAATGCAGAGCTGAATGTCGATTCCACAATTTGTATTGAATAGTTAACTATTTCGATCTCATATCAAGTTCACATACATAATTCCTTTACACCAATTAAATGTGGGACACACATGCACTTTCATTGCAGCGGCGTAGATCAAGATCAGAGGGCTCCTATTATAGCCCTCTGACCAGGACTGCACCTGTTGTCATTTAGAACCCGCAGAGTGGCATATCCAACCAGTGCTTACCCCTTTCACCGTTGAATATTCATATAGGAAATAATGACGTCGTGAATATTAATAAGATTATTTTTTATAATGGCATATGAACACAGGATATTTCGACTCAGGCAGAAGCTGTAGATCAGATTACACCATAAGCAAACCGAGCAGACCCTGATCAGACGACTTCTATAGGAGCCGTCTGAGCTGGGTCTACTCTGTTTTCAGATGCGTCAAAATGCGCTTACATAAGGGAAAGGGTTAAGTAAAGAGTCTAAAGCGTAAGCTTGCTGAATGATGTTGAGTGACAAACAGTGCAGACACTGATCAGAGGCTTCCTAGGGTGGCCTCTATAGTTAAACACTGATGGGCTATTTCACTTTTTAACCATTTCCCTTATGTAAGCGCATTTTGACGCATCTGCAAAAAGGGTAGACCCAGATCAGACGGCTCCTATAAGAGCTGTCTGATCAGGGTCTGCGCTGTTTGCTTATGGTTTACTATAGATCTGATTCTACAGCTTCTGCCTGAGCCAAAATGGCCTGTGTTCATGCGCAAGTATAGAAAATAATCTTATTAATATTCATGACGTCATTATTTCCTACATGAATAGTCAACAGGGAAAGGGTTAAATTCAGCATTGGAATGGTTAAGTCTTGTTGTTTAAGTGTATTCGCCCATGTTTGTATTCTGAACAAATCTGAACAAGAGGGGGTTACATTTGAATAAAGGAAAGAGGGGGTTACATTTGAATAAAGGAAAGAGGGGGTTACATTTGAATAAAGGAAAGAGGGGGTTACATTTGAATAAAGGAAAGAGGGTGTTACATTTGGAGCATTATTTGTAGTAAGTTCACCTTTTCAATGCTGTACTTACAGCGTGAAATAGCCCATCAGTGTTTAACCATTGTCCTGTTTTATACTTATCCCAAATTTCAACACCTACTGAATATTCATGGGCAAAATTATTTTAATGGAATATCGAAGGTGAATCATTGTAGCCATTTTACAAAGCAACACACCGATCTTTCAAATTCCATTAGCAAACAGAGCAGACATAGATCAGACGGCTCCTATATCTGGATTTACTCTGTTTGCAAATGCGTGAAAACAAGTTTATATGGAGGAAAGGGACCACTCAGTATGAAATAATTAAACGTTCTAGAGGACAAACAGTGAAGACCCTATTCCGAGTATTATACTAGGAGCACTCCGACCTGGGTCTATACTGCGTTAAACTCCGAAAATATAGATTATTTAAGCAGGACAATGATCCTGAAATATCACTAAAGCATTATCTTACCCGCAAGCCATCTATCTGGATTTGTAAATTTCGATACGTGGTAGCCTCTATTCGAAATGAGACAGGAAGATATGAATTTGTCATTGAGGAAGAACGCCATTGTTATGCCCTTTCTGTAAGAATATTGTAGAGAACGATGCACATTTAATGTTAGACTGCCCTATTTATGAAGATTTGAGTGAAACTTTATTTCGTGAAATACACGATGTATGTGAAAAGTTTTCTACTCTTAGTTATATGATAACTTTATTTCTACTGTGTTGTAATTGTATTTATCATACGTGTTTGTTGCTAGTCAGTTCATCATTGATCTTATCTAAGGTGGAAACTGATTTTTCTTAAATCGTTCTTTTAATAATACACGTAAGTGTCACTTTTGTAAATCAGATTTTATTTCTTCTCTAATTGCAGTATTTATAACAATGATAAGCAGCAACCACGTAGTGTTATTAATGCATATAATACGTGTGTACATGCTATTTTTAATGTGTGAAGTTTTTGTTATTTCATCGAACCGGAATAGTTTTGTACAATTCTTATTCAGAATGGCTGTGTATTTCATGCTATTAAGTATAATCAATTAGCTTGTCTCTGTTCATGTATTAATATGAGACAAAATATAATACAGTAGAACCTCTTTTAACCGGAATTCTAGTAGAGAAGCTTTAGATACTTTTAGGCAGGTGATTCCTTAAATGCATGGTAAAAGTCATGCAGAAAGCTCCTAGAGGAGTTTTCTGCATTCTACATGACTTTCAACCTGCATTAAGCAGCCACCTGTCTCCAAGACCGATATTCATACCACATTTAGCATCCGGTTTAGAGAGGTTTTACTGTATATGACAAATATACTGCTACCAGAAGGGCATTCAGCTCATCGTATGTAATGGCAGGCTTGAGCCTGGAGCTTGCACATATTACACCCGTAGAAATAAGTGTATCTCAGGTACTGTTGACTACTTGATTGAAGAAGTTATCTCCCTTCCAATAACGACTAATATGCACGTACAATGTACTTGATTTTCTTGAAAGTCATGCCTTCTGTGCACGTAAATGTGTACCGTGGTACAATATGTTGACATGTTGGTACATTCCAGTGCCTCTTGTGAACACAGGGGGGTGTGTGTGCATTGGCAGCACCTTTAACATGCCAAAGCGGTAGTTTGCAGAAACCCGTATGGACCCCGGTTTGTCCCATGGGTGCATAATGTGTGCAAAGTACGCCTTCTGTGCACGTAAATGTGTACCACGGTACACTATGTTGACATGTTGGTACATTCCAGTGCCCCTTGTGAACACAGGGGACCACTGGAAGCATCTTTAACATGCCAAAGCGGTAGTTTGCAGAAACCCGTATGGACCCCGGTTTGTCCCATGGGTGCACAATATGTACACAAGTACGACTTCTGTTCACATAAATGTGTACCACGGTACACTATGTTGACATGTTGGTACATTCCAGTGCCCCTTGTGAACACATGGGGGCCACTGGCAGCACCTTTAACATGCCGAAGCGGTAGTTTGCATATTATAAAGAACCGTTCCAAAAGCGCAACAGAAACACAGCTCCTGTGATAGGTCGAAGCAAGGTCGTAACAGCAACGTAGTAAGCGTAGACGAAGCGTAGACGAAGCGTAGCCTGAAATCCCGTGTCGTAGTGGTAGCGTAGTAGAAGCGTCTTTGAGAGACATCAAGCGTCGTAGAAGCGCAGCAACATCTCGACAGGGTCGTAGACAGCGCAGCGAGATCGTTATTGAAGCGTACTATAAGCGTACTAGAAAGTCCCAAAATTAGGCACATGACGGCGCTTCTGTGGCGATTTGGAAGATTTTGGAGTAGCGCAATGATCGCCATGAACGCAGTGGAACCGGCGCCCAGTGGAATTGGTGAATTATGTATGTCTGATTTTAAATGCTATGCTTGGCTTGAAACATAGGGGACCACCCTCGCCGATTCTATATTTGTCCTATTTGTGAATAAAATTACTAACTGTTTGCACTTAAAGAATTAGCCAGAGCTCACTAATTCTGTATAAAATTTATACAGAAATTTCCTTCATATGTACACACTGATATTGCGTGTCATTCAGTCGGTGTCTCTGTATATAAAAACTTCAGTTCTTAGAGCAGCTATGTAGGCTACCTTGTCATTATTTAGCTTATCACAGACTGCTCTGATATTATGATATCAGAGAGATAACCAGGAGGTTTCATATTTGATAGTTTCGATGTTCTACAAAAGTGCGAACTCCTCAAGTATAATTATGTAACAATTTGCGGTCACGTTTGATTTCCATCCAACTATATGTTGGAATAAGTTCTGAACAGGCATGTTGCCCTACGTAGATGTACATACAAATTAGAGAATGTGTTGCCAGGTGACAATTTCAGTCAAGTTCTTTTCCAGACTTAATGGTTGTTTATGCCCCTATTCCACATAGACCACGAATCGCTGCGAATTGAACATTTTTAGGATTCGTAGTGGAATCGGAAACAGTTCGTGCAGTTCTTAACTGATTCGTATATATTCGTAATCAGTTCGTGCAATTCTTGAGCAATCGGGAAATCGTGACAAAAGTTTTGAGCTGTTCAAATTTTGGCCACGAACTCTCGAATCCAAAAGATCGTAGTTAATTCGTAACAAATGCCTAGTGCTTTCTTAGGAGTCGTAATTGAATCGTAATTGATTCGTAGGCATTCGTAGATATTCTAAACTCGTTAACTCTTAACTGTTAACTTAATTCGTAGTGCTTTGTTAGGAATCGTAATTGAATCTTCCACCCTGAGCTCCTGCATCAGTCTGTTGTAGTGACCGTATTCTAGCATTCTAGGTGGTGTCAGCTACGGACTAATACATAACTTGAGGCTCTTCTCCTTCTTCTTCGAAGCAGTCTCCTAGCTACCAGCAGCTGGTACTGATACTCCAAGTTCAGGACCAACACTACAGCTGCTCTACGATTAACATCCATTATAGAACTGATGCCTTGCAAGCAGGGCTGATGGCCTTTTTATACCTATACTTAGGGAAAATCAAACGAATTGTCAAGAATAGTCAAGAATTCATTATTATTCGTACCTCATTCGTATATACATTCGACGTATTCTGAATTGATTGGTAACTGATTTCTAACGCTCGTGTAGTATTCGTAGTAGATCGTAGTGAATTCTTGGCAATATTCGTGCGATTCCAGCCGAATCCCACGAGTATTCGTAATACTATCGTACCTGTATCGTAACTAAATCGTAGAGCGTCACTAATTGGTCCAGAACATTTACAAAAGTCCACGAATCGTCACGAATTCTAAAATGTATCAGTTCTTGACGATTCGTTGGATTCGTGGTCTGCGTGGAATAGGGGTATTACCAGTGGCGTTTCGGCTGCCTTAATCAGGACGCGTAAGCTATATAATACACAGCATTGAATATATTAACAAAGATCATATCATCCGACTTCCGGAACATTGCAGTCTGTGTCCTACTTTTACAGAAAATATTGTAATACAAACATGTTTCCATTGTTCTGTCAATGATCTTTATATACAATGCCCTATATCGGAAATCTATATATAGAGTGGGCTTAGTAAAATACGTTCTTGCACGCGTCTGTAGAGTAGATTACGGAACTATTTCGTTGTGATGTCTTTTCAAAGGACAATTCAGTCATTAGTTGTTTGAAACGTCTGTATTGATTTGCAACACATGTACGTTTATGACAGTTCCTTTCATAAAAGTTGTTAAGGAGTGTAAAGTCATGTAAAGTACATGAACAACAGATAAAACTTTAATCACCATTTCTCCACGAAACCCTATGTTGTGACCACTCTTTAGAGTGGTCACAACATAGGGTTTGGTGGAGAAATAAAGAATTCATTCTTGAAAATGTTTTAATTTATGCATCTTATCTGGACCTCTGTGTCAGTATATTGATTTAACCCTTTCCCTTATGTAAGCGCATATTGAATCATCTGCAAACAGAGTAGACCCAGATTAGACGGCTCCATAGGAGCCGTCTGATCAGGGTCTGCTCTGTTTGCTTATGGTGTAATAAAGATATGTTTCTACAGCTTCTGTTTGAGGCAATATGCCCTGTGTTCATATGTCATTATAAAAATAACCTTATTAATATTCATGACGTCATTATTTCTTACATGAATATACACCAAGCAAAGGGTTAATCCATTAGTGCCCAGTGTCCCTCAGACATGAGGTATGCACTCTCAGATCAGAGGCTCCACGTAGGAGCCCTCTCATCACGTTATGCAGTGTTGCTGAGCCTAATTGTGTCAATGGTTTTTCCAGTAAATGTGTTGTTTGCTATGCGCCTCCACATGAAAAATTGATGGGTTCCAAAGTAAGATCTAGACGAGATTTCTTTAATCCATTACCAAACTCTTTAAATAAATCTACCGAAAAGGAGCATTAACTAGAGAAAAGGAAATGTTTAGAATTTTGTAGTTTGAAACTACTCCTATAGGAACAAATGCTCTATATATCACAATGGTTTCACAAAGTGAATTTAACAGAGTCGTCAAAAACCGTCAATATGAGGGAATGGGTTAAATAATATGTGAATAAATGTGTTATGTTATAATAAGTTTCAATGCCATGATTGATCTTGAGACACTTGTGATCTTTCGGTGATGCATCGTGCATTTCTCGCAGATGAATTTGAATTCGAAATCATAGAGTACATGTACGTGTCATGTAATAATACCTGGACGAAGCGATACGTGCGTGTGCAAAATAAAGGATACATGCATTAGTATTTTGCTTAGCCCTGGTTATTAATAAAGATTATACAGTAAATCTTCTATACCGGACGTTAAATTTAGTATAATAAATATCCGTCTTGGAGACAGATGGCAGATTAATGCAGGCTCAAATAGGAGCTGTCTGATCTTTTGTTTTCCTGTCTGCGGCGTATTCATGGCCGAGTTTCGCCCGTCGTCCACAATAACCTCCGCTGGCTCACCGCCATGCGTCGTACTCGCTCCTTGCCTCCTCGTACATGATTACTCGTGGTTTTCGTCTCCACATTTTGCTCTCCGAGTAGTCCCTCCTAGTCATGCCTCCCCGATTGCTTTCACACTCATGTTCGGATAGACTGCATCTTCATATGGTGGAATCTACTCATCCAATCCGGCTATACTCTTTCGGACTCTCAATGACAAGCCATGTCACAAGTCAATGTGGGCTATTGGCTACTTATTTTGTTGTTGTTGTTGTTTGTTTGTTTTGTTTTTTTGTTGTTTTTTGTTTTTGTTTTTTTTTTTGGGGGGGGGGGGGGTACTTCAAGCTTCACATCCAGTTTTTCTCAGACTCCGTGTGGGTGGGAGACACAGGAAAGCATCCCTGAAATTGTCCGAGCCGACCGGGATTTGAACCCCGGGCCTCCGGATTGGTAGTCAAGCGCGTTACCACTAGTCCACCGCTCCATCCTATGGATCTGTCTGATATTGGTCTCCTCTGTTTGCAAAGGCGTGGAAAGGCGTATTTATGGATTAAAAGTTTAATTTTAGACTACAGTAACGTCCCGATAGTTTCAACGCTCAAACAGATATCATTATCGGCCTTTAACCAATTACCTGTTCTGTGTTTATTTCAAATTTTGATACCAACTGAATATTCATGGTTAAAAAGGTTATAACGAAATATGGAAGCTGGGACATTTTAGCCATTTTAGAAATTAAAGAAATAGATCTATCAAATTGTATTAGCAAACAGAGCAGACCCTGATCAGACAGCTCATCTAGGAGTCTACTCTGGGTCTACTCTGTTGCAAATGCGTGAAAATGCGTTTAAATGAAGAAAAGGGTTAACCCATTACCCATGTTTTTGAGTGACGGTTACTGTGACCATGAACTTTGAAAAAATGTGAACTCAAAATCAATAGAGGACATGCACTGAGCATGACCAACCTCACTCAAGTCTTAACACTTTCCCTCATATACATGTCATCGTCTTTTCACGGTCGCATTTGCAAACAGAATAGACCCATATCTATAGGAGCCGTCTGATCAGGGTCTGTTCTGTTTGCTTTTGACATTATATCGATCTTATTCTACAGTTTTTGTCAAACAAAAATAAATTATTGAACAATTTATATTATGAAAATTCAGCTAATAAATATTCATAATGTCATTATTTCTTACATGAATATAGAATAGGGAAAGGGTTAAGCATTATGGTGTTTTGTTTTCGCCATTTCCTTGAGATCAAATAGAAAATACAATTATGACTGATTATTTTACTAATCCAAGCATGTGATAGAACAAAGACAGTCAACAATTTTGAACGGAGCCTTGTTGCATATAGTCAACAATTAGAAACATTAACAACACGGACCACAATGGACACACACTAAACCTTGAACCATTTGAAGTGACTGGAACACATGATTTCGAACGATGAGACAGAACTTTACTCACAGCCGGCAGAAGGGTTTTCCATGCGTAAGCCCTTCCTTCAATTAAATTGTCCTTGTTAGTCGTTGTGTTCAAGGTATTGCCGATTTCTAAATACATTTGATTCGCTTGTGTGAATGGCTGCCAATTTACGGCGATGTCGCGTGGCTGGTTCGGATTTCCAGATTTGGCAAAATTAGACCACATTATCATGATATTTTTTGAAAGCTCTTTTTCCCATTTTTGAAACATGCCAATTTTTTTTATATTACTCATTTCATTCATATGTATTCCAAAAACATATTGCAGTTCATCGCCATGATTAGCAACCTGTGCCCAGCTCGGTGTTGGCATTAAATGTGATAAGGGAACAACACTGAAATGATACATGTAAGCATTTTGTCTGGAAATCTTGCTGTGTACGTCCATGGTTTGTAAGCATGGAACAATAAAGCCAATATCTGTGTGCATGTCCAGGTAATTGGCTCGTATACGTTTTTGATTATCTGGATCATCCCATGAAGTGTACGCGGATATAATGAATTTCGTGAGGAGGTCTTTATCATCTTTTAATCGGTTCTGTTGTAAAAACTGTTTCACACAAATTGGAATAAGCTTCGTTTCGAACAGAGTTCTATTCGGCAGAAAGAAGTTCATATCTCCTTCAACACCGAACAACGGATTAAAATACAAAGCCCCTTCACCGGAATTAGTCCCCATCATCAAATCGAACTTTGCAAAACTATTTCGTTCCATTGATCCAACATTTAAATGTTCATTCAATATGTCTGTGGCAGATGTTTTTATGAAGTGGTCATCCACTGATGGATTAAATGGTGTTGGGACACGCAACAAGTTGTTTGTGACATCTGTCAATGTATCGGAGATGGTTTTACCCGGTAGACTTCTAAGACAATCCAACATGTTTTCTGTTTTATTATTGTCACATCCAACAAGCCCAGCAAATTCCTTTGCTTCTGATATCGGATCTAGGGATTCAAGCCCAGGAGAAGATGCGGAGCCACTTTCTGCTATGATACGGTGAAAAAGTCCCTTGTTTCCGGGATAAATTCCTTGGTATATCACACTGCCAGCCCCTGCCGACTCTCCAAATAACGTTATACGACCCTTGTCGCCTCCAAATGCTCCTATATTGTCATGCACCCACTCTATAGCAAGTTGCTGGTCCCATAGTCCAAAATTACTGGGTCTGCCGCCACCTACATTGAGAAATCCCAGCACTGAAAGCCTATAATTGATAGTAACAATGATGACATTTCCTCTAACAGCCAACACATCTGATTCATAGCGATTTGAAGAGCCAGCAACGTAACCACCTCCATGAATCCATATCATAACAGCGAGGGGCCCATCCGATTCTTTAGTGTTAGGTGCATAGATGTTCAAGAAAAGACAGTCCTCTGACTTCGGCATACTGACACTTCCGGGAGTTCGCATTTTTATACACTCTGGACCGTGTGTTTGAACGACCATGGGGTCGGGCAACACTTCTCTCTGCACTGGCTTCTCGAATCGCAGCTTTCCCACAGGTGGTTCGGCGTACGGTATTCCAAGAAACTTAAACAACTCTACGTTGACGCCGTCGGCGGTAACATTCCTCTTAAATCCAATGAAGGTCCCAACAGGAGTGCTTATGGTTACATTGATTATCTGCTCCGTCGTGACAGCGAATATAATTGAGAGGAGGTGAACAAAAATGACTATTCCTACCATCTTTAAAATTGAGGTGTGACAAGCTACACAGAGACGACCTTGTTATCTAACCTTCTGCATTTGTTTAAGGGTCTCTCAAAAAGTACATTTACACAATCATACACTGACGTGGTTTTACATTGTATTATTACATTTAAAATGATTAAATAGCAATATATTCTAACCCTTTACATGATGACATCGTACATGTAGGTGGCGGTGGTCTAGTGGTAACGCGCTTGACTATCAGTCCGGAGGTCCGGGGTTCAAATCTCGGTCCCACCCGGAAATTTCAGAGACGCTTTTTCGTGTCTCCCACCCGCACATACTCTCCACCCAGGGGTTAAAATGGGTACCTGTGAGGGTCACTCGCCGGTACTGCGGCTGCATGATTGCGCCATATGTTAGCAGTGCTCAATATTGTAGGCCAATGACTCAATGACCAGGGGAGTAAATGTACAGTCGGCTGAGCGGTCATTCGGACTGAAAGTAGACTATAACTAGGTACTTTTTATGTTAATTAGATGGCATATGAGCATGGGAAAGTTTAGCCATGGAAAAAGTTTTAGAATCAGATCTACATGTATATTGTTTCGACCCTGGTCTACAGTAGTTGTCTGTTCTGGGTCTATTCTGTTTGCGAAAGTGCTAAAAGGCATCTCAGTGGAGTGGGAGCAAAGGTTTGATTTGTAACACACAACTTTAAAGGAGAGTGTTTCACCTAAATAAAGTATGTTTGATACGAGAGATAATGTAGCAAAATGCTTCAAAATGTGTGTCCTTGTATGTGTCTTTGTATGTGTCTTTGTATGTGTCTTTGTATGTGTCGTTGTATGTGTCGTTGTATGTGTCATTGTATGTGTCGTTGTTTGTGTCTATTCAGCACTTTACCTAGTAAACCATTTACTCCATGAATATTCATGCAGGAAGTAATGACATCATGAATATTAACTTGACCAACTCTTATAATAACACATGAATACAGTGTGTGTGCGTGTGTGTGTGTGTGTGTGTGTGTGTGTGTGTGTGTGTGTGTGTGTGTGTGTGTGTGTGTGTGTGTGTGTGTGTGTGTGTGTGTGTGTGTGTGTGTGTGTGTGTGTGTGTGTGTGTGTGTGTGTGTGTGTGTGTGTGTGTGTGTGTGTGTGTGTGTGTGTGTGTGTGTGTGTGTGTGTGTGTGTGTGTGTGTGTGTGTGTGTGTGTGTGTGTGTGTGTGTGTGTGTGTGTGTGTGTGTGTGTGTGTGTGTGTGTGTGTGTGTGTGTGTGTGTGTGTGTGTGTGTGTGTGTGTGTATTGGGGGTGGGATTAAACAGTATAGAATCGTACCTATATTATATCATAAGCAAACAGAGAAGACCTTAATCAGATGGTTCTTATAGCAGCCGTCTGATTTTGGTCTACTCTGTTTGCAAAAGCGTAGAAAGATGTATTTATGGAGTAAAGGGTTAAGACAAAAGTTCACGTTTTCAAACAGAGATCACACTGATAAAATAATTCCTGAATGGATTCGTCAGATCCTGGTCTGCTCTGTTTGCTTATGGAAGTATGTAGATTATGCACTACATCGTGTATTCACTTACCATTATAAAACAATCAAAGAATAAATTTCAGGATGTCAGTTAGTTTGGTTTATAATAGACTCATTCAACACCTCCAAATAATACGAGCGTTTACGAGATAAGCATGTACTGTTCTCTCTTAACCCATTCCCTCATTCTGACGACTTTTGACGATTCTGTAGAAGTCACTTTATAAAACCATTGTGACAAATAGAGCATTTACTCCTACAGGAGCAAATGCTCTATTTATAACAATGATTTCAAACTACAAAATTCTAAAAATTTCATTTTCTCTAGTTAATGCTCCTTTTCGATAGATTTGTTCAAAGAGGTTGGATCCAAAAATAGCTTATGAGGCAAAGGGTTAAATTTTACATACACAATTCGGGTGATATGAGTTTTGATCGGTACAAAACAATTGCCAAAATATTGTACTTTCCAGATTGTGAAACGATTGAATCTTGCGTATATATATAACACACCTTATAATAGATACAATAATCAATGTACAATAGAACCTGACTTAACCCTTCGCTTGCTAATCGCGTCAATATACCTACCTGTAAATAGTGAAGACCCAGATGAGACAGCTCCTGCAGGAGCTGTCTCATCAGGGTCTGCACTATTTACAAGTTGATTGTGCAACCAGTGCACTCCACAGCAGTGATGACACAGCGAAATACTTGTACACAGTGAAGATATATGTAGTTATACAACAGGGCATGGGTAAAGAAGGAGCAATGTATTTTAAAATTCAGCAAACGAAGGGTTAAGGGACCTTATATTGATTTGACACACGATTTTTAAAAAAAAGCCGGTGGTTGCTTTTTTGCAATATCAACAGCAACGCAGACAACTCCTACAGGAGCTTTCTGCATTACATTTGACCTGCATTAAGCTACCACAGTCCGTACAGACCTCTTATTAAACCTCTTTTGTTATCACTTTACTCTTTCCCTGTTCTATGTTGATTCAAAATTTCAATACCTAATGAATAATTATTGACAAAATAGTTAGAAAGAAATATGGAAGGTTAATATTGTAGCCATTTGAGAAATTAAAGAAACAGATCTATCAAATTCCATTAGCAAACATAGCAGACGCTGATCAGACGGTGCCTTAAGGAGTCGTCTGAGATGGGTCTACTCTGTTTGCAAATGCGTGAAAACACGCTTATATGAGGGACAGGGTTAACCTTTTTCTTCATGTGAACGCCATTTCACGCATTTGCAAACAGAGATCAGATTTTCGCAACTGTATTAAAATGGTATACATGTAACAACAACTGTTAAGTAAAGCAAATGGTAAGAAACGTGTTATTATCGTTAATGCAATATTCAGTTTGCATATTCGCCTGGGACAAAAATGGTTTGGAAAATGTGAGTTCAGCAGTGTATAAATTTATGACACGTCCCTCTTAAAGTCTTTACATATTGACACTAAAATGTACTTTTGATATTCCTGTTTCAAAGTGGCACAGCGGGCAGTTAAAACCATGATCAGATGGTAAACAGGAGCCATCGAACATTGTTCTTCCGTCTTTCTGTCTGTCTGTCTTTTTGGGCAGTATTCCATTTATAAGGCATAAGGCGAAAAGTGGGTTACTGTTTTGATCGTTGGAACCTCATCGTACAATAAACCAAACACCGAGATAGCGGAATGCATGGTCTATAATCAGTAGATGACATTCCACTGATGTCAAGTGACAACCCTCTTAAGACCTATTTGTAGAATTATATGAACCGACAACGAACTAAATGATCACGCCGTGACCGATTTACACACTGGTCGTTTGATGCGTGAATGGATTGGGATTCACGGCGCAACGACGTTGGGTATGCCATATAGAGCATTTATGATACCGGAATTCGAACTCAGAACCTCGAGACCCCTAGGCAGACGTTTCAACACGTCGTTACAAAAACTGGTTTGCGTCGCGAGGTAGTATGAACGCTGCTATGCCCTTGTCGCTATCAAAGTATCTAACAGTTATGGACCCAGCTGAGATAGCCTAAAGTAAACACGAGTTTGATCCTACCATGTTAAATAGTTAACCCTTTCCATGCTGAATTTTAATGTAATAGATAATGACATCATTAATATTTATTAGCTGATGTGTTTTATAATGAGTGTTACATATTTATACTTAACCCTTCTCTTGCTGAATTTTAAAACACATTTCTCCTTCTTTACCGATGCCCTGTTGTATAATTACATATATCTTCACTGTGTACAAGTATTTCACTGTGTAATCACCGCTGTGGAATGCACTGGTTGCACAATCAACTTGTAAATAGTACAAACCCTGATGAGACAGCTCCTTACAGGTAGGTATATTGACGTGTACAGCAAGCGAAGGGTTAATTGTTTGGTATTAGTAGAAAATATAAAGTCACTCTTGTATAATTTAATAAGCAAACAGAGCAAACCATCAGTCAGTTCCTATAGGAGCCGTCTGTTCTGGGTCTACTCTGTTTGTAAACGCGTGAAAAGCGTTTATGTGAAGGAAAGGGTTGATCCTTTGATTTACGAGAAGTGTAAACAGTGTAAACCCAGATCATAAGGATCATGCATAAACACTAGCAAATTTACTCCATCCCAACTGAATACACTCTTCCATTCACTTTAGCGTTCAAAGTCTTCAAATTACCATTCAAGTGTTAACCAGTAGCTCTTTCGCTGTCACGTTTTGTCGTCTGCAACATTTGTCGTCTGCTTCAATTTCTAATTTCTTTACCCTTTCCTTCAAGAAACGTAACCAAAGCATAAATAGTTTGGATTCTGAAAAGACGTCGCGTAACACTGTGTCTCATCTGGGTGGAAACTGTTTGCATTGGTCATCATAGAGTCTCCATTTACCTCATAGACATTCATATAGGAGTAAGACTTCCGTTAAAACTGTTGGTTGCTTAACCTTTAGCCTGCAGAGTTATTTATTTCTACAAACATTTTACCTGCTACATTTTCAAAACAAGCTGTAATCAATTTGTCTACCAAAATGCAATCAGGGTGTAAAACAGTTTGGATCCTGATTAGAGTTTCTCGGCGTCTCATCTAGATGGAAACTGTTTGCCCAGGTATTCCCCCATCCGCCCATAGCAGGCTAAAGGTTAATACCGGGCGAAATCAATGCAGAAAGCTAATACATGAAGCTACCACCTGCCTTTAAGAGCGAGAAGTAAACCTCTTTTTGGTGGTCACTTTAGAGGGGTTTTCTGTATATTTTGATTTACAGTCAGTAGAACTCGTCCTAAGTAGCCATTCATTTATTGAAATATTGGTTTCATTTGAGTCTTAACCCTTCGCTTGCTAATCGCGTCAATATACCTACCTGTAAATAGTGAAGACCCAGATGAGACAGCTCCTGCAGGAGCTGTCTCATCAGGGTCTGCACTATTTACAAGTTGGTTGTGCAACCAGTGCACCCCCACAGCAGTGATTGCACAGCGAAATACTTGCACACAGTGATGATATATGTAATTATACACCAGGGCATGGGTAAAGAAGGAGAAATGCATTTTAAAATTCAGCAAGCGAAGGGTTAAAAAGCAGACGATTGCTTTATGCAGGACAAAAGTAATGCAGAAAGCCTCTTCGATAGCTTTCTGTATTACTTTTGACCTGTATTAAGCTACCACCTGTCTTACCAACCCGTAATTAGACCTCATGCTGTTTGCTGCTTAAGACAGGTTTTACTGTAAAAATGCATTGTATACAGCAGTCCTGGAGTTTAACATGCATAAAGGTCTCAACGGGATCATTGTTACAAAAACCATTTACAGATCATTGTTACAGAAACCTGTAGGAGCTTTTTGCATTATTTTTTACCTACATTATGCTACATAAAGCTAAATAAAATTATACATTTGCTCGGTGGTCAAGATTTTCATGGTTTTGAAACACAATCGTTTTACAAAGTGTTTGTGCAGTGACTGGCAGAGGCTCAGTTGTCTGGATATTATAATCAAGAACTTATTTGGAGCTAAGGGGCGTTACTCGTGGCAAGAAAATAACTAGTATGCGTATGGGTTATCGTCCCTGTTGTATTCTTTTCCCAGCTTTATCATGCAATACATGCAGGAAATGTAAACATTTGGCACAACCTAAAAGAGGTCCCATCACTTAAATCAAAGCATTTTGCCTAGCTACTAACTCCGAGTTTGGGCAAACCTGTTTAAACCATTTGAATTTGAGAAACGATTGTGCACTGGCATTTTCAAAAATGTAGACCCAGATCAGAGGGACCCAAGAGGAACCATCTGACCAATATCTTCACTGCTTCTCGTCCAAAATCCCCTTCCAAGTTTTACCGTAACATACTGTATGAACTCCATTAAAAACTGGTAGACTCATTGTGGTGCAAGCTGTACGGCCGCAAATGTTTAGACTTTTTTAAGATGGCGGACAAAACGGAGGCTGAAAGATAAGCATCACATTTTTACACTGTTTAAACTATGTAGATTTTTCTTTCAGTCATTTAATTGGTGTCATAGCACAGAATTGTAATACCCGTCAACAGCTGCGTACCCCATTATGGTTCATGTCTGTGTGTAAGGCTCAAAATCTTCGGTAAACTTTGCAGAAACTGAAAGTCTGAAATCGAATCGAGAAGGAGGTCATATTTTGCCTCATTGTAAGCTTACCAACTACGCTAAACATTAACACTGTGGATATATGCATCTGAGCCCGATATTAACGTTGAGTTACCTAGTTTGTGGCACAGATCTACATTTTGTCTTTTGGAGACGTTTGAAAATTATGTCGAGTGTACGGTTTGACAACTAGAGGTAAAAGTGCACTGTACGGTTTAGACCCGATGTTTTTGTACGGTTTAGCCACGATTTTCATTCGAAAAACTGTACGGTTTAGACACAAAACAAATGCTACCATTTGAATCTGCGCCGTAGAACTATTTTCCTTCATGCAATGCATGTTCGCGATTATGACAGCATATCACTAACAATTAGGATCGAGATCAGAAGCACAGTATATAATTGGTTTAAACGTATTCTATTTTTAAATATTTGCATGAATATTGTAATGATAACACAAAGGAAAAGAAAAGGATGCAAACGAAAACAAGACTGCTTATTGTGTTTCTCCCCCATCACCGTAACAACTGCACTCGCTTTATGCAGAAATGACTGCCCGTTATTGTACTATATTAATTGTACTAGAAGACTAATTAAATTAATTAAGCAGGATATATCAATTTATACAAAAACATTTTGAAAAAGATACTTCAGAATAAAAGAAAAAAACTAAATAAAAGAAGCAAACAAAGGAAACGAAGGTTAACACATATATGTAGAGAGGTCTAGGATTCTGAGCAGTACAAGCACATTCGAAAGAAGGTGAGCGTTGCCGATTTTATTAGAATCGTTTTGAGGTTTGGATAAACCGATGTACAGCTTCGTCTATAATGATGTTAGTATTATAATTTAAAAGAGGATCACCAAACAGAAAGACAGACAGGGACGGAGTAGTGAATCTGGCAACATCATCAAAAAGTTGGTTTCCTTCGTTGGTATATGTGCAACAGCTTAAGAAGAAGTGCGATGCGTTCTCAACGAGACCCCATGTACACAAGGCAGTGTCAGATATGTTCTTTGAGAATAGGTCATGGTTCAAGGAACTGCAGTTTGCACGAAGCGTCTTGTGCAGGAGCTGCTGTTTTCTGACACCGTAATAAAATGTTTGGGAACAGTTAGCAGATTGATATTCAAAGACGTTTTGAATGCGTTTAGAGTAGAAGATTGTTTTTCATTTTCGGGGAGGTTTCTCCATTCCTGTATTAGTGCAGGGAGGAAAGAGTTGCTATAATTGGTTGTGCGACAGGCCAGAGGTTGAATATCACCAGCGTTTCTTAATCTTAAATTGCATCGAGAAACACTTCCAGCCACTTCAAGTACCAGTTCTGTGAGATATTTTGGAGTTAAATAAAACACCATTTTATAAAAGAGAATAAGTTTGTGTTTTACGTCTGGTTTCAAGGCGTTTCCACCCAACTTCATGCAATAATTTACCAACAGAAACCAATTTAGTTGTCCCAGTTACTATGCGGGTAGTTTCATATTGATTGTTTTCAAAACTGTTAGATTCTCTGGCATTACAGATATCAAATATAGTATCAATGTATTCTAAAATAGGTATCACGAAATATACGTAGATTGTTTCAAGGGAATAACTGTCCGAAGTGAATTTGAGTTTTCGCATGACATTTAGTCTTGTCCATGCCTTAGTAGCGATAAATTCGATATGACAGTGCCATGTTAGATCACGTGAGAGATGAACGCCAATGTGCTTATGTGAATCTACTTCATGAATTTGATGGTCTTGCATATATACGGATGAGACATTTTTCTCCATCCAATGTCGCTAACAATATCATTTATAAAAACAAGAAATAACAATGGACCTAATATATATATCCTTGTGGAACACCAGCTTCATAGTATTCCAGCCAGAGAAGGCACCAGGTAAAATTACACGTTGCATTCTTTCAGTAAGATAACTGGAAAACCAGAATAGAATTATGGGTAGAACATTACCTGGATACTAGTTATTAATCATTTAAGGACAATGTTTTACTTTAAAAGTAAAGTGAATTGATTTTTAAGTTTAACTAACATGTTTTTGACATGACGGCAATTCATTTAGCGAACATAATGGTTAATCTGTATCATATGTCAGAAAAAAGAACCTACCCTCGGATTATGTTTTACAGGCATTTAGTTGAGTTGATGTAATTTAGCACTTGGTCGATATCTCGTCAGTTTCGCGATGACGGATCTTGGCTGAGTTTGTATGGAATGCACATGCATTTTAAAGGTGACTTAAAATAAACGTGAAATAATTATATAACAGAAAAGGGTAACAAGTTAATGAAACAAAACATATATTTATTGGAACAAATAAATTGCCAATTCTAAAACCTTCGTCCAATATCTTGAATTTCAATGGTTTTCATTTCACCATTTAGAATTATTTTGCTTGTTTATTTCAAAACGTCTGGTATTACATTAAAAGTTAATGTACGTTGCCCCGACTTTCCGATATATATGACTTAGCTCTTTTCTTCTAATTTTCATTGGATTTCTCGGATTGGCATCTACACAGTGGCTGATGGTTTCCTTTGTCTCGCAATAGTAACAGGCAAATAATCTGAAAAGATATGTAAAGTAATGTAAAGTAACAGTACAAAGTGCTTTACTTAATTTCAGACGCTCTGTATTTGCATTAGGACTGAAACAAGTATAACACTTTTAGCCAAATACCCAATCAGTTAAACTTAAAAATCATTTCACTTCAAAACTTTTTATTTATAACATTGTCTTCAAATGTTAACCAGTATAGATCCAGATTATATGCTATGCTTCTGTTCTCGATCCTAATTGTAATATACTGTCAAAGTCGCAAATAGGCATTGTGTGAAGGAATATCTACACTAATTAGTTCGGATTACACTATCTAGATCTACGACGCATATTCAAATGTTAGTATTTGTATGTGTCTAAACCGTACAGTTTTTCGAAAGAAAATCGTGGCTAAACCGTACAATATAGATCGGGTCTAAACCGTACAGTGCACTTTTACCTCTACGGGCTAAACCGTACACTCGACATTTTTTTCAACCCTCTCAAATGACAAAATGTAGATTTGTGCTTCAAACTAATTAACTCAACGTTAATATCGGACTCAAATGCATATACCCACAGTGTTAGAAAAGGCTTAGTGTTGTTGGTAAGCTTACAATGAGGCAAAATATGACCTCCTTCTCGATTCGATTTCTGAATTTCGGTTTCTGCATTGTTTACGAAAGATTTTGAGCCTTACACACAGACATGAACCATTAGGAGGTAAACCGCTGTTGACGGGCGTTATAATTCTGTGCTATGACACCAACTAAAAGCCGGAAAGAAAAATCTACATTGTTTAAAAAGTGTAAAAATGTGATGCTTACCTTTCAGCCTCCTGTTCGTCCGCCATCTTGGAAAAGTCTAAACATTTGCGACCGTACAGCTTGCACCACAGTGAGACTATTCCACTCTGAAACCTTACCGTTGAAAGGAGTTGGTCCACCTCAAGGTCTTAAACATCCTGTTATTGGCCACTTGACTCGCATTTTCAAACAGCTTAGATCCCGATGAGACGTCGAGTTAATCAGTGTCTCATCAGGATCCAAGCTGTTTGACACTAAATCAAAGTTTTTTTCAAAAACATGATCGAACAGGAAGTGGTGGTCAAAGTCGCGCCAGATCGAACTTTGAGCAGTTTTTTTTCACAGCGAGATAAAGGTTGAGATACATGGTAGCAGCTTAGTGCATGTCCAAACTTATGCTGACACTCCAGAAAGGAGTTGTATACGCGGAATTCCTAAGTACATATATTTGAATTATTCTTTATGATGAACGTATTTCTTTATACATGTAATATGTAATCTCACACGTTACAACAATGTAAACTGTCGCGAAATAAGGGTTCTGGTCTGTTCTGGTTTGGTCTGTTCTGTTCTGATCTGATCTGATCTGAACTGATCTGATCTGCTCGGCTCTGCTCTGCTCTGCTATATTCTGTTCTGTTCTGTTCTGATCCGATCTGCTCTGCTCTGTTCTGTACTGCTCTGCTCTGCTCTGCACTATTCTGTTCTGCCCTCTGTTCCTTTCCGTTCCGTTCCGTTCTGTTCTGTTCTGTTCTGCTTTGCACTGCTCTGTTCTGTTCTGTTCTGCTTTGTACTGCTCTGTTCTGTTCTGTTCTGCTTTGTACTGCTCTGTTCTGTTCTCTGTTCCCTGTACTATTCTGTTTTGTTCTGCTTAGTTCTGTTCTGTTCAGCCTGTTCTGTTCTCCTTCATATAAACGCCTTTTCACGCCTCAGCAAACTGAGTAGACCTTGATCAGAAGGCTCCTATAGGAGCCGTGTGATCAGGGTCTGCTCTGTTTGCTGATGAAATTCACCGTGTGTTCTGTACATGTGCTATTTTAATAGTTCAGGTAATATTCGTGGTGCCATTAATTTAAGATCTGTTTCTAAAATTGGGTACAATGTTTCACCTTCCATATTTCATTATAATTATTTTGTTTTTGAATATTCAGTTGGTATTAAACCTTTGAATAAATATAGAACAGGGAAAGAGTTAAGTATTTAAGAACCTAGTCTGTCAGACTGATGGACATACAATTAATTTGCAATAGAGATACATTTGGATTTGTCTCATGACAGCGAGAATACAATCTGGTGAGTCAAATTAACGTTGGCGTTTTAACCCATCGCCGCTAAGTGCGGCCTAACTGGTATTTGCAAACAGCTTCAGTGCAGATGAGACACCGAGTGACTTGGCGTCTCTCATCAGGATCCAAACTGTTTGACACTGTCAATAGTATCTTAAAAACTTGAACGAATCAGAAGTAAGTGAAAACTATAACAAATTGGAGCTTAATCAGACCTCATTTTCATAACAAGCTAAGGGATATCAGTTGAAAGTTACTTAGTTATGAAAGTGTTAATATTAAACACACTGCAGTTAAACCCGCTAATGCGACCACCTAAAAGAGGTATAATTCTGGGTGCTAGATGCAGGTGGTAGCTTAATGCAGAATAAAAGTAATGCAGAAAGCTTTCTGCATTACTTTTGTCCTGCATTAAGCAACCACCTGCTTATGAAGAAAGCCATGTTTATTCATTAAGTGATCGCATTAGAGGGGTTCTACTGTATGTGAATTCTCTGCCTGCTAAACGAAGTCTGACCTGTATAAATTTGCAAATAGCTTGGATCCAGACTAGGCGCTGAGTCACTCGGCGTCTCATCAGGATCCAAAGTGTTTGACATTCGGTCAATGGTTTCTAAAGTTTTTAGTAGAGAATCGAAGAATCACACGTCCTTGTTCTAATAGGCTGTGGATTAACCCTGAACTCCATAAATACGTTTTTACGCTTTAACAAACAGAGTAAACCCAGATTAGACGACACCTGTAGGAGCCGTATGATCAGGGACTGTCCTATTTGTTTGTGAAATAATACAGACCTGATTATCATTTTCTGTCTTGTCTAAATAGTCTTGTGTTAATGTTATATAAAAATACAGCTTACTAATATGTATAAAGTCATTACTTCTTATATGAATATTCATGAAGTGAAGGGCTAACCCAGTTCATATATTTTCTACTGTGTCTGAAAGGAAGACCAGACAGTACTCGACACTTCCCGTTTCAACGCTGTCTTTGTCCGCCCACGGCAAATTATATCCGACACGAACAGAGCAAAGCTGTTAACTTACAATATCATAGCATGAAACAAAGCAAAGGAGCCGAGAGTCAACAACGAAGTTAGAATCGCAAACTTGCCCGAACAAAACAACCTTGTGAGGCACTCTGCTGTGCGACCACATTCAGTAGCAACCGTTAGAGATGACTCGATCTCGTATTTAGCAGACATGCAGCCCTTTCGTGAAAATCATATTCAGAGACCCGATGCAAGAATGAGAAACTTAGGGCTTAATTCTAGGCCTGCGCAAAGGCAGGTGCTAATATTTCGAAATTCGGTATTTCAACAGTTTACACCAGAATATAATAATAATGTACATAATATTCAGTTTGACAACTCTGGCGGATGGAAGATGAATACTTTAGTTGCCTCTAGTCGTGATTCCTTGTGGAGAAATGGCAATACTCCGAACACACAATTAGAGGCAAGACAAACAGGCAGAGTCACTAGGGGCCAACTACGTATTAGTATCAAAATGTTTTGCTACGATAATTTATATGAGTATTTTAATAGATTTGTTTTCCTTCGAAGACAACTTTGTTATCGTAGAAAAACATTTCCCAATTGATACACTGGCTTCGTAGGAAATCAAATCTATTATAATACCCATATAAATTGTCGTAGCAAAACATTTGATAATAATACGTAGTTGGCCCCCAGTGAGAGTGGCGCTTCATTAGCTTATATGCGCCAAATACACCGGCATCGTAATAGCAGCCTCAACAGACCTTCCCCTTATTCTGCATTAAACAGACAAAGCTTTGTTCCTATCCCTGGCATTAATCGATTCTTTCCGTTTCCAATGCGTTTTATAGCCCGGTACCACCAAGGCCAAGTTCAAGACAGTTTCGAGACTTTTCCAGAAGGTTTGCATTCCTGTGAGGACATCAGTTCTTGGTGCGATTTGAAAATAATTGCTGTAAACCCGTTGGCTGGTGATCGTTATACAGAAAAAACCTCTAATGCGACCACCTAAAAGGGGCATAATTTACAGTGGCAAAGTCAGGTGGTAGCATATGCAGGACGAAAGTTATGCAGAACTTTCTACATAACTTTCATCCTGCATTAATCAACCACTTGCTAATAAAGACAGCTGTGTTTATTCACTAAGTGGTCGCATTAGACGGGTTTTATTGCACGATAAACCCCTATAAATCGGACGTTAAATTAGACATAAATATCGGTCTTATAGACAGGTGGTAACTCAATGAAGGGTGAACGTCATACAGAAAGTTCCTGTAGGATTTTTCTGTATGAGTTTCACACTTTATTAGTAGCCACCGGCCAAAATATATCCAAATCGAAATTATTCTCTACTAGAATTCCGGTATAAGTGTGTGTGTGTGTGGGGGGGGGGGGGGTTAGTAAGAAGCGAATGATTGTATGAATATCAATTGACCGATTAATTCTATATGGCATTATGAAAAGGACCCGTATAATCTAAATCTGGCGTGGAAACGTGTTTCTAAGAAGTAGTATATAGTTATTGAAATTATGGGAATATGACATCATTTGACTGACGTGATAAAAAGCCAGACTGTTATATTTGAAACTTTGATCAGTGTAAAAAACAGGGACTGACTAATGAAGAAAGCAGCGGACAGGACCAGGGAACCAGACGAGGAACACGTCTGAAACACGGGGGGGGGGGGGGGGGGGGGGTAGGGAATACGGTTTGGATCAAGATGTGCTCAAGAGTCTAACCAGATTCAAAGTTGTTTGAACTTCGGTCGTTCTTAAAGAAATGAAGACAAAGCTCAATCCAAATTTTGAGAAGACATTTTCTGTTGAATGTGTAACATATAAGAATGCTTAACATAGTCATGTGATGAATAATGGCATGGTGACTGTGAATTAGATTTATTGTTATAATAAAACACGAACAAAGGAATTGTTGGCCAACACTGAAAATGTAGAATCATATACAGCAAAACCTCTCTATAACGGCCACTAACTTGTGTTAATTAAATGGTATTTAGGGCAGATGGCTGCTTAAAGCAATGTGAAAATAAAACAGAACGCTCCAGTAGGAGCGTTCTGTTTCACGTTCACCTTGCTTCAAGTAGCCACCTGCCTTTGACACAAAATACATGATGTAATTAAGTGGCCGTTATAGAGAGAGGTTTTACTGTACATGTATATATTAATCATAAGCAAACAGAGCAGACTCTGATCTGATGGCTCCTATATCAGCCGGGGTTTACCTTGACTATCATTCAGAATCCTCGTACTGTATTGACTCTACAAGTAAACAATGATGGAATATTCCTGTCTGTAAAATCAACGTTGAAATGGTTATGTTTTACCCTCTACATTTGGCATCAAGTGTTCAGTTAACCCTTTCCCTGTTCTACGTTCCAATTTCAATACCTATTAAATATCCATGGTCATAATCATTACAACAAAATATGGAAGGAAGAACTTTGTAGCTATTTTAGAAAGTAAAGAAACTGATCTTTCAAATTTCATTAACAAACAGAGTAGACCCTGATCAGACGGCTTCTATAGAGTAGACCCTGATCAAACGGCTCCGATAGGAGCCGTCTGATCTGGGTCTACTCTGTTTGCAAATGCGTGAAATGCGTTTATATAAAGGGTAAACCCTTAGCCTGCTACGAAAATGAGGCCTGCCTAAGATCCGTCTGTTGCTGTCGTCACTTACCTCTGATTCGTTCACGAGTTTGAGATACTATTGACAGAATGTTTAACAGCTTGGGTCCTGATAAGACACCGAGTTACTCGGCGTCTCATCAGAATTCAAGTTGTTCGCAAATGTCAGTTAGTTCGCGCCTAGCAAGCTAATGGTTAATTTATTGCAACAATAACATAGAGAGGAGCCAGTATGTTTGGATGGTTTAACGCCTTAGCTTTGAATATTGAGGTTATACTGCATTTATGTACATAAAGATTATAAATGTACTACTATTTACATTTTCTATATCCTTTTGGCCCATATAACATTGTTGGTGAGACTTCAGTATGACACTAAAACCTCGTTATTGGGTAAGGTGTCACTTCGTCATAGTTTAATGCAAATGTGGTCGTTACCATTTAACCCATGGCCTCATACTGACGCCCTTTGTCGTCGCTGTAAAAAGTCATTTTTTGAAATCATTGTGAAAAATAAAGCATTTGCTTCACAGGAGCAATGCTCTATTCATCACAATGGTTCCAAAACTACACGATACTTTAATATTTTATTCATTGAGAGAATGGGTTAACCCTTCTCTTGTTGAATTTTAAAATACATTTCTCCTTCTTTACCCATATCCTGTTGTATAATTACATGTATCTTCACTGTGTACAAGTAGTTCGCTGTGCAATCACTGCTGTGGAGTGCACTGGTTGCACAATCAACTTGTAAATAGTGCAGACCCTGATGAGACAGCTCCTGCAGGAGCTGTCTCATCTGGGTCTTCACTATTTACAGGTAGGTATATTGACGTGAATAGCAAGCGAAGGGTTAAAACCAGTAGTGCAGTTCGGTTTGTGCAGTTTTTTCCCAATGTGCCTGATCAAGTCGATGTTGGCATATAGATTGGTGTTTCAGGTTCTATGCTAGCCGTTCACCCTCGTCAGTCTCCATTCAAATTATTTTGTGAATGCGCTTTTCCTCTCATATCCACCTATCTCTGCGATGTGCATTTTACTTCCCTGTATTAAGCATTATGGAATATTCGTCGTTCCCTCCATCAAATCTCCATTTCCTTCCCCTTGTGTGTGTGAGACGAACACTTCCAGACCTCATTGGGGTATGAGATGTTTCAGAGTATTATATAACCAGTCTATTCCGCTACTAGGGCTCGATACACTATTTGGGCATTTGGAGGTTTCATGCGAGGAACGACTTCCATTTGGCTAGCTAGGTAGGTCGCAATTTGTCCTATGCACGGGGTCTTCTTTCTAGGGTCTTCTTTCATCTGTAATTAACTAGACATCGTGATATGACTGAAATACTGTTAAAGCGACGTAAAACTTCCATTGCTAAAGGTATATTTTGTGAAGAGCTGCACAGCCGTGTAGACATTTCTCTTGATGTTGTTTTAACAACTGACTCAAACAAAATGAACAAGCTTTTTAGTATTCAATACTACATCTGTTATCATTATAAAGCCGTTACTTATAGAACGCCCCTCTCCCCTTCCATGGTAACCGCATTCACTGGATATATTAAATCTCATTGAGACAAATTGTCGTCTACTTAATCCTGATGTCATATTCACATTATATTGTCAAGAAATGACCCTTCACATTTCATCTCATATAAACTCTTGTCGCGCCTTTGAAAACAGAGTAAAACCAGATCAGTGTGTTCCATATATTCGTATAGACATGATTTTATCATCTCCCTACCGATTACAATACAAAGATAATAATCTATTATTGGTCAAAGCAAGACTAAAAGTTTTCCTTAGTTACAGTAATGTTGTTACGAACTCTTTATGCAATTGTTTTACAACATTGCAATCTAAATGCGAATATGGATTGATATGTACATTGTACATAAAACAATTCATTTAAAGTCAAACATACATGAAAACATTTACTTCATTGCAACTCTAGTTGCATATCAGCTTCTAACATCATTTGTATTCATGTGATGTGTTAAACATTAGTAACATCTTACCTCATTTGTGTTCACGTGGTGTACTAAACATTAGTAACATCTTACCCCATTTGTGTTCATGTGGTGTACTAAACATTAGTAATATCTTACCTCATTTGTGTTCACGTGGTGTACTGAACATTAGTAATATCTTACTTTAATTGTGTTCATGTAGTGTACATAACATTAGTAATATCTTACCTCATTTGTGTCCATGTGGTATACTAAACAGTAGTACATCTTACGCCATTTGTGTTCGCGTGATGTACTAAAATTAGTAACATTTAATCTCTTTGTGCTCATGTGGTGTACTGAAATTAGTAACATCTTACCTCATGTGTATTCGTCTTTGAAAGTCCGGATTAGATGGGTTTTACTGTGTACACACTTGTGATTTTGTGTTGCCTGCTTTATGAAGCGGAGTGACTCTTAGGGTACAGTTTTTGCGTCGTCTGTCTGTCTAACACACTTTCAGAAAGTAACACATGTGTTCTTTTGAACACTATGTTTTTGTTTGTATCTACTGTGCCGTTTATTCAAAATTAAGATATCTGGTCTGGATTAAAACTGTTTGATAATAAATTCATAATTTGATTTCAGCAGATGAGTTTTTATAAAATGATCAGAAGGGTCAAAAGTCATGGTTGAATATCTTTAATGTGTCACATGATGTATTAATAGTAAAACTTATGGTTATCCAAGCGATAAAATTTGTGATAAAAACGACAGATGACGTTATAGCACACCTGTAATACAAGGCAACTCGAACTCTGACCAGGTTCCACACTGCTTAATCCAAGGTACACCCTAATTAAGGTTCACATCTGCACCACTCAAACAATACAGACAAGGGTCGTGTCATTTTCAGAGTTTATGCAGGTATCATTTTAAATGCCCCAGTTTTTGTTATCAGATTTTAGAATTCACTCAAGAGTGAGTCAGCTACTTTTAGTAAACCCCCTCTAAATCGAGCATTGAAATTAGTATGGATGTCGATATTTAAGACGGGTGGCAGCTTAATGCAAGATGAAAGTCACAAAGAAAGCTTCCGATGGAGCTTCCTGTGTGATTTTCATACTGTATTAAGCAGCCACCTTCCTGAAAAAGATCTTTTTTTTTTTTTCTTTACTAAAATTCCGGTTTAGATATTTTTTTACTAATGATCAGAAAATATGATATTCTCTATGATAACACACATAGAAACCTATCAATTAGAATGAATGTGTTTGATATTGAAGTACATAATTCAACAACTACATATCCATGCAGTGGAGCTGTCATAGCAATTAAACCCATAAGTGTATCCAGTGGATGTTTCTTCGTGAAAACATTTAGAAAGTCTCATAATTGTGGTCAAAAGTGTCTTTCTTCATGGTCATCGTCACATCAAAGTTGCTGGAACATCTATGAAATTTGTACACAAATCCTTCAAGTGGTGTACGGTTTTATTGTTGAATAATATACATATTGAAAATATAGTCGTTCTGAAAATATTGAAATACGAAGTTCTTATGTGATCTTTAAGGCATTGACAAGAATGGCGTAATCAAAGCGTGCTTCGAATCGTCTTTCAAAGTGAATAGCTGTGATTAAATGACCTTTTTCTCATTTCTGATACAAAACCTGTTTTTGATATGCATGTTTATAAGAAATGTTATGCAAGAACATACTCAGTTCTGGCCAATGACGAGCATCTGCTGAATGTGTCATTAGAAGTGTAGGTTGGCATATACTCTTGAATATAATGTCAATTGTACAACTGATTTCTGAAATAAGCAACTGTTCCCCTAACCAATATTTTTTCATAAACAGATGTGAATTTTGTTGTTCATATTTTTCACATATGTAACTGTTAACTGTTCGAGTTGGCATTCAGATATTTCCATAGGCATTTGCACATTTATTTCCGACTTTAAAATTGACATATTGTGTGCAACTGCTGTATGCAAGATATAGGTCATGTCAGAATGAACTATTCTGTCCTTGTTATATGCAACTGTGGTCAAGGGAAGTACCAACAAGGGAAGTTGCAATTACATGTTCCATGTGAAAACTGCCTAAGAATTCCCATCGTTTCTTCACCAGAATGTATGTCATATATATTGATTGGTGCTTCTTGTATATGTGGCACATTTATGTTGACAAGCAGCAGTACACTGAAGGCCATTATACGGACGAAACTTTGCATAACCTTAGTGAATATTTCCGAACAAATGTCGTTACATTTTGATGAAATCTGCGACGCAATTTTCTGTGCAAATGGTGCAACTCATCAGTTCGAAAGGGTATATAGGACAACCCAATCCCGAAGACATGACCTGTAGCCAAAGCACCCATTTTCCATGTTTTTTCTATTTGTGATTTGTTAATATGTTATTGGGGTAGTTTTGTATAATTTTACCATTGTCTATTTTCTCGTCCATTATCGTTTTCATTTGTCATATTGATATTAGAATACAGTAGAACCTGTCTTACGCGGCCACTCACAATAATGTGTTTGTAAGGCAGGTAGAAGCTTGATGCAGGTCAAAAGTAATACTAAAAGCTCCTATATGAGCTTTCTGCATTACTTGTGTCCTGCATTAATAAACCATTTGCATTTCAAGATTCCTATGTTCAATACATAACTGACCGCTTAGGACAGGATTCACTGGAGTTTATCATGACACCTTTTTCCATACGGCCTCTTTATTTATGTTCAAACTATCATTAACCCTTTCCCTGTTCTGTGTTCATTCAAAATTTCAATACCTACTGAATATTCATAGATAAAATTATTATCATGAAATATGGAAGATGGAAAACTGTAGCCATTTTAAAAAGTAAAGACACAGATCTTTGAAATTCTATTTGCAAACAGAGTAGACCCTGAAACTCGTATAGGAAGGCGTACTTGTGGGGTAAAGAGTTAACCCTTTCCCTGTTCTACATTTATTACAAATTTTAATACCTACTGAATATTCATGGAAAAATAGTTATAATGAAATATGGAAGGTGAAATGTAGCAATTTTAAAAAGTTAAGAAACATATCTATCAAATTCCAATAGCAAACAGAGCAGACCCTGATCTGGGTCTACTCTGTTTGCAAATGCGTGAAAACACGTTTATATGAGGGAGAGTGTTAAAGACATATTTATTTATTTCAACAGCGGCCACTTTATAGGGGTTCTACTGTAATTTCATTGGGGAAAACCTAGTACGTGCTATAAGCAAATTCATGGCTAACCGACCATTATTTTGTAAAATTGGTTGTGTATTATATTTCAACGGCTATATCACGATATCTTATACATGTATATGGTAGACGTAAAAAGCTTTTATGTTTAAAATATGAGACCATGTGATTTGTTGATAAACCTACGCCATCAGAAGCTGTGACATGGACGGGATACTTGCGTTATCAGTTTCCAGATATTTAACTCTTAATAAACGCTCTACCACGCCTTTCTAAACAGAGTAGACCCAAATTAGACGGCTCCTGTAGAAGCCAACTGATCAGGGTCTGCTCTGCTTGCGTATGAAATAATATAGATTTGATCCTACAGATTCTGTCCCGATAAAGAATTCTCTTATAAATAATGCTTTTAAAACAGTACAGCTACTTAATATTCGTACGCTCATTATTCCTTACATAAGTATTTAACAGGTAAAAGGTTAATCCATGTATAGTGGCCTTTAAAAGGAAAGTACAGTAATGTACATAAAGACCAGTGGACTCATGAAGAAGCATCTGGTCAGGGTGTGCACTGTTGCTTAACCCTTTCCCTTATGTAAGCGCATTTTCACGCATCTGCAAACAGAGTAGACGCAGATCAGACGGCTCCTATAGGAGCCGTCTGATCTGTGTCTGCTCTGATTGCTTATGGTGTAATATAGATCTGATTCTACAGCTTCTGCCTGGGCCAAAATGTCCTGTGTTCATATGCCATTATAAAAAGTATTAATTATATTCATGATGTCATTATTTTCTATATGAATATTCATCAGGGAAAGGGTTAACAATTATTTAACAATGAAGAAAATATTCCAAAATAAGGAATTAATATAATACATAAATACTTGAACTGCTCTAATCTAATATTTCGACCACTAAGGGCCTTTTTCAAAGATTATCATGTCAAAATACACGTCACATTTTTGTTACATGAATTCAGCCATAAAATCAAAGAGTGTATTTTGACATGATAATCTTTGAAAAAGGCCCTTATGGGTCGAAATATTAGATCAGAGCAGTTCAATTATTTAACAATGTCACATTTTTGAATTACCGTATTCTCTCTAATAAAAGTCCCTGTTTGAAAGGTCATATCCTGCCTAGCTCCACCCGACTGACATTAACCATTTGTCCTACAAAGCGTGAAATGATTAGCCATTCTCCTACCAAGCGTGTCCTGACTGTAATCAGGCATTATCCTACCAAGCGTGGCCTGACTGTAATCAGTCATTATCCTACCAAGCGTGTCCTGACTGTAATCAATCATTGTCCTACCAAGCGTGTCCTGACTGTAACCAGTCATTATCCTACCAAGCGTGTCCTGACTGTAACCAGTCATTATCCTACCAAGCGTGTACTAACTGTAACCAGTCATTGTCCTACCAAGCGTGTCCTGACTGTAATCAGTCATTATCCTACCAAGCGTGTCCTGACTGTAATCAGTCATTATCCTACCAAGCGTGTCCTGACTGTAACCAGTCATTATCCTACCAAGCGTGTCCAAACTGTAACCAGTCATTGTCCTACCAAGCGTGTCCTGACTGTAATCAGCCATTATCCTACCAAGCGTGTCCTGACTGTAACCAGTCATTATCCTACCAAGCGTGTCCTGACTGTAATCAGCCATTATCCTACCAAGCGTGGCCTGACTGTAACCAGTCATTAACCTACCAAGCGTGTCCTGACTGTAATCAGTCATTATCCTACCAAGCGTGTCCTGACTGTAACCAGTCATTCTCCTACCAAGCGTGTCCTGACTGTAATCAGCCATTATCCTACCAAGCGTGTCCTGACTGTAACCAGACATTATCCTACCAAGCGTGTCCTGACTGTAATCAGCCATTATCCTACCAAGCGTGTCCTGACTGTAACCTGTCATTAACCTACCAAGCGTGTCCTGACTGTAATCAGTCATTCTCCTACCAAGCGTGTCCTGACTGTAATCAGCCATTCTCCTACCAAGCGTGTCCTGACTGTAATCAGCCATTATCCTACCAAGCGTGTCCTGACTGTAATCAGCCATTATCCTACCAAGCGTGTCCTGACTGTAATCAGTCATTATCCTACCAAACGTGACATGACTAGCGTTGAAAGTCGCTGATCTGTTAATAATAGCTCATATACATTTTAACATCTGAGAAATGAAACAGTTCGTATATCATCTCTACAGCTTAACCCTTTTCTCCATAAATATTTAGAATAGTCTGAAATGATGACGTCATGAATATTAATTAGATTAATTTGTTATAAATAACGTGATATAATAGCATATGAACTAAGGAATGTTTGGCCATGGCAGAAACTGTATTAAATCATATCTATATAATAGCATTAGCAAACAGAGTAGACGACTCCTATAGGACAATATGGGTCTACTCTGTTTGCAAAAGCGTAGAAATGTGCATTTATGGAACAAAGGGTAAACTGTACACTCGAAGAATAATGTATATTCATAGTTGACACCTACAACCAAATCAGTAAAATTAAATATCCTCTGGTGTAGTTTAACAGTTTCAGTTCAGTTTTATTACTGGCGGTCAGCATTCAATAATGCCTTTGGCCATTTACAAACAAATTATCAAATATGGCAAAGACATACAGTTACATACATTTCAATATTCACAATTCAAAACACAGAAATGACAAAGGATCACACACATATATTTACGTGTTAATTAGGCTTATGTTCACGATACGGTGCAGGGATATTTTTTGTACTTTAAATGCTTCATTAACAAAATTCGTTATTTAAAAAAAAAAAAATATTTTCAGAAGACATAATTCTACAGAATTTGTTAATTGACGGTCATGGTGTATAATAATTACATACGGTTGAAGAACGATTTCACAGCCAAATATGTGTCGTCTGCAAACAGTCGTCTGCAAACACTGTCGTCTGCAAACATTGTCGTCTGCAAATACTGTCATATGCAAATAGTATCGGCAAACTTGCCGTCTGCTACTATATTCGTCGGTAATATTTATCCCCTATCTTTCCAAACATCAGTACCACAGTCTAGATCCAGATGAGACGCTGAGTAACTCGGAGTCTCATCTGGAGTCAAACTGATTGCATAAGTAATTACAGTGGTAAATACGCTATTCCTACCCATTTACCCGTTTTTCTACAGGTAAGAAACGGGTAGTGAACGGTTAACGAACGGTTAACGAACGGTTACGCGATAAACGGTTTACACGCGTTAAACGCGTAAAGAAACGATTATACCAGAGAAGTTGCGGTAGGTGCATAAGTTTTCCGTTTCATGCGGAGATTTCGGATCTTATCGATGATAACCGTTTTCAAAAAAGTCCGAATGAAACGGGTTAGCCAAAATAAGAATCGATTCGTCACTCAACGAACGTTTAGCGGTTCAATCCCGGCTAGTGTCAAAGATTTGCTCATTTAGGTAACGATATGTTCTTAAATTTTGGTTGTACGAAGCTATAATATCAGACATCCACTGTATATCAAACAAATGGATTGAAGAATTAGTTCTTTTTGAGTAGGTTTCTACATTTCAGATAAAAAAAACTGTCACAAAGTAAACCACCAAATTTGGGATCTAGAATGAAGAAACCTACTACAGAATTCAGATCTATTCTATTTCTTAACCCTTTCCCATTTGAATATTTCTGTCAGAAAAAATGACATCATGAGTATTTATTAGATCTTGCTGAATTTAACAACGGACTTTAGTGCACACGCCTTTTTGATATTTGTAGAAAATATAGTCAGGTCTATTAATTTATAATTTCACAAGCAGAGTGGGCCCTGATCCGACGGCCCCTAGCAGATCCTTCATGTCTAGGTTTACTCTGTTTGCAAATGCGTTAGAGTGTTATATCCATGTGTATGTAATGTGATAAGCAAATAGTGCAGACCCAAGATCAAACGGCTTCCACGCGAGCAATCTGATCTGAACCTATTACGTTTTCAAAGGTGTTTTCATCAGTATGAGGTAGATCTAAAGCGTTTAAACAAATAAGCATATTTCATGCTCGCATATAACTATGAAAACGTTCTTATTATTTTGTTACTTTGTGAAGATTAAACCTTTGTATGCCGAAATTTAAAAGTGGAATGGCCCATCATTGTTCAACTGTATATTCCATTCATTATTAACAGGCTTAAATTTGCTAGATGATTTTTAATTAGGCCTATGAAAATATTAGTGAAGACCCTGATCAACACCATGATTATGGAGCTATATTGTCTGTGTTTACACTGCTTTCAAATGTCAGTACTTTTGTTCACCGCATTCAAATATTTAAACAAGAGTACCGCATACGGTACATAATACGCCCACTTGCAAACTTTCTCTGATTCAACATGCCTTATAAGTGTTGACATTTTCTAATCTGTGCTTCAGATCTTGATTTCCATATTAAGGTGATACTATTTTTAAAACAAAATGAAGTGAATATCTTATTAAATAAAAAAGTTACAGCTAATCCTCATTTTTGCAGATTTTAGTAAAGTGCAACGGCCATAACTCTGTAAAGAGAAACTGAATGAACCTCAAAATAAATTCAGCTTCAAATTTTGTTGCTTAAAACATTTGTGTTAAGTTTCATTCATATCATTTTAATAGTTTTCCCAGAAAACAACAGACAAACTAAAAGTTGACCGACAAACAAAGCAACAAACACACAAAGTTCAAGGACCATAACTTTAGAATAAAATGACATATCAAAAACCCCGCAATATATGTGAAAATTCACATTAAGGTTTAACCATATAAAAAAATTGAAGTAAATATCATTTCAAATGAAAAAGTTATGGCCATCCTCAGATTTGCATAGATTTGCATTATTTTTTTAAGTGCAAGGGCCATAACTCCGACACAACAAACCAAATGATCCTTAGAATCGACTTAGCTTCAGATCTTGATGTATTAAACATGTGTATGAAGTTTCATTAATATCTGTCAAACAGTTTTGCCAGAAAACAGCGGACAAACTATATGCATATAGTTGCATTATTTTCTAAGTAAAAGAGCCATAACTCCGAAACGACAAATCAAATAAACCTCAAAATCGACTCAGCATCAGATCTTGATGGATTAAACATTTTTGTGAAGTTTCATTAATATCTCTCAAATAATTTTCCCAGAAAACAGCGGACAAACTATTTGCATTATTTTGTAAGGACAAGGGCCATAACTCTGAAATGAAAAATCAAATGATCCTCAGAATCAATTCAGTTTCAGATCTTGATGCATTAAACATTTGTGTGAAGTTTCATTAATATCTCTCAAATAGTTTTCCCAGAAAATAGCGGACAAACTATTTGCATATTTTTCAAGGACAATGGCCATAACTCTGAACTGAAAAATCAAATAAAACTCAGAATCAACTCAGCTTCAGATCTTGATGCATTAAACATTTGTGTGAAGTTTCATTAATATCTGTCAAATAATTTTCCCAGAAAACAGCAGACAAACTATTTGCATGTATTTGCATTATTTTTTAAGGACAAGGGCCATAACTCCGAAAAGACAAATCAAATGAACCTCAGAATCGACTCAGCTTCAGATCTTGATGGATTAAACATTTGTGTGAAGTTTCATTAATATCTCTCAAATAATTTTCCCAGAAAACAGCGGACAAACTATTTGCATATTTTTTAGGACAAGGGCCATAACTCTGAAATGAAAAATCAAATGAACCTCAGAATCAACTCAGCTTCAGATCTTGATGCATTAAACATTTGTGTGAAGTTTCATTAATATCTGTCAAATAGTTTTCCCAGAAAACAGCGGACAAACAAAATGTTGACGGAAGAACGAACGAACGAACGAACGTACGAACGTACGAACGAACGAACGAACGAACGGACGGACAGGGCCACGACAATATACGACCACCTTTATTAGGTGGGCGTATAAAAATACTAACTATATAATTGTTATGAATGCATGAAAATGAATTGTCTTAGTTGAAGACTTTATTGTTTACCCAGCCTAAATATACGATCAAAGCTGCCAGATGGTCAGTAAATCCCCTAGCTATTTTCTCAGCAGGGGACAATGGTCTTGACAGTGATCACACCACTGCTTTCTTATAAACAAAGTTACGAACTATTACGTAACAGAAATACCAAATAATGTGCCCAATGATCTAAAAGTATGATTTGTTAGCGTCTCCAAAAATACAAGAAAACTATGTTTTGAATAATTGTAGATCTATGGCTCAGCACAAAGTTAAATCCAAACGTTTTAGACCAATTTAAAATTTAGATTAATATAAATTCTAGTTTTGACAGAGAAAACAAAATGTTCATTGCTTGTAATGTTCAACGTTCATTCTTTTCGAATTCAGAAGTTGAACATTACACAATGTGGACTTGCCTTGATGTTTGTAGATCTCTTACCTTTCTTTTAGATAATATATTTGTGCGTTATGGGGATACCATATATCGTCAAGTTGTTGGTATACCCATGGGTACAAATTGTGCCCCTCTTGTTGCAGATTTGTTTTTGTATTGCTACGAGAGGGATTTTATGCTTAGCTTAAAACCTGATACACAGACCGATATTGTTAATGCTTTTAAAAAAACTTCAAGGTATTTAGACGATATTTTGAATTTAGATAATCCTTATTTCGATACTATGGTTTCTTTAATCTACCCAAAAGAACTGTCTTTAAACAAAGCTAATCAATCTGACATTAATGCTTCATTTTTAGATTTGAATCTTTCAATTATAAATGATAAAGTTTCGTCCAAAGTATACGATAAAAGAGAAGATTTTAATTTTAAAATTGTTAATTATCCTTTTCTAGATGGGGATGTGCCACGTTCTACATCTTATGGGGTTTATATTTCTCAACTTATTAGGTTTGCCCGAGCCTGTTCTTTGCTTGAAGATTTTAACAGACGTAATTTAGTTATGACTGATAAACTTCTTAAGCAAGGTTACAGGTATCATAAACTTCGGAAAACCTTTTCTAAATTTTATTATCGAAATTTACCTCTCATTAGTAAATATAATTGCAATTTACGGACGTTACTGCGACAAGGCATTTCTCAACCAGAATTTTATGGGGATGTTATCTACAAACTTAGGAAAATTCGGGGTCATATCCATTTTCATGATTTGTTTATAAAACGCATTAAAACATTTAAAAAGAAAGGTTATGATCCTATTATATTGCAACACACTGCATGTTTGGTTATCGACCCTTTTACAGTCGGTAGCTACGCTTCCCTCTTTGCTTGCGCGATGACAGGCCGAGGGTAGTACTCTATGATGGTATACTCTTAAACTTGGATACAGGAGGAGCTTACCAGACTCATGTATTACTTTTTCCCTGTCGTGCCCTTAACGGCTTACCTGCAGGTGCTCTGACGTCAGCAAAGTCATTGAGTACATATTTGACGGATTGTCACAGTTATTATGCTATGTTTTACATGTTGTCCTGTGTTCACCGTCGTCTATGTTGTGGGTAAGTCCAGCGGGGATACCTTTATTTACAATATTTGTAAAGCTAGGGTGACTTTGAGAGAAGTGTGAGGTTAGGACGTCCGTAAATCAGTTTAAACCCCCAGTGGTGTTTTTGCTGCTGACCGTGCCAAGGCGGTACTCTCTTTGTCACCCTTCCTTTTGTTTGCCTTGCGTCTTTATGCTTGTGGTTTGTTCATGTTGTGGAACGTTTGTCCCTGGTTCTTGTGTGTCTTTTGGTGTTTTCTTTGTTCATTTCGTGTGTGTGTGTGTTTGCGTTTGGGTGTGTGGTTGTGTGTGTGTGTGTGTGTCATGCTGTCTATCGGTGTTTTGGTGATGGTTGCGTCTTGCATGTGGCTTTGCCTGCTTGACTTTACTACTTTTCCATTTTAAAGATAGTTTAGATTTATATGATTTAGATCTATTGTAAAATACTTCGACTACATGTGCTACGATACTGTACGTACAGTAGCAAAAAAGACATTTTACAACACATAGATGAACGCAATGAGACTGTAGATCTATATTTTAATATAGATCTAGATCTAGCTAGATCTTATGGAAATGAAACGAGAATTAAAAGTTTAAAAACTGTTGATCTTAATTTTACATATCAGGAGTGCCCAACAGGTAAATGAGAATGTCTCCATTTCAAAGAAAGGCCATATCAAGGATTAACCCCCCCCCCTTTCGTCCATGATTACTCCCCTTTCATCCGGGCTCTTAAACGTTTAGGAAACGCGTTAAGAAACGCGTAAACAAACGGTTAGAAAGCCGTTTAACGAAACGTCTAAGAAACGGGTAACGAACGGTTACGTAACGCGTAAGAAACGCGTTAAGTGGGTAGGAATAGCGTATTTACCACTGTACAAACTCGACGTATGATCTGGATCCAAACTGTTTGCAAATGCAAGGTAAGGCGCAGACAGCGGGACAAACTATAGATGTAGTTGTACAGGATATAGATGTAGGTTGTACACAAGTATATATTATTAATGTATCATCTACATGTATATAGCTGGGCCAAATAAAGACAACGTGCATAGTTTGGTTAGTTTTATTGGCACAAACAAGTGATGTGGCAATAACATGAAAACCAGGTTTTATTATGTTTTATTTATGAAGGTTTATTAAGGTTTTAATCTTAATGATAGCAATCCTGTTCTGGATAAAAGAGAGCTAAATATAATACAATGTATCAACGTGTGAAAAATATGATACTAGCCACAGAATGCCTCGTCTTGCAAATTCAACTTTGTCTCTGTGCAAACTATCTGCACACCATATTTGGTCACAATATGTCCTTCCTTGCTAAATCTATTGTATGATCTCCGTTTCTATATTTAGTGATAGTGAAGGGTTGGGCAAGACAGTGGTAACATGTTAATCGGATATCAGATTTGAGCTCAAGCTTTTGATTGGTCAGATTCGAACTCAGACTCAACTAAAAGTTTTATAAGCATGGACCCAGAAGGAACCTGTTGGAACCATCAGCCACGTTTACTCTGTGTGTTTCTTTACATTAGATAGATATCTAATTCTACAGGTTCAGCCATGGCCAAAAACACTTGTGCTCATGTACAAATATAAAAAATAAAATATATTCATGGTGTCATTATTTTTTAACTGAATACTCATCGAGCAAACGGTTTAACCCTTTCCCTCATATAAACGTGTTTTCACGCATTTGCAAACAGAGTAGACCCAGATCAGACGGCTCCTAGAGGATCAGGGTCTACTCTGTTTGCTAATAGAATTTCAAAGATCTGTGTCTTTTTAAATGGCAACATTTGTCCATCTTCCATATTTCATGATAATAATTTTATCTACGAATATTCTGTAGGTATTGAAATTTGGAATGAACACAGAACAGGGAAAGGGTTAATGATAGTTTGAACATAAATAAAGAGGCCGTATGGAAAAAAGGTGCCATGATAAACTCCAGTGAATCCTGTCCTAAGCGGTCACTTGTGTATTGAACATAGGAATCTTAAAATGCAGATGGTTTATTAATGCAGGACAAAAGTAATGCAGAAAGCTCATATAGGAGCTTTTAGTATTACTTTTGACCTGCATCAAGCTTCTACCTGCCTTACAATCACATTATTTTGATGGCCGCGTAAGACAGGTTCTACTGAATTCTAATATACATATGACAAAGGAAAACGATAATGGACGAGAAAATAGACAATGGTAAAATTATACAAAACTACCCCAATAACATATTAACAAATCACAAATAGAAAAAACAGAAACAGTGATATTTATGAAAACAATATCAAGGTTGGAAACATTGCGGAAAATAATTTTGTTTTTATATTCAGATTAACTACTGTACTTTGTATTATCCCATTTGCATTACTTCTGAAACGCCCATTGTATTTTAATCATATACTTTGTGAATATCCCCGAAGAACAACGCCCATTGTAAGTAAAGTATTAACCAAATTACTTTACTTGATAATAAACCACTTGCATTACTTCTGAAAGTCTCCTCGTATTTAACCCATTCCCTCATATTGACGACTTTTGACGACTCTGTAAATGTCACTTTGTGAAACCATTGTGATAAATAGAGCATTTGTTCCTATAGGAGCAAATGCTCTATTTATCACAATGGTTTCAAACTACAAAATTCTTAAATTTTCCTTTTCTCTAATTAATGCTCCTTTTCGGTAGATTTATTCAAAGAAGTTGTATCTAAAAATAGCCTATGAGGTAATGGGTTAAATCATATACTACGTGAATATCCACGCAGGACGCCGCCCGCTTTAAATATTAATTCAATTACTATACTTTGTATTACCCCAGTTACATTACTTCTGAAATGCCCCTTGGATTTTAATCATATACTTCGTGATTATCCATGCAGGACGTCGCCTGGTGTAAATATTAATTCAGTCCCCGTATGTAAATATAGCAAAGGGAAATCATGTCCGATGTCCAAAAGTACAAACATCCATTACCGTATTGTCTTTAATAATCACCAATTTGGCGTCACATTTGTAATGGGAGTTTCTTGCAGTTGTACACATGGGATTGCTTATTGCAGAATGAACGAAATGCAGAAAACACATAGGGGTTTTCTACACTGCTTTCAAACTGCATTAAGTAGGATACTTTGTCCACAAAGGATTTAACCCTTTCGGCGCCAAATGTCTAATTGTCGTCTGCAATCCAAGTTCGTTAAATCATTCAGTAAAATAAGGAAATAAGATAGACAAATGCAAATTTCAAAGGAATAAAGCACATATATAGAAATGTAGATTGGGACAAATAGTTAAGTCCCTTATCCGACGCCGCCTTGAAAATGCGGCGTCTGGTCTGGGACTGCACTATTTGTCGTGGTGCATTTATGCGACTGCGGCGATGAAAGGGTTAAAAGGCACCATTGTCAAAATAATTACTCCATGAATGTTAGATTTAATAATCTATTACGTCATGAATATAATTTAACTGAATGTGTTATGTTGCATATGATGAAGGGACTTTTGTCACAGTTAAAGCCTGTAAGAATCAGGTCTATATTACCCATAGCAAACAGAACAGACCCTGATCAGAAAATGTATATACATAGAGTAAAGCGTGAAAACAAATGTACATGCAACATACTAAGTTGCGATATCTTATGTATATAGTTTCATAAACAAATTTAATTTTGAGCTTAAGTACATTTGTTAAAATGTAACCCTTCAATCCATAAATACACATTTCTGTCCCTTTGTAGACAGAGTAGACCCAGATCAGACAGCTGTACCTATAGGAGTTATCTGATCAGAGTCTGCTCTATTTGCTTATGATATAATATAGATATGATTCTACAGTTTCAGCTTGTATGTGTTATAAAAAATTAATCTAATTGATATTCATGACGTCATTATTTCTTGCATAAATATTCATGGAGAAAATGTTAAACGGAGAACCGTTGTATACACGTCGCAGCTATAATAAGGAACATCATGAACCATGGGGACCAGTCACTGAAACTGTGACAACCGGAAGTATCTTGATTGCAAGGTCCTAAATTGCTTGACACAACTTTATTCACAGCAGGCAGGAGAGTATTCCATACGTAAGCATTTCTTTCGATTAGATTTTCCTTATTGATCGTTGTATTCAAAGTCGGTCCGATTTCCAAGTACATTTGATTCGCCTGTGTAAATGGCTGCCAGTTTAGGCCGATGTCGCGCGGTTGATTCGGGTTTCCAGATTTCGCGAAATTAGACCACATGGTCATGATACGCTTTGAAAGATCGTCTTCCCAGGGTTGAAAATTGGCTCCGCTTGTCGATAAACCAGTCAGTGCAAGAGACTCGCCAAACAAGTATTGCATATCGTCTCCATGGTTAGCTACATGTGTCCAGTTGGGCGTCGGTACCAAATGAGTGGAAGGAACGGCCATGAAATAGTACATGTACGTATTGTGTGTGGAATACTGGCTGTGAACACCAATGGTCTTTAAGCATTGAATAGTATATCCAATTTCTGTGTACATTTCCACATATTTTTCTCGTATTTCATATGGATTTTCTGGATCATCCCATGAAGTGTATATAGATATAACAAATTTTGTAAGCATATCTGTATCCCCTTTTAGCTGGTGAGTACGTATACACGCTGGAATCAGTGTATTTTCAAAGAAAGTTCTGTTTGGACGAAACGAATTCATATCTCTTATACCAAACAATGGGTTCACATTAAATGCTCCCTCACCAGAGTTAGTTCCCATCATCACATCGAAGCTTGCAAATACGTTTCGTTCGTTAGATGCAACATCTAAATTACTATTCAATATATCTGATGGAGATACTTTGACAAAGTCGTTATCCACTGACGGTAAAAACATGCTTGGAATTCGAAACAAGTTGTTTGTGACGTCTGCCAGAGTGTTAGAGATACTTTCACCTGGAATACTCTTCAGACACTCCAACAGTTTATCTGTGTTACTATTGTCACATCCAACAACTGAAGCAAATTCCTTCGCCTCTGCTATCGGATCAAGAGATTCAAGTGCTGGGTTTGATGCAGATCCACTTTGGGCAATAATACGCTGAAATCGCCCTCTGTTTCCGGGATAAAGGCCCTGGAATATCGCACTCCCAGCTCCGGCCGACTCTCCAAATAACGTTATACGATCCTTGTCGCCTCCAAATGCTCCTATGTTTTCATTTACCCACTTTATAGCAAGGTGCTGGTCCCATAATCCAAAATTACTGGGTTTACCACCGCCTACATTAAGAAACCCCAGTACTGATAATCTATAATTAAAAGTGACAATGATCACGTTACCTCTCGCAGCAAGCAGACCCGCATCGTACGCGTTGGACGAACCAGATACGTAACCACCTCCATGTATCCATACCATTACTGCGAGTGATCCAGCAGACTCTGTAGTGTTGGGTGCATAAATGTTCAAAAAAAGGCAATCTTCCGATTTGGGATTTCTGTCATTTCCAGGAGTCCGTAGCTTTATGCACTCTGCTCCATGTTGTTGAACGACCAGGGGTTTCGACAAAACAGCTTTCATCACCGGTTTCTGGAAACGTAACTCTCTGATTGGTGGTTCGGCATACGGTATTCCAAGAAACTTAGACACCTCTACAGTGGAGCCGTCAGCAGAAACGTTTGTCTTGAAGCCAATAAAGGTTCCGGCAGGTGTGTTTATTGTGACATTGATGCTCTTTCCCGTCGCAGCAGCGATAAAAACCGCGAAGAGATTAAGGAAAACGACCATTGCTACCATCTTCAATCACAAATCTTTGACGAATGTGAAATATTGTACCGCAACAAAAGGTGTACACGACCGTATTGTTGAGGGCCTCTCAAAAAGTACTGTGAATATCCGTAATGGAATGATACCGATACAAAAACTAATATTATTGTAAAATACACACCACATAACTTTCCTGTTTAAAACCGTTTGCTATTATTATATGTGTTTTTTTACTTCTGTTATGTCTATACTTGTATACTTGAGTACGCGCACGTTTTTCAATTTCAACGTCTTTGTTTGAACTTTTACAACTACATATATATACGTTGCGGGGGCTTTGCATTTTTAAATTTAGCTTATTGCATTTTGTACACAGGTGGTTGCTTAATACAGAATGAAAATAATGCAGAAGTGGCTAACCTGTACAATAAAACCTCTATACCGGGCGTTCAATTTAGTATAAATATAAGTATTGTAGACAGGTGGCAGCTTAATGCAGGGTGAAAGTCGTGCAGGAAGGAGCTTTCTGTATGACTTTCATCCTGCATTAAGCAACCACCTGCCTAAGAATATCTAAAGTTTTCTCTAGTATAATTGCTGTTTAGAGAGGTTTTACTGTGTTTCTAAGTTCGTTCGTCCAAATTGTGTAAGTACCGTATCATCTCTAAAAGGAGTCTGTTGCATTTTGTAAATACGTGGTTGCTTAATGCAGAACAAAAGCAATGTAAAGCATTTATCCATTGATTTCATTCTGCTTTAAACTGCCACCTTTATTGTGAAAAACCTATATTGCTTTATTTAATGTTTACTATACAGGGTTTAAGTTGTTTTATTCATCGTTGCTTGTAGTTGGTCTGTTTGCTTATAGTGTAATATAGACCTGATTCTACAGCTTCTGCCTGAGCCAAAATGACCTGTGTTCATATGCCATTATAAAAAATTAATCTTATCAATATTCATGACCTCATTATTTTCTACATGAATATTCATCAGGGATTTGATGCAAGCCTTGGCGGATGTCATGCCTGTAGTCAAGAGTGTAACCTTTACCCTCGTGAGTATTCATGTCAGAAATAAGGATACCATGAATATTAGTTATCTCAAGTTTTCATATAGCAATATAAACTGTAGAATCAGGTCTATATTATGTATTTTTACATTTGTTACTATAAATAGTAACATTTTTACACTCAAAATGGTCCTATATCAGCCGAAATATTGAGTCGTATTGTTCGAGCGGGCATATACGGACCTACCGACGGATCAATAACCGATATATGCCCGCTGCCAAGATAATTGTTCTAAATCTATAGAAACAGAACCCGGATACGTGGCGAAGGTCTTATATTCTGCTCCGATGCTGCAAATGTCAAAGTGCTCGTACACGTACCGATAAGCCCCAATTTCCAAACCACAATCCTCCCCCGATTCGATTCAGATTTATGCACATGCACAGTACACGTACGGTCTACCGGTTCAGTGAAGTCCAGCTGCTAGTTCCATCACCCATTATTCGAATAGTGTAAAACCATCATTTTGACGTCATCCAAATGACGTCAGGATAGCACCATTCCCTCAATTTAGTTTTTAAAACCATTTTCATACTGAGAAAATTAGTGTCTGCTCTATCTCTGATCTGCTGAAATGTTCGCCAATGTTTTACAAATGTAATAAACAGGTTATTGCACGGGAGACCAGGGCCGCAGAGTGATATTGACCCTTACCTTGATATAGACCCTCGGGTTAAAACCCTCTGGCCAATATCAAGGTGGCGGGCCAATAACACTCTGCGGTCCTATGGTCACCCGTGTAATAACCTCTATATAAGCACACAGTGTAGCTCCTCACGGTTCCTACAGGGGACTACAGATCTGTGTCTATTATGTTCTGTTCGGAAAGGTGTAAAAATGCGTCCATATCAGGTAAATTGGTTAAAAGAAACAATGCAAAGTTAATAGACCGTTTCTTATTAAGTTTTGAAAAATGAATATTCTACTGTATACACATGTTGAAAAATCTCGGTAAACCCCACAAAATTAATTCATAGAAACGGATAAGATGCGTACATTAATACATCAAGAACATTCCTCGAAGAGACTTCACTTTATTACGATACAGTAAAACCTCTCTATAACGGCCACTAAATTACATAAAATATTTTGTGTAAAACGCAGGTGGTTGCTTAAAGCAAGATGAAAGTAAAAGTAAAACAGAACGCTCCTACAGGTATAGTATACTTTCACGTTCCTTTAAGCAGCCACCTGCCCTAAATACCAACTAAATTAAAACAATGTAGTGGCCGTTATAGAGAGGTTTGACTGTATTTCACTATCAACAAGCAGATCGGGTGTATTCGCATGGCCTTGACTATACTTGCGGTTCGTGCGTGTCATAAATGCGTGCGTATTCAAAAGACTATGCCATTTATTTTGCAATAGTCCTAACGATTCACATTATCCTCTATAAAAACGATGAAATCAGAAGAAAATCAAACGAAAAACTCCTCCGATAAATCCAATGCCAGTATTAAGACTAACACGTACTTAAAACTTGAAACAAATCTTATTTATTACCTGATAATGTGTTTTTATTGCTCCATCTCGCCCGGGGTGCTGAAAATATAGGCAGGCGCCTTAACACATTGGGCAGACGCCTTAACATTCTTTTTACTAAACCGTAACATGTCTTCTCGCAGGCGCATCCCTCATTGTAACACAGTCGATAGGGAGTGTGTCTGATATTTTTTTCCTGTCTGCAGCGTTTTCATGGCCGAGTTTCGCCCGTCGCCCACAATAACCTCCGCTGGCTCACCGCTATGCATCGTACTCGTTCCTTGCCTCCTCGTACATGGTTAATTGTGGTTTTCGTCTCCACAGTTTGCTCTCCGAGTAGCCCCTCTTAGCCATGCCTCCCCGAGTGCTTTCACACTCATGTTCGGATAGACTGCCTCTTCATATGGTGGAATCTACTCATCCAATCCGGCTATACTCTTTCGGACTCTCAGTGACAAGCTGTGTCACAAGTCAATGTGGGCTATTGGCTACTTTTCGGGTACTTCAAGCTTCACAGGCAGTTTTTCTCAGACTCCGTGTGGGTGGGAGACACAGGAAAGCATCCCTGAAATTTTCCGAGCGGACCGGGATTTGAACCCCGGGCATCCGGATTGGTAGTCAAGCGCGTTACCACTAGACCACCGCTCCATCCTATGGAGCTGTCTGATCTTGGTCTCTTCTGTTTGAAAAGGCGTGGAAAGGCGTATTTATGGATTAAACGGTTAATTTTAGACTTCAGTAACGTCCCGATAGTTTCAACGCTAAAACAAATATCATTATCGGCATTTAACCCATTACCTGTTCTGTGTTTATTTCAAATTTTGATCCAAACTGAATATTCATGGTCAAAAAAAATTATAATGAAATATGGAAGCTGGGACATTCTAGCCATTTTAGAAATTAAAGAAATAGATCTATCAAATTTTATTAGCAAACAGAGCAGACCCTGATCAGACAGCTCATCTAGGAGCCGTCTGATCTGGGTCTACTCTGTTGCAAATGCGTGAAAATGCGTTTAAATGAAGAAAAGGGTTAACCCATTACCCATGTTTTTGAGTGAAGGTTACTGTGACCATGAACCTTGAAAAAATATGAACTCAAAATCAATAGAGGACATGCACTGAGCATGACCAACCTCCCTCGAGTCTTAACACTTTCCCTCATATACATGTCATCGTCTTTTCACGGTTGCATTTGCAAACAGAATATACCCATATCTACAGGAGCCGTCTGATCAGGGTCTGTTCTGTTTGCTTTTGACATTGTATCGATCTTATTCTACAGTTTTTGTCAAACAAAAATAAATTATTGAACAATTTATATTATGAAAATTCAGCTAATAAATATTCATAATGTCATTATTTCTTACATGAATATAGAACAGGGAAAGGGTTAAACATTATGGTGTTTTGTTTTCGCCGTTTCCTTAAGATCAAATAGAAGATATATGACTGACTATTTTACTAATCCAAGCATGTGATAGAACAAAGACAGTCAACACCTTTGAAGGGAACCTTGTTGCATATAGGTAACAATTAGAAACATTAACCCTTCGCTTGCTGAATTTTAAAATACATTTTTCCTTCGTTACCCACGCCCTGTTGTATAATTACATATATCTTCACTGTGTACAAGTATTTCGCTGTGCAATCACTGCTGTGGAGTGCACTGGTTGCACAATCAACTTGTAAATAGTGCAGACCCTGATGAGACAGCTCCTGCAGGAGCTGTCCCATCTGGGTCTTCACTATTTACAGGTAGGTATATTGACGTGAATAGCAAGCGAATGGTTAACAACACTAACCACAGTGGACACACACTAAACCTCGAACCATTTGAAGTGTCTGGGACACATGATTTCGAACGATGAGACAGAACTTTACTCACAGTCGGCAGAAGGGTTTTCCATGCGTAAGCCCTTCCTTTAATTAAATTGTCCTTGTTAGTCGTTGTGTTCAAGGTTTTGCCGATTTCTAAATACATTTGATTCGCTTGTGTGAATGTGTATGTGTCGTTGTATGCGTCGTTGTATATGTCGTTGTATGTGTCGTTGTATGTGTCGTTGTATGTGTCGTTGTATGTGTCTATTCAGCAGTTTACCTAGTAAACCATTTACTCCATGAATATTCATGCAGGAAGTAATGACATCATGAATATTAACTTGACCAACTCTTATAATAGCACATGAATACAGCGTGTGTGTGTGTTGGGGGGATAGTAAACAGTATAGAATCGTACCTATATTGTATCATAAGCAAACAGAGAAGACCTTGATCAGATGGTTCTTATAGCAGCCGTCTGATTTTGGTCTACTCTGTTTGCAAAAGCGTAGAAAGGCGTATTTATGGAGTAAAGGGTTAAGACAAAAGTTCACGTATTCAAACAGAGATCACTCAGATCAGATAATTCCTGAATGGATTCGTCAGATCCTGGTCCGCTCTGTTTGCTTATGGAAGTATGTAGATTATGCATTACATCGTGTATTCACTTACCATTATAAAACAATCAAAGAATAAATTTCAGGGTGTCAGTTAGTTCGGTTTATAATAGACTCATTCAACACGTCCAAATAATACGAGCGTTTACGAGATAAGCATGTACTGTTCTCTCTTAACACATTCCCTCATATTGACGACTTTTGACGACTCTGTAGAAGTCACTTTATAAAACCATTGTGACAAATAGAGCATTTACTCCTACAGGAGCAAATGCTCTATTTATCACAATTATTTCAAACTACAAAATTCTAAAAATTTCATTTTCTCTAGTTAATGCTCCTTTTCGATAGATTTGTTTAAAGAGGTTAGATCTAAAAATAGCCTATGAGGTAATGGGTTAAATTTTACATACACAATTCGGGTGATATGATTTTTGATCGGTACAAAACAATTGCCAAAATATTGTCTTTCCAGTTTGTGAAACGATTGAATCTTGCGTATATATAACACACCTTACAATAGATACAATAGTCAATGTACACTAGAACCTGTCTTAACCCTTCGCTTGCTAATCGCGTCAATATACCTACCTGTAAATAGTGAAGACCCAGATGAGACAGCTCCTGCAGGAGCTGTCTCATCAGGGTCTGCACTATTTACAAGTTGATTGTGCAACCAGTGCACTCCACAGCAGTGATGGCACAGCGAAATACTTGTACACAGTGAAGATATATGTAGTTATACAACAGGGCATGGGTAAAGAAGGAGCAATGTATTTTAAAATTCAGCAAGCGAAGGGTTAAGGGACCTTATATTGATTTGACACACGCTTTTTTAAAAAAGCCGGTGGTTGCTTTTTACAATATCAACAGCAACGCAGACAACTCCTACAGGAGCTTTCTGCATTACATTTGACCTGCATTAAGCTACCACAGGCCGTACAGGCCCCTTATTAAACCTCTTTTGTTATCACTTTACTCTTTCCCTGTTCTTTGTTGATTCAAGATTTCAATACCTACTGAATATTCATTGACAAAATAGTTAGAAAGAAATATGGAAGGTGGAATACTGCAGCCATTTTATAAATTAAAGAAACAGATCTATCAAATTCCTTTAGCAAACATAGCAGACCCTGATCAGACGGTGCCTATAGGAGTCGTCTGAGATGGGTCTACTCTGTTTGCAAATGTGTGAAAACACGCTTATATGAGGGACAGGGTTAACCTTTTTCTTTATGTGAACGCCATTTCACGCATTTGCAAACAGAGATCAGATTTTCGCTACTGTATTAAAATGGTATACATGTTACAACAAGTGTTAAGTAAAGCAAATGGTAAGAAACGTGTTATTATCGTTAATGCAATATTCAGTTTGCATATTCGCCTGGGACAAAAATGGTTTGGAAAATGTGAGGTCAGCAGTGTATAAATTTATGACACGTCCCTCTTAAAGTCTTTACATATTGACACTAAAATGCACTTTTAATATTTCTGTTTCAAAGTGGTACAGCGGGCAGTTAAACCCATGATTAGATGGTAAACAGGAGCCATCTTGCATTGTTCTTCCGTCTTTCTGTCTGTCTGTCTGTCTTTTTGGCTGTGTTCCATTTATAAGGCATAAAGCAAAAAGTGGGTTACTGTTTTGATCGTTGGAACCTCATCGTACAATAAACCTAACGCCGAGATAGCGGAATGCATGGTCTATGATCATTAGATGACTTTCCACTGATGTCAAGTGACAACCCTCTTAACCCTTCGCTTGCTGAATTTTAAAATACATTTCTACTTCTTTACCCATGCCCTGTTGTATAATTACATATATCTTCACTGTGTACAAGTATTTCGCTGTGCAATCACTGCTGTGGAGTACACTGGTTGCACAATCAATTTGTAAATAGTACGGACCCTGATGAGACAGCTCCTGCAGGAGCTGTCTCATCTGGGTCTTCACTATTTACAGGTAGGTATATTGACGCGAATAACAAGCGAGAACATTAAAAATAGTAAAAAAGGATTGAAATTATGTAATTTACGGTAAACCTTTCATTTTTTTATCCTACAAATATCAGAAAATAACTTCAAATGCAGTTTAACATGATGACGAAACCCCCATGAAACAAAATATCCAATTTGAGGACCATAGCATTAATTTTAAGCACCATTTTCACCGTTTCCATGGCAACACCCTAGTTTTCGTAATGATGGTCCGTACCTGCAAAATCGTCCATACCACAGCCAGTTTTCAAATGGTCCTAGTTTGGAGCCTGAAAAGACGTCACGTAACACTGTGTCTCATCTGGGTGGAAACTGTTTGCCTGGGTCATCATAGAGTCGCCATTTACCTCATAGACATTCATAGAGGAGTAAGACTTCCGTTAAAACTGTTGGTTGCTTAACCTTTAGCCTGCAGAACAATTTATTTTTTACAAACATTTTTACCTACTACATTTTTTTCAAAACTCAAGCTATAATTAATTTGTCTACCAAAATGCAGTCAGGGTGTCAAACAGTTTGGATCCTGATGAGACGCCGAGTTACTCGGTGTCTCATCTGAATCCAAACTGTTTGCATAGGTATTCACTCATCCGTCCATAGCAGGCGAAAGGTTAATGCCGGTGTAACGAAGTAAAGTGACCCCCATAGAATACTGACCCCCCGGTCACTATTCTTCAGAAAAAGCGACCCCCTTTCTGAAAAATATCGACTCCCCTCTGAAAAATAGTGACCCCCTCCGCGATATATCTATAAAATATTGACCCCCGCCCCAATTATTACTAACAAATTAGTAACCATTGTAAATACTTGAATACCTAATATTGTTGCGGCTGCAGTTTTGTTTTTTTTGTTGCTGCAGCATCGGGTGGGTGGGTATGTGTGGGTGTGTGGGTGTGGTAGCGTGTGTGTGTGTGTGGGGGGGGGGGGGTAAACGAAATTTAGCGAAAACGCTTTATAATTTAGAAACTGTCAATATTTTGAAAAATGTTGACACTAGCAGATGAGTGACAGTGGGTGTGAAGTAGTAGTTGTATTAGTAGAAGTAGTGGTAATATAACTTATTTTAAGGGGACATTTACAATGCATTTTGAGTATAACAACCTTTTCTGTGCGATCTAATAAATGGTTCTATACTTCTAACAGCGACCGACCTTACTTGTCAAATCATGTTTTTAAATCTTTACAGTAAGTAAACTGTTCTTTTTATAAAGGCAAATACTACTACTTGTGTATTTTATTTTGTACCCTTGAGTAATAATTCCCAATATAAACAAACACAAACGCAAATTAAGTTCAATTGAATATAAAAGGATAAAAGTTGACGATTAATCTCAGTCTGATTGGCAAACTGTTTTGAAACTCAACAGGTGCTGATACTTTCGATGTCATACATTTGACTTACTAGGCAGCCACAAATAGGTGATGAACACACAAGGAAAACTATCTTCTCTAGGTTATGTTATGAATAGAATATAAGATTCGTGTTCGTGATTTATTGGATCTATTAAACTCGTCCTTTCAGACAAAAATAAACACGCAACAAATCTTTGCTGTGTGGTTTTCTACAAAGCTCGTTTAAAACAAAAGTAAAAACATTATGAACAACTAATCTAATGTTTATTATCTGCAGAGGACAATGGCCTGTTACAAATGTACACACTATATTGCTATGGTATATGTCACACGTGCTTTACCTTTTATATAAGGAAATCAACAGCATCTCTTCGACAATAATTGACACAATTCTCTATAAATTAAATTGTATTCCGATGTTGTGTAGGGGTGTGTGGGTGCGTGCGGAAGGGTGTTTATTTACTATAAGTGATTGTTACGTGCATGTGTGTGTGTGTGTACATGCGCGCGCGTGCGTGTGTGTGCTAGTCTGTACGAACAATGATTACAAGTCGTATTACTTGGCGTCCATTGTGCGCATTAGTCATGATATATTAAACGGGGCTCAAAATGATATTACTAGGGGTCACACATCTGTAACAATTATGACCAAGGTTAAATATTTTTTTCGAAATACGTGAAACCCTTTCTTTAAAGTATACTTGAGGCAAATTAAAGTTGCTGGTGTTGTTCAAAATATCACGAAGGTGGGCCAAAGCATTATTACCGGGGATCATTATTGTTTAAGAAATACTGACCGGGGTTCGATATTCTTCAGACAAAAATTACACCCATCCTTTCTACAACATACTTGAGTTCAATTAGCATTGGGCGCATTGGTCATTATATAATAAACGTGGCTAAAAATAATCTATGAAAGGGGGTCACTACATCTGTAAGAATTATAACCAAGGTTAAATATTTTTCGAGTAAAGTTAAACCCTTTCCTTAAATTATACTGGAGATAGATTAGAGTTTCAGGGAGTTGTTCAACATATCATGAATTTGTGTCAAAGCAATATGACCGGGTGTCGCTATTTTTTAAAAAATACTGACCGGGGGTCAGTATTCTTCAGAAAATGTGACCCCCTATGTACAAAATGCTTGGGTTCAATTAACATTGTGCGTTGTTGCAACCTGAATTGTAATAACAACTGGAATTGTAATAAAATTTATTACAAAACTGGTTATGATGCGAAAACGTTATTACAATTGTTGGTCAACCTGAATTGTAATAACAACCTGAAGTGTAATAAAATTATATTTAGTCTGTATTTGTGTCTCTATGTGAGTATGAATGTGCGCACGTGCTAGTATGTTGATAGTATGTGTATGCGTGTAGTTTGTATGGGAGGGGCGCATGCGTGTGCGCGCATGTGTACATGTATGAAGTAATACATAAGATATTTTAGATGATAGTACGACTTAGAAATTTTTATTACAAAACTGGTTATGATGCGAAAACATTATTACAATTGGTGGTCAACCTGAATTGTAATAAAAACCTGAAGTGTAATAAAATAATTTTGTGTCTGTATTTGTGTGTCTATGTGAATATGAATGTGCGCACGTGCTAGTATGTTGATAGTATGTGTATGCGTGTAGTTTGTATGGGAGGGGCGCATGCGTGTGCGCGCATGTGTACATGTATGAAGTAATACATCAGATATTCTAGAAGATAGTACAACGACTTAGAAATTTTTATTACAAAACTGGTTATGATGCGAAAACATTATTACAATTGGTGGTCAACCTGAATTGTAATAAAAACCTGAAGTGTAATAAAATAATTTTGTGTCTGTATTTGTGTGTCTATGTGAGTATGAATGTGCGCACGTGCTAGTATGTTGATAGTATGTGTATGCGTGTAGTTTGTATGGGAGGGGCGCATGCGTGTGCGCGCATGTGTACATGTATGAAGTAATACATAAGATATTTTAGATGATAGTACAAAGACTTAGAAATTTTTATTACAAAACTGGTTATGATGCGAAAACATTATTACAATTGGTGGTTAACCTGAATTGTAATAACAACCTGAAGTGTAATAAAATAATTTTGTGTCTGTATTTGTGTGTCTATGTGAATATGAATGTGCGCACGTGCTAGTATGTTGATAGTATGTGTATGCGTGTAGTTTGTATGGGAGGGGCGCATGCGTGTGCGCGCATGTGTACATGTATGAAGTAATACATCAGATATTCTAGAAGATAGTACAACGACTTAGAAATTTTATTACAAAACTGGTTATGATGCGAAAACATTATTACAATTGGTGGTCAACCTGAATTGTAATAAAAACCTGAAGTGTAATAAAATAATTTTGTGTCTGTATTTGTGTGTCTATGTGAGTATGAATGTGCGCACGTGCTAGTATGTTGATAGTATGTGTATGCGTGTAGTTTGTATGGGAGGGGCGCATGCGTGTGCGCGCATGTGTACATGTATGAAGTAATACATCAGATATTCTAGAAGATAGTACAACGACTTAGAAATTTTTATTACAAAACTGGTTATGATGCGAAAACATTATTACAATTGGTGATCAACCTGAATTGTAATAACAACCTGAAGTGTAATAAAATAATTTTGTGTCTGTATTTGTGTCTATGTGAATATGAATGTGCGCACGTGCTAGTATGTTGATAGTATGTGTATGCGTGTAGTTTGTATGGGAGGGGCGCATGCGTGTGCGCGCATGTGTACATGTATGAAGTAATACATCAGATATTCTAGAAGATAGTACAACGACTTAGAATTTTTTATTACAAAACTGGTTATAATGCGAAAACATTATTACAATTGGTGGTCAACCTGAATTGTAATAACAACCTGAAGTGTAATAAAATAATTTTGTGTCTGTATTTGTGTGTCTATGTGAATATGAATGTGCGCACGTGCTAGTATGTTGATAGTATGTGTATGCGTGTAGTTTGTATGGGAGGGGCGCATGCGTGTGCGCGCATGTGTACATGTATGAAGTAATACATAAGATATTTTAGATGATAGTACAACGACTTAGAAATTTTTATTACAAAACTGGTTATGATGCGAAAACATTATTACAATTGGTGGTCAACCTGAATTGTAATAACAACCTGAAGTGTAATAAAATTATATTTAGTCTGTATTTGTGTGTCTATGACAAACAGGGCTGAAATTGCTCTGACCGGGGATCATGACATCTGTAATTATGACCAAAGTTATATAGTTTACGAGTAAAGTTAAACCCTTTCTTTAAATTATACAGGAGGTAGATTAAAGTCGCGGGAACTGTTCAACATATCATGAACGTGTGTCAAAGTACTATGACCGGGGTCGCTTTTTTTTAAAAATACTGACCGGGGGTCGATATTCTTCAGAAAATGTGACCCCCTATGCACAAAATACTTGGGTTCAATCAGTATTGCGCGCTTTAGTCATTACAGGATAAACACGGCTGAAATTGCTATGACCGGGGTCACTACATCTGTAAGAATTATGACACAGGTTAAATAAAATCGAGTAAAGTTCAATTCTGTCTTAAATTATACCAGAGGTAGATTAAGTTGGCAGGAGTTGGTCAACATATCATGAACGTGTGTCAAAGTACTATGACCGGGGTCGCTATTTTTTAAAAAATACTGACCGGGGTCGATATACTTCAGAAAATGTGACCCCCTGTGTACAAAATACTTGGGTTCAGTTAGCAAGGCGCGCATTAGCCATGATATGACAAACAGGGCTGAAATTGCTCTGACCGGGGATCATGACATCTGTAATTATGACCAAAGTTATATAGTTTACGAGTAAAGTTAAACCCTTTCTTTAAATTATACAGGAGGTAGATTAAAGTCGCGGGAACTGTTCAACATATCATGAACGTGTGTCAAAGTACTATGACCGGGGTCGCTATTTTTTAAAAAATACTGACCGGGGGTCGATATTCTTCAGAAAATGTGACCCCCTATGCACAAAATACTTGGGTTCAATCAGTATTGCGCGCTTTAGTCATTACAGGATAAACACGGCTGAAATTGCTATGACCGGGGGTCACTACATCTGTAAGAATTATGACACAGGTTAAATAAAATCGAGTAAAGTTAAATTCTGTCTTAAATTATACCAGAGGTAGATTAAGTTGGCAGGAGTTGGTCAACATATCATGAACGTGTGTCAAAGTACTATGACCGGGGTCGCTATTTTTTAAAAAATACCGACCGGGGGTCGATATTCTTCAGAAAATGTGACCCCCTGTGTACAAAATACTTGGGTTCAGTTAGCAATTTAAATTATACAGGAGGTAGATTAAAGTCACGGGAACTGTTCAACATATCATGAACGTGTGTCAAAGTACTAAGACCGGGGTCGCTATTGTTTAAAAAACATGACCGGGGGTCGATATTCTTCAGAAAATGTGACACCCTGTGTACAAAATACTTGGGTTCAGTCAGCAAGGCGTGCATTAGCCATGATATGACAAACAGGGCTGAAATTGCTCTGACCGGGGATCATGACATCTGTAATTATGACCAAAGTTATATAGTTTACGAGTAAAGTTAAACCCTTTCTTTAAATTATACAGGAGGTAGATTAAAGTCGCGGGAACTGTTCAACATATCATGAATGTGTGTCAAAGTACTATGACCGGGGTCGCTATTTTTTAAAAAATACTGACCGGGGGTCGATATTCTTCAGAAAATGTGACCCCCTATGCACAAAATACTTGGGTTCAATCAGTATTGCGCGCTTTAGTCATTACAGGATAAACACGGCTGAAATTGCTATGACCGGGGGTCACTACATCTGTAAGAATTATGACACAGGTTAAATAAAATCGAGTAAAGTTAAATTCTGTCTTAAATTATACCAGAGGTAGATTAAGTTGGCAGGAGTTGGTCAACATATCATGAACGTGTGTCAAAGTACTATGACCGGGGTCGCTATTTTTTGAAAAATACCGACCGGGGGTCGATATTCTTCAGAAAATGTGACCCCCTGTGTACAAAATACTTGGGTTCAGTTAGCAATTTAAATTATACAGGAGGTAGATTAAAGTCGCGGGAACTGTTCAACATATCATGAACGTGTGTCGAAGTACTAAGACCGGGGTCGCTATTGTTTAAAAAACATGACCGGGGGTCGATATTCTTCAGAAAATGTGACACCCTGTGTACAAAATACTTGGGTTCAGTCAGCAAGGCGTGCATTAGCCATGATATGACAAACAGGGCTGAAATTGCTCTGACCGGGGATCATGACATCTGTAATTATGACCAAAGTTATATAGTTTACGAGTAAAGTTAAACCCTTTCTTTAAATTATACAGGAGGTAGATTAAAGTCGCGGGAACTGTTCAACATATCATGAACGTGTGTCAAAGTACTATGACCGGGGGTCGCTATTTTTTAAAAAATACTGACCGGGGGTCGATGTTCTTCAGAAAATGTGACCCCCTATGAACAAAATACTTGGGTTCAATCAGTATTGCGCGCTTTAGTCATTACAGGATAAACACGGCTGAAATTGCTATGACCGGGGGTCACTACATCTGTAAGAATTATGACACAGGTTAAATGAAATCGAGTAAAGTTAAATTCTGTCTTAAATTATACCAGAGGTAGATTAAGTTGGCAGGAGTTGGTCAACATATCATGAACGTGTGTCAAAGTACTATGACCGGGGTCGCTATTTTTTAAAAAATACTGACCGGGGGTCGATATTCTTCAGAAAATGTGACCCCCTGTGTACAAAATACTTGGGTTCAGTTAGCAAGGCGCGCATTAGCCATGATATGACAAACAGGGCTGAAATTGCTCTGACCGGGGATCATGACATCTGTAATTATGACCAAAGTTATATAGTTTACGAGTAAAGTTAAACCCTTTCTTTAAATTATACAGGAGGTAGATTAAAGTCGCGGGAACTGTTCAACATATCATGAACGTGTGTCAAAGTACTATGACCGGGGGTCGCTATTTTTCAAAAAATACTGACCGGGGGTCGATATTCTTCAGAAAATGTGACCCCCTATGCACAAAATACTTGGGTTCAATCAGTATTGCGCGCTTTAGTCATTACAGGATAAACACGGCTGAAATTGCTATGACCGGGGGTCACTACATCTGTAAGAATTATGACACAGGTTAAATAAAATCGAGTAAAGTTAAATTCTGTCTTAAATTATACCAGGGGTAGATTAAGTTGGCAGGAGTTGGTCAACATATCATGAACGTGTGTCAAAGTACTATGACCGGGGTCGCTATTTTTTAAAAAATACTGACCGGGGGTCGATATTCTTCAGAAAATGTGACCCCCTGTGTACAAAATACTTGGGTTCAGTTAGCAAGGCGCGCATTAGCCATGATATGACAAACAGGGCTGAAATTGCTCTGACCGGGGATCATGACATCTGTAATTATGACCAAAGTTATATAGTTTACGAGTAAAGTTAAACCCTTTCTTTAAATTATACAGGAGGTAGATTAAAGTCGCGGGAACTGTTCAACATATCATGAACGTGTGTCAAAGTACTATGACCGGGGGTCGCTATTTTTCAAAAAATACTGACCGGGGGTCGATATTCTTCAGAAAATGTGACCCCCTATGCACAAAATACTTGGGTTCAATCAGTATTGCGCGCTTTAGTCATTACAGGATAAACACGGCTGAAATTGCTATGACCGGGGGTCACTACATCTGTAAGAATTATGACACAGGTTAAATAAAATCGAGTAAAGTTAAATTCTGTCTTAAATTATACCAGGGGTAGATTAAGTTGGCAGGAGTTGGTCAACATATCATGAACGTGTGTCAAAGTACTATGACCGGGGTCGCTATTTTTTGAAAAATACCGACCGGGGGTCGATATTCTTCAGAAAATGTGACCCCCTGTGTACAAAATACTTGGGTTCAGTTAGCAATTTAAATTATACAGGAGGTAGATTAAAGTCGCGGGAACTGTTCAACATATCATGAACGTGTGTCGAAGTACTAAGACCGGGGTCGCTATTGTTTAAAAAACATGACCGGGGGTCGATATTCTTCAGAAAATGTGACACCCTGTGTACAAAATACTTGGGTTCAGTCAGCAAGGCGTGCATTAGCCATGATATGACAAACAGGGCTGAAATTGCTCTGACCGGGGATCATGACATCTGTAATTATGACCAAAGTTATATAGTTTACGAGTAAAGTTAAACCCTTTCTTTAAATTATACAGGAGGTAGATTAAAGTCGCGGGAACTGTTCAACATATCATGAACGTGTGTCAAAGTACTATGACCGGGGGTCGCTATTTTTTAAAAAATACTGACCGGGGGTCGATGTTCTTCAGAAAATGTGACCCCCTATGAACAAAATACTTGGGTTCAATCAGTATTGCGCGCTTTAGTCATTACAGGATAAACACGGCTGAAATTGCTATGACCGGGGGTCACTACATCTGTAAGAATTATGACACAGGTTAAATGAAATCGAGTAAAGTTAAATTCTGTCTTAAATTATACCAGAGGTAGATTAAGTTGGCAGAAGTTGGTCAACATATCATGAACGTGTGTCAAAGTACTATGACCGGGGTCGCTATTTTTTAAAAAATACTGACCGGGGGTCGATATTCTTCAGAAAATGTGACCCCCTGTGTACAAAATACTTGGGTTCAGTTAGCAAGGCGCGCATTAGCCATGATATGACAAACAGGGCTGAAATTGCTCTGACCGGGGATCATGACATCTGTAATTATGACCAAAGTTATATAGTTTACGAGTAAAGTTAAACCCTTTCTTTAAATTATACAGGAGGTAGATTAAAGTCGCGGGAACTGTTCAACATATCATGAACGTGTGTCAAAGTACTATGACGGGGGTCGCTATTTTTCAAAAAATACTGACCGGGGGTCGATATTCTTCAGAAAATGTGACCCCCTATGCACAAAATACTTGGGTTCAATCAGTATTGCGCGCTTTAGTCATTACAGGATAAACACGGCTGAAATTGCTATGACCGGGGGTCACTACATCTGTAAGAATTATGACACAGGTTCAATAAAATCGAGTAAAGTTAAATTCTGTCTTAAATTATACCAGAGGTAGATTAAGTTGGCAGGAGTTGGTCAACATATCATGAACGTGTGTCAAAGTACTATGACCGGGGGTCGCTATTTTTTAAAAAATACTGACCGGGGGTCGATATTCTTCAGAAAATTTGACCCCCTATGCACAAAATACTTGGGTTCAATCAGTATTGCGCGCTTTAGTCATTACAGGATAAACACGGCTGAAATTGCTATGACCGGGGGTCACTACATCTGTAAGAATTATGACACAGCTTAAATAAAATCGAGTAAAGTTAAATTCTGTCTTAAATTATACCAGAGGTAGATTAAGTTGGCAGGAGTTGGTCAACATATCATGAACGTGTGTCAAAGTACTATGACCGGGGTCGCTATGTTTTAAAAAATACTGACCGGGGGTCGATATTCTTCAGAAAATGTGACCCCCTGTGTACAAAATACTTGAGTTCAGTTAGCAAGGCGCGCATTAGCCATGATATGACAAACAGGGCTGAAATTGCTCTGACCGGGGATCATGACATCTGTAATTATGACCAAAGTTAAATAGTTTACGAGTAAAGATAAACCCTTTCTTTAAATTATACAGGAGGTAGATTAAAGTCGCGGGAACTGTTCAACATATCATGAACGTGTGTCAAAGTACTATGACCGGGGGTCGCTATTTTTTAAAAAATACTGACCGGGGGTCGATATTCTTCAGAAAATGTGACCCCCTATGCACAAAATACTTGGGTTCAATCAGTATTGCGCGCTTTAGTCATTACAGGATAAACACGGCTGAAATTGCTATGACCGGGGGTCACTACATCTGTAAGAATTATGACACAGGTTAAATAAAATCGAGTAAAGTTAAATTCTGTCTTAAATTATACCAGAGGTAGATTAAGTTGGCAGGAGTTGGTCAACATATCATGAACGTGTGTCAAAGTACTATGACCGGGGTCGCTATGTTTTACAAAATACTGACCGGGGGTCGATATTCTTCAGAAAATGTGACCCCCTGTGTACAAAATACTTGGGCTCAGTTAGCAAGGCGCGCATTAGCCATGATATGACAAACAGGGCTGAAATTGCTCTGACCGGGGATCATGACATCTGTAATTATGACCAAAGTTAAATAGTTTACGAGTAAAGTTAAACCCTTTCTTTAAATTATACAGGAGGTAGATTAAAGTCGCGGGAACTGTTCAACATATCATGAACGTGTGTCAAAGTACTATGACCGGGGGTCGCTATTTTTTAAAAAATACTGACCGGGGGTCGATATTCTTAAGAAAATGTGACCCCCTATGCACAAAATACTTGGATTCAATCAGTATTGCGCGCTTGAGTCATTACAGGATAAACACGGCTGAAATTGCTATGACCGGGGGTCACTACATCTGTAAGAATTATGACACAGGTTAAATAAAATCGAGTAAGGTTAAATTCTGTCTTAAATTATACCAGAGGTAGATTAAGTTGGCAGGAGTTGGTCAACATATCATGAACGTGTGTCAAAGTACTATGACCGGGGGTCGCTATTTTTTAAAAAAATACTGACCGGGGGTCGATATTCTTCAGAAAATGTGACCCCCTGTGTACAAAATACTTGGGTTCAGTTAGCAAGGCGCGCATTAGCCATGATATGACAAACAGAGCTGAAATTGCTCTGACCGGGGATCATGACATCTGTAATTATGACCAAAGTTATATAGTTTACGAGTAAAGTTAAACCCTTTCTTTAAATTATACAGGAGGCAGATTAAAGTCGCGGGAACTGTTCAACATATCATGAACGTGTGTCAAAGTACTATGACTGGGGGTCGCTATTTTTTTAAAAAATATTGACCGGGGGTCGATATTCTTCAGAAAATGTGACCCCCTATGCACAAAATACTTGGGTTCAATTAGGATTGCGCTTTAGTCATTACAGTATAAACACGGCTGAAATTGCTATGACCGGAGGTCACTACATCTGTAAGAATTATGACCAACGTTAAATAAAATCGAGTAAAGTTAAACTCTTTCCTAAATTATACTGGCGGTAGATTAAGTTCGCGGGAGTTGTTCAACATATCACGAACGTGTGTCAAAGCACTATGACCGGGGGTCGATATTTTTTTATAAGATACTGACCGGGGGTCGATTTTCTTTCAGAAAATGTGACCCCTATGAACAAAATACTTGGGTTCAATTAGCAGTGCGCGCTTTAGTCATGATATAATAAACGCTGCTCAAAATGCTATGACCGGGGGTCACTTCATCTATAATAATAATGACCAAGGTTAATTTTTTTCGAGTAAAGTTTAACTTTCTTTAATTATACTGGAGATAGATTAAAAAGCACTATGACCGGGGGTTGCCCTTTTTTAAGAATATTGACCAGGGTCGATATTCTTCAGTAAAAGTGCCCCCTTTCTAAATAATACATTTGTTCTAATGAACGTTGTGCACATTGGTCAGTGATAAAAAGGGCTCAAAATGCTATGACCGTGCGGTCACTAGGTAGGTAGGTAGGGTAGGGTAGGTAGGTAGGTAGGTAGATAGTAGTATTTAAAGTAGTAGTAGTAGTATAGGTAGTAGTAGCAGTAGTATAGGTAGTGGAAGTAGTATAGGTGGAATGTAGTAGGCAATAGCAGAAGTAGTACTAGGAAGTAGGAATAGTAGTAGTAGCAGTTGTAGCAGCAGCAGCGGCAGTAGTAGGTGGATGGGATTGTGGGTGGTTGGGTTTGTGCTTGAGTGGGTGGCTGGGTTTTGGGTGGGTGGGATTACAGGATAAACACGGCTGAAATTGCTATGACCGGGGGTCACTACATCTGTAAGAATTATGACACAGGTTAAATAAAATCGAGTAAGGTTAAATTCTGTCTTAAATTATACCAGAGGTAGATTAAGTTGGCAGGAGTTGGTCAACATATCATGAACGTGTGTCAAAGTACTATGACCGGGGGTCGCTATTTTTTAAAAAAATACTGACCGGGGGTCGATATTCTTCAGAAAATGTGACCCCCTGTGTACAAAATACTTGGGTTCAGTTAGCAAGGCGCGCATTAGCCATGATATGACAAACAGAGCTGAAATTGCTCTGACCGGGGATCATGACATCTGGGTTCAACATATCATGAACGTGTGTCAAAGTACTATGACTGGGGGTCGCTATTTTTTTAAAAAATATTGACCGGGGGTCGATATTCTTCAGAAAATGTGACCCCCTATGCACAAAATACTTGGGTTCAATTAGGATTGCGCTTTAGTCATTACAGTATAAACACGGCTGAAATTGCTATGACCGGAGGTCACTACATCTGTAAGAATTATGACCAACGTTAAATAAAATCGAGTAAAGTTAAACTCTTTCCTAAATTATACTGGCGGTAGATTAAGTTCGCGGGAGTTGTTCAACATATCACGAACGTGTGTCAAAGCACTATGACCGGGGGTCGATATTTTTTTATAAGATACTGACCGGGGGTCGATTTTCTTTCAGAAAATGTGACCCCTATGAACAAAATACTTGGGTTCAATTAGCAGTGCGCGCTTTAGTCATGATATAATAAACGCTGCTCAAAATGCTATGACCGGGGGTCACTTCATCTATAATAATAATGACCAAGGTTAATTTTTTTCGAGTAAAGTTTAACTTTCTTTAATTATACTGGAGATAGATTAAAAAGCACTATGACCGGGGGTTGCCCTTTTTTAAGAATATTGACCAGGGTCGATATTCTTCAGTAAAAGTGCCCCCTTTCTAAATAATACATTTGTTCTAATGAACGTTGTGCACATTGGTCAGTGATAAAAAGGGCTCAAAATGCTATGACCGTGCGGTCACTAGGTAGGTAGGTAGGGTAGGGTAGGTAGGTAGGTAGGTAGATAGTAGTATTTAAAGTAGTAGTAGTAGTATAGGTAGTAGTAGCAGTAGTATAGGTAGTGGAAGTAGTATAGGTGGAATGTAGTAGGCAATAGCAGAAGTAGTACTAGGAAGTAGGAATAGTAGTAGTAGCAGTTGTAGCAGCAGCAGCGGCAGTAGTAGGTGGATGGGATTGTGGGTGGTTGGGTTTGTGCTTGAGTGGGTGGCTGGGTTTTGGGTGGGTGGGTTTTTTATTGGGTATGTGTGAAGATAGGTAGGTAATAGGAGGAGGTATAGGAGTAGTAGTAGGAGGAGTAGTATGTGTAGTTGTTGGATTAATAGTAGTAGTAGTAGTAGTTGTAGTAGTGGTAGTAGTAGTAGTAGCGGTAATTATAGTAGTAGTAGTAGTAGTAGTAGTAGTAGTAGTAGTAGTGACGGTGGTGGTGGTGATAGACGAAGCAAACACAACAACAACAACAAAAAAATTATTTCCCACTTCGCTAAAATAATTCAAAAGGCATGATGTCGAACACTTATGTTGCCTCACTTCGATGAGACTTATTTCAATTAATTTCAATAGGTGATAAATTACAAATGTATTCAACATATGGATATGATATATGGCATTGCACACAGTATTGACCATACAAAAATCCACTGCCAAATGAAGTTTTGTTTAGTTTTACAGTGACTGACACAATGTTCCATCCATGAAATTTTAAGTTAGAACTTAGATTATTGAAATTTTAACAGCTATTTACGTTTTGTAAAGTGTCAGATAGAAGTCAATACAACATTTTACAATTCATTAAGTGATCTCTTCATATATACATGTGTTCCTACGTGCGTGTAAGTGTGTGCGTGAGTGTTTGTGTGCTTGCATGTATGAGAGTGTTTCGAAGTGTATGTGTAAGTATCGGTATATGTGCGTGCGTGCGTTCATATGTGTACCGGTATGTGTGCGTACATGCGTTCGTGTGTGTAATTGTGTATGTACATGCGTGTTGTGTGTGTGTGTGCGTGCGTGCGTGCGGGCGGGCGTATGTTTTGTTGAAACAAAGACAGGGAGTCACTATTCTATGGGGGTCGCAATTCTTCGTAAGGGGTCAGTTTTCTTCGTGTGCAGGGGTCGTAATATTATGACCGGGGGGTCAAAATACTATGACCGGGGGTCACTATTTTTTAAAAAATACTGACCGGGGGGTCAGTATTCTATGGGGGTCACTTTACTTCGTTACACCGGACGAAATCAATGCAGAAAGCTAATATATGAAGCTACCACCTGCCTTTAAGAGCGAGAAGTAAACCTCTTTTTGGTGGTCAGTTTAGAGGGGTTTTATGTATATTTTGATTTACGGTCAGTAGAGCCCGTCCTAGGTAGCCAATTATTTATTGAAATATTGGTTTCATTGGAGTCTTAAAAAGCAGACGATTGCTTAATGCAGGACAAAAGTATTGCATAAAGCTTCTTCGTGCGCTTTCTATATTACGTTTGACCTGAATTAAGCTACCACCTGCCTTACAAACTAGTAATTAGACCTCGTGCTGATTGCCGCTTAACCCTTTCCATTATGTAAGCGCATTTTGACGCATCTGCAAACAGAGTAGACCCATATCAGACGGCTCCTATATGCACCGTCTGATCAGGGTCTGCTCTGTTTGCTTATGGTGTAATATAGATCTGATTCTACAGCTTCTGCCTGAGCCAAATGTCCTGTGTTCATATGCCATATCTATTAATATTCATGACGTCATCTATATTTCCTACGTGAATATTCTTTAGGGAAAGGGTTAAGACAGGTTTTACTGTAAATGGATTGTATACAGCAGTCCTGTGTTTTAGCATAAAAGTCTCAACAGGATCATTGTTACAGAAACCATTTCATTTTTCATTAGACCCTGTATTACTCGACTTATTGATCTGGACAAACTGTTCGACGATGCTCGTGATATTGTACAAATATGGTTTTGACGGTGGTGTAAAACATTCAATATTAATATTTTGTATATAATTAGCCTCGTCCACAACATGACTCGCATTTTCATAAGAGTAAACACTCAACTATTCGAACACTCATATACATGTACCATTGTGATATTTAAGGCAGGCGACAGCTTAATGCAGGGCGAAAGTCTTGTAGAAAGCTCCTCTAGAATAAATGTTCGACTATACTCGTGATATGGTATCAATATGGTGATTTTGACGGTGGTGTAAAGTTTTCAGTATTCAAATTTTGTAGATAAATAAGCTTCGTCCGCAACATGACTCGCATTTTCAAATACAGTAAAACTCGATTATTCGAACACTCAAATACGTATCATTATTGATCTTTAAAACATGTGGCAGCTTAATGCAGGGTGAAAGTCATGCAGAAAGCTGCCTAAAAAGGCACGAGTTCTTCATTACTAAACTTTCGAAGTATCGAGATTTTACTGTAGCTTGGATCCAGATGAGATGTAGAGTAACTCGGTGTCTCATCAGGATCCAAACTGCTTGATACTCTGACCGTGTTGTTGAAAAAAGATAAATCAACTGTGACAACTGAAGTCGCTGACATGTTTTCTGGAAACAAAAGTTTACGAGCTAAATGTTACAATATACATGTACCAATAATTGTTATAAACGAAACAGACTATTCCTTATAAATGTGTAAACAGTAACAGTACAAACAAACTCAAAACCAGAATTCCAGTTGAGAAGAATTTAGATACTGTAAGCAGGTGGCTGCTTAATGCAGAGTGAAAGTAATGCAGAAAGCTCCTGAACTTTCACTCTTCATAAGCTGCCACCTGTCTCTAATAGCGATATTTATACTATATTGAACGTACGGTTCAGCGGGGTTTTAATGTATTTTGAACCATGTCCTGTATTTTAACACTTGTTATGTATACGCGATCGCGACCTGTTATTTGTAGAGAAAGGTGGATGTTTGACTTTTTAAAAACTTGGACGAACATGAAACAAGTAATTACAGTAGAACCTGTCCTTAACGGACAATCACTTATTGAACATATGAGTATTAAAAAGTAGGTGGTTGCTTAATGCAGTGCAAACGTAATGCAGAAAGCTCCTATAGGAGTTTTCTGCATTACTTTTGACCTGCATTAGGCTACATTTTTTTTTATACATTTGCTCGGTGGTCAACATTTTCATGGTTTTGAAACACAGTCGTTTGCAAAGTGTGAGTGCAGTGACTGACCGAGGCTTGGTTGTCTGGATGTTTATAATCAAGAACTTATTTGATGCTAAGGGACATTACTCGTGGCAAGAAAAACTATTATGTATATGGGTTATCTTCCCTGATGTATTCCATTCCCAGTTTTATCGTGCAATACATGCAGGAAATTAATGTAAACGTATGGTACTATCTAAAAGAGGTCCCATCATAACATTTTGCCTAGCGCTCAACTCCCAGTTTGGGCAAACCTGTTTAAACCATTTGAATTTGAGAAACGAGTGTGCATTGGCATTTTCAAAAATGTAGAACCAGATCAGAGGACCCAAAGAGGAACCCTCTGATCAATATCTGCACTAATGTCATCCAAATTCCCCTTGCAAGTTTTATAATAACCCACTGTATGAACTCCAATAAATACTGGTAGGCTATTCCACTCTGAACCGGAAGTAGTCAAAGTCGCACCAGATCGAACTTTGAGCAGTTTTTTTTTTCTCACAGCGAGATAAAGGTTGAGATACATGGTAGCAGCTTAGTGCATGTCCAAACTTACGCTGACACTCCAGAAAGGAGTTGTATACGCGGAATTCCTAAGTATTTGTATTATTCTTTATGATGAATGTATTTCTTTATAGTATGTAAGCTCACATGTTACAGCAATGTAAACTGTGACAAAATAAGGGTTCTGGTCAGTTCTGTTCTGTTCTGTTCTGTTCTGCTCTGCTCTGCTCTGCTCTGCTCTGCTCTGTTCTGTTCTGTTCTGTTCTGTTCTGTTCTGTTCTGTTCTGTTCTGCTCTGCTCTGCTCTGCTCTGCTCTGCTCTGCTCTGCTCTGCTCTGTACTGATCTGTTCTGTTCTCTGTTCTGTTCTGTTTTGCCCTGTTCTGTTCAGCCTGTTCTGTTCTCCCTCATATAAACGCCTTTTCACGCATTAGCAAATAGAGTAGAACCAGATCAAAAGGCTCCTAGGAGCCGTGTAATCAGGGTCTGCTCTGTTTGCTGATGGAATTATGATACAGGTATATCTGACGCAGTTTCTACCAATACCGTGTGTACTGTACATGTGCTATTTAAAAATTCAGGTAATAAAGATTCATGGTGTCATCATTTCTTACGTGAATATTCAAGAGGGATAATTTTAAACATGTTACTGATAAGCCATGCAACTTGTCTGCTATTCTCATATAATAGTCAACCGGCAGTCTTTAACCCTTTCCTCCATATAAACGCCTTTTCGCACATTTGCAAACAGAGTAGACCCAGATCAGACGGCTCCTGTAGGATCAGAGTCTGCTCTGTTTGCTTTAGACATGTTATAGATCTGATTTCCTTAAAAACTTTACATTATATAAATTCAGCTAATACATATCATGATGACATAATTTTTTACATGAAAATTGAACGTTATTCATCTGAACAATAATGTCATACATATGAATATTAATTATATTTACTTTTATAATAGCCCATTAGCAAGAAGAAATTATGCCATGACAGAAACTGTAAAATCATGTTTTACTATATAATTCCATTAGCAATCAAAGCTGACCTAGGCCAGTCAGGCTCCTACAGAAGCCGCCTGATCTGGGGCTACTCTGTTTGCAAAAACGTTAAAATAAAGGGGTAAAAGGATGACATTCGACTTAAATTACGTCATATGTCGATGTCCGTGAAGTTGGCTACTTGTTCCTTGTTCCCTGTTCGACATTCAATGGATTGTGAATGTTCAATAGCAAACAAGTAGCTAACTTCACATCCCGTTACTTATTCGACTGTTTTCGTTTTTGTGAATAACGAACCGGGAATAAGTAGCTAACTTCGCATCCAGTTACTTATTCAATTATATTCGTTATTCTGAATAACGAACCGGGAATAAGTAGCTAACTTTACATCCAGTTACTTATTCGATTATTTTCGTTTTTGTGAATAACGAACCGGGAATAAGTAGCTAACTTCACATCCCGTTACTTATTCGATTATTTTCGTTTTTGTGAATAACGAACCGGGAATAAGTAGCTAACTTCACATCCCGTTACTTATTCGATTATTTTCGTTTTTGTGAATAAGGAACCGGGAATAAGTAGCTAACTTCACATCCCGTTACTTATTCGATTATTTTCGTTATTCTGAATAACGAACCGGGAATAAGTAGCTAACTTCACATCCCGTTACTTATTCAATTATTTTCATTATTTTGAATAAGGAACCGGGAATAAGTAGCTAACTTCACATCCAGTTACTTATTCGATTATTTTCGTTTTTGTGAATAACGAACCGGGAATAGGTAGCTAACTTCACACCCCGTTACTTATTCGACTATTTTCGTTATTCTGAATAAGGAACCGGGAATAAGTAGCTAATTTCACATCCAGTTACTTATTTGATTATATTCGTTTTTGTGAATAACGAACCGGGAATAAGTAGCTAACTTCACATCCCGTTACTTATTCGATATTTTCGTTTTTGTGAATAACGAACCGGGAATAAATAGCTAACTTCACATCCCGTTACTTATTCGATTATTTTCGTTTTTGTGAATAACGAACCGGGAATAAGTAGCTAACTTCACATCCCGTTACTTATTCGATATTTTCGTTTTTGTGAATAAGGAACCGGGAATATAGAGAATAATAGGTTAGTGCCGTAGATGGGACGCTTTATCCGACGAGGGGAGAAAACGTTGAGGCGAGGCTTGCCGAGCCTCAACTGTTTTCTCTCCGAGTCGGATAAAGGCGTCCCATCTACGGCACTAACCTATTATTCGATTTATCCAGTCAATATAGTAAAATATCTTTTTTATAGACTCATAACACTCTTGAAATAATTTACATTGAAAATGCAGTTTTTCGATCAACGGATCCCTCCCTTTTCACTTCCATTTAGACGTAAATAGATCTAATGAGCTACCGCAGAGGAATATAGTTTCGATACTTGTATTACTAGAAGGGAAACGTGGTTGAATTTGAAAAATAAGATGATTTGAATCGAGGGTCGATAAGTTATTTCAAACAGACATGATCTATAATCTTTGTGGTCAAATTCGAGTTACGTAGTCTCGGTTTCTATTTTTAGATTCTACCTAACGTCACTCAGAAATCGATGGAACTGAACAGGCTATATTTAGGTTTATGACTATCACCGCCTCTGTAAGAGTTTATCAATCTAATAATCATGAGAGTGAAAAGAAAACATTTACAATTTATCTGTCAATCTTTGCTTCCAGGTTTGATTTTATCAAAAACGGGTTTTGCCAGCGGTGGATTAAATTAATAAAAGTGATAAATCAACGTCATTTTGTATGTGGCCTCAGTGGCGTAATCGGTAAGGGCGACGTCTCTAGAGAGATTAGAATTTGTTTTTGTAGGATCAGGCGCGGGTTCGAATCCAGCTGTAGCCAATTATTTTTAATTTTTTTCTCATTTGAATAATTCTTCTGGTGACCAAATAGATCTGTTAGATCTATTCCATCAACATGTTTATGAATATTTACAGAAAACTAAAATAGTTCCATGGTTATAGAATCATTACGCCTATCTACTAACCTAATAAACCTTCCACTACCGGAAGTAACCTAATAAACCTAAGTTTATTTGCACCCCCTTTATTATGTCACTAGAGAAGCCTGGTGACTGGATAAAAGTAGCTAACTTCACATCCCGTTACTTATTCGATATTTTCGTTGTTGTGAATAAGGAACCGGGAATAAGTAGCTAACTTCACATCCCGTTACTTATTCGATTATTTTCATTATTCTGAATAACGAACCGGGAATAAGTAGCTAACTTCACACCCCGTTACTTATTCAATTATTTTCATTATTTTGAATAAGGAACCGGGAATAGGTAGCTAACTTCACATCCAGTTACATATTCGATTATTTTCGTTTTTGTGAATAACGAACCGGGAATAGGTAGCTAACTTCACATCCCGTTACTTATTCGACTATTTTCGTTATTCTGAATAACGAACCGGGAATAAGTAGCTAACTTCACATCCCGTTACTTATTCGATTATTTTCGTTTTTGTGAATAACGAACCGGGAATAAGTAGCTAACTTCACATCCCGTTACTTATTCGATTATTTTCATTATTCTGAATAACGAACCGGGAATAAGTAGCTAACTTCACATCCCGTTACTTATTCAATTATTTTCATTATTTTGAATAAGGAACCGGGAATAAGTAGCTAACTTCACATCCAGTTACTTATTCGATTATTTTCGTTTTTGTGAATAACGAACCGGGAATAGGTAGCTAACTTCACATCCCGTTACTTATTCGATTATTTTCGTTTTTGTGAATAACGAACCGGGAATAAGTAGCTAACTTCACATCCCGTTACTTATTCGATTATTTTCATTATTCTGAATAACGAACCGGGAATAAGTAGCTAACTTCACATCCCGTTACTTATTCAATTATTTTCATTATTTTGAATAAGGAACCGGGAATAAGTAGCTAACTTCACATCCAGTTACTTATTCGATTATTTTCGTTTTTGTGAATAACGAACCGGGAATAGGTAGCTAACTTCACACCCCGTTACTTATTCAATTATTTTCATTATTTTGAATAAGGAACCGGGAATAGGTAGCTAACTTCACACCCAGTTACATATTCGATTATTTTCGTTTTTGTGAATAACGAACCGGGAATAGGTAGCTAACTTCACATCCCGTTACTTATTCGACTATTTTCGTTATTCTGAATAACGAACCGGGAATAAGTAGCTAACTTCACATCCCGTTACTTATTCGATTATTTTCGTTTTTGTGAATAACGAACCGGGAATAAGTAGCTAACTTCACATCCCGTTACTTATTCGATTATTTTCATTATTCTGAATAACGAACCGGGAATAAGTAGCTAACTTCACATCCCGTTACTTATTCAATTATTTTCATTATTTTGAATAAGGAACCGGGAATAAGTAGCTAACTTCACATCCAGTTACTTATTCGATTATTTTCGTTTTTGTGAATAACGAACCGGGAATAGGTAGCTAACTTCACATCCCGTTACTTATTCGATTATTTTCGTTTTTGTGAATAACGAACCGGGAATAAGTAGCTAACTTCACATCCCGTTACTTATTCGATTATTTTCATTATTCTGAATAACGAACCGGGAATAAGTAGCTAACTTCACATCCCGTTACTTATTCAATTATTTTCATTATTTTGAATAAGGAACCGGGAATAAGTAGCTAACTTCACATCCAGTTACTTATTCGATTATTTTCGTTTTTGTGAATAACGAACCGGGAATAGGTAGCTAACTTCACATCCCGTTACTTATTCGATTATTTTCGTTTTTGTGAATAACGAACCGGGAATAAGTAGCTAACTTCACATCCCGTTACTTATTCGATTATTTTCGTTTTTGTGAATAACGAACCGGGAATAAGTAGCTAACTTCACATCCCGTTACTTATTCGATATTTTCGTTTTGTGAATAAGGAACCGGGAATAAGTAGCTAACTTCACATCCAGTTACTTATTCGATATTTTCGTTGTTGTGAATAAGGAACCGGGAATAAGTAGCTAACTTCACATCCCGTTACTTATTCGATTATTTTCATTATTCTGAATAACGAACCGGGAATAAGTAGCTAACTTCACATCCCGTTACTTATTCAATTATTTTCATTATTTTGAATAAGGAACCGGGAATAAGTAGCTAACTTCACATCCCGTTACTTATTCGATTATTTTCGTTTTTGTGAATAACGAACCGGGAATAGGTAGCTAACTTCACATCCCGTTACTTATTCGACTATTTTCGTTATTCTGAATAACGAACCGGGAATAAGTAGCTAACTTCACACCCCGTTACTTATTCGATTATTTTCGTTGTTCTGAATAACGAACCGGGAATAAGTAGCTAACTTCACGTCCAGTTACTTATTCGATTATTTTCGCTTTTGTGAATAACGAACCGGGAATAAGTAGCTAACTTCACATCCCGTTACTTATTCGATATTTTCGTTTTTGTGAATAACGAACCGGGAATAAGTTGCTAACTTCACATCCCGTTACTTATTCGATTATTTTCGTTTTTGTGAATAAGGAACCGGGAATAAGTAGCTAACTTCACATCCCGTAACTTATTCGATTATTTTCGTTATTCTGAATAACGAACCGGGAATAAGTAGCTAACTTCACATCCCGTTACTTATTCAATTATTTTCATTATTTTGAATAAGGAACAGGGAATAAGTAGCTAACTTCACATCCAGTTACTTATTCGATATTTTCGTTTTTGTGAATAAGGAACATGGAATAAGTAGCTAACTTCACATCCCGTTACTTATTCGATTATTTTCGTTTTTGTGAATAACGAACCGGGAATAAGTAGCTAACTTCACATCCCGTTACTTATTCGATTATTTTCATTATTATGAATAACGAACCGGGAATAAGTAGCTAACTTCACATCCCGTTACTTATTCAATTATTTTCATTATTTTGAATAAGGAACCGGGAATAAGTAGCTAACTTCACATCCCGTTACTTATTCGATTTTTTTCGTTTTTGTGAATAAGGAACCGGGAATAGGTAGCTAACTTCACATCCCGTTACTTATTCGACTATTTTCGTTATTCTGAATAAGGAACCGGGAATAAGTAGCTAACTTCACATCCAGTTACTTATTCGATTATTTTCGTTTTTGTGAATAACGAACCGGGAATAAGTAGCTAACTTCACATCCCGTTACTTATTCGATATTTTCGTTTTTGTGAATAACGAACCGGGAATAAGTAGCTAACTTCACATCCCGTTACTTATTCGAGTATTTTCGTTTTTGTGAATAACGAACCGGGAATAAGTAGCTAACTTCACATCCCGTTACTTATTCGATATTTTCGTTTTTGTGAATAAGGAACCGGGAATAAGTAGCTAACTTCACATCCCGTTACTTATTCGATATTTTCGTTTTTGTGAATAAGGAACCGGGAATAAGTAGCTAACTTCACATCCCGTTACTTATTCGATTATTTTCATTATTCTAAATAACGAACCGGGAATAAGTAGCTAACTTCACATCCCGTTACTTATTCAATTATTTTCATTATTTTGAATAAGGAACCGGGAATAAGTAGCCAACTTCACATCCAGTTACTTATTCAATTATTTCCGTGTTTGTGAATAACGAACCGGGAATAAGTAGCTAACTTCACATCCAGTTACTTATTCGATTATTTTATGTTTTTGTGAATAACGAACCGGGAATAAGTAGCTAACTTTACATCCAAATACTGATTCAATTATATTAGTCATTTTGAATAAGGAACCGGGAATAAGAAACTATATACATGTATACAATGGACTCTCATTACCACGGCATTCCTTCCAACGTTAATCTTTTGTAGCGACAGTATACTTTTAAACCGAGTTACTGCATCGTAACTCTGCAACTCCATCGTAGATCTTTATGTGTTTGCTGCGTTAAGTAATTACAGTGGAGAAACTGTTATTCTTTCCAACTTATTGCGTTTCAAACGCGTTTTAAAGCCGTTTAAGCCAATGACTTGGGTCTACAATTATAAAAAAGGATATGCTACATTCTATTATGAATGTGACTTTAGAGGTTAGCACTGTAGGTTAATGGGTCTTTTCGTATTGGAAAATTATTCTATTCAAACTTTTTGTTAACAGCGTAAACCTAAATCACGTAGAAACTGTCTGATCAGGATCTGCTCTGACTGCTTAGTCCGTAGACTTATTTCTTTAGATTCGATCATGGTTGTCTAGCGTCTCTGTAATCCCTGTAAATGAATATGCATGAGGTCATGAAATCTTTAATAAATATTCTTAAGAGAAAAAAGAATTAATAAACACCAGTTAGCTCTGTTGACAGCAGACACCAAATTTGCTTTAAAATCAATTTCCCAATCCTTCTCGTATTATGTAAACGGCTTCACGCACGTTTGCAAATAGAGTAGATCCAGATCGGACAGTTCCTGTAGGAGCTGTCTGACCAGGTTCTGCTCTGTTGCTTATGAAATTCTGTTGATCTAATCCTATAGTTTCTGTCAGAGCCAAAGATCCCTTTGAAAAATTAGCATTGTGAAAAAAGGGCGTGTAAGAAAAAAAATGATTTCATGGAGATCGAGTTTTTGTAATGATACATGAGTACATGAAAGTTTGGCTTTGACAGTAATTGTACAACCAGACCTACCGGTGTATTATTTCATAAGCAAACCGATAAGAGTTAGACCCTGATCAGTGATCAAGGAGCTACAACAGAAGCTGTCTGATCTAGATGTACTCTGTTTGTAAATTTGTTTCATTACGTTTGATCTGGGTCTACTGTGTTTGCATTGACATAAACAGGCACGTGGAGTGTACATGTAGGGTTTATAGTCGTGAAGAGATTCACTCACACATAATTTTTCATCGATTTCAATACCTAAAGATATTGGCAAAGAACACATCTTGCATTTTTCTTTCGGTGATCGAAATTTTTTATCAGTGTTTAAAATTTTACTCCTTCTTTTATTTTGATAAGATCTAGATCTTTTACTCCTCCTTTTAATTTGGTAAGATCTAGATAAGATATAATTATAACATGTATTTATACAGTCTCATGGCGTTCATTCATGTTGTGTAAAATGTCTTTCCGGCTACTGTACAGTAGGGTCCGTAGCAAATCTGGTAAAATAATTGTTGAATAGATCTAGATCAAATCAAGCTAAACTATCTAGAATTCACTTTATCTAAATTTAAAAAGATCTAAATCGTCGGGATTCAATTGTGCTAAGGTATAGATCTAATTAGTCAAAATATAGATTTCTTCTATTTTTTCGTGAACTAGTGCCATGAGTATTCACCAAGTTAATTTTAAAATTATGTTTATTGCGCAGCAATGTCAGGCTGTAAAAATTATCCACCACATAACTCATCTTTTCAATTCCCAGTTTAAAGGAATTAAAATATGCAATAAGAAATACGGTTGGAAAATCTATTGGGAAAACAGTAGAGTAGGTAAGCTATTCCACAGTATAGCTATTGAGAACTAATTACATGTACAGTGGAATTTTAATATCTCTAATTTCAAGGGAACTAGACAATTCATATGAAGAGAAAAGTTGACATCGAATTTCTAGCCTAATAATGGTCCGTTGGTGACAGCCTAATGTAGTTCGAAAACATAGAGAGCACGTACATGAGCGTGCAGCATTGTTTTTGACCTGTATTAAGCTGTAGACGGAAACTTTAGAAAATTTACATAAAATAGATAATTTGCAAATTGTTGAAGGGAAAGAAATTGTACCTCGAAATATCCGATGTTTCGAGGCACCCGACTTCGATATAAAAAATCAACTGTTTTCCTAAAATGTCCTGAAAGTGAAACAAATCGCGAAAAGTCAGTTTCAATTGTTCGGATATGTTACATTGCACAATTTGTTTTTCTTTCGTAGCTAATATGTACTAATCTTGTATTTTCTGAAATTTAAAATGCATTAACAAGGCACTAAATGAGATCGCTTGCAAAAATCTAACCCTCAGATGTGCGTGAAGTTAGCTGCCATTTGCCAGCCAATTCCACTATACGGCTTCCAATTCAATATGATACTCGCGAATCGTCAACTAGCAACTGGCAGCCAGTTGCCAATTCAAATGAAACTTCATGAATTGTGATTACTAGAGAACCGTGAATTGTCAACTGACAGCCAGCTGCCAATTCGAATTTTATTATACATAGAAACATAGTCATGTGAATTGTCAACTGGCAACTGTCAGCCAGCTGACAATTCGCTCTTAAACTATCAAAACAGAGGTGATTACGAATAGGTAACTGGCATCTGGCAGCCAGCTGCCAATTCAAATATAACATAAGAAATTGTGTTTAAAGGCGAACTGGCAACTGGCAATCAGCTGTCAATTCAAATGTAACTCCTGACATTGTTTGTGTTAGCAAACAGTCACCTGGCAACTGGCAGCCAGCTGCCAATTCGACTTTTATTATACATCAGGTATTGTGATTACTAACGAACCGACAACAGGCAGCCAGTTGCCAATTGAAATGTAACTTCAGAAATTGTATTTACTAGCCAAAAGTCAACTAGCAACTGGCAGCCATAGATACGTATTCAGGTGCATTGTCAACTGGCAGCCAGATTCCAAATCGCTCTTAACATATCAAAACAGGGTTGACCACGAATAGTGAACTGGCAACTGACAGCCAGCTGCCAATTCAAATGTAACATAAGAAACTGTATTTACAGGTGAACCGTCAATTGGCAACTGGCAGCCAGCAGCCAATTCAAATGTTACTTCAGGTATTGTGCTTAACGAACCGTCTACTGACAACTGGCAGCCAGCTGCCAATTCACTCTTAACATGTCAACTATTAAATCAAATCAGATTAGATGAAGTATATTTCAATATCTTATTCAGATCAATATCCATATCTGATTAGAATAGATCTGGATATGATCAGGATCTGATCAGGGTCTGATCCGATCTGGCCCTGATCTTAATTAGAGTTTTCGCTTGTCTTGATCAGATCAGATAAGAACAGCCAGATCCAGATCCAGATTATGTCAGATCAGATTAGATCAAGATGCAAATCAAATCAGATTAAATCAGACCAAATCAGAAGTGATTCAATCCAGATAAGATCCAACTCATATCCAGATCAGATTAGATCATACCATATCAGGTCAGAAGTGATTCAGATCCAGATCCAAATCAGATCAAGATCAGACGAGATCTAGATCCAGATCAGATAAGATCAGATCGGGTTTGTTCATGTAATGAGAGTAGTTGAGTAACTTTAGCGTGCGCAATTGACAAATTCATGATTAACAGATGTGAACAACGAAAATAATCGAATAAGTAACGGGATGTGAAGTTAGCTACTTATTCCCGGTTCCTTATTCAAAATAACGAAAAATAATTGAATAAGTAACGGGATGTGAAGTTAGCTACTTATTCCCGGTTCGTTATTCACAAAAACGAAAATAATCGAATAAGTAACTGGACGTGAAGTTGGCTACTTATTCCCGGTTCGTTATTCAAAATAACGAAAATAATTGAATAAGTAACGGGATGTGAAGTTAGCTATACTTATTCCCGGTTCGTTATTCAGAACAACGAAAATAATCGAATAAGTAACGGGATGTGAAGTTAGCTACTTATTCCCGGTTCGTTATTCAGAATAACGAAAATAGTCGAATAAGTAACGGGATGTGAAGTTAGCTACCTATTCCCGGTTCGTTATTCACAAAAACGAAAATAATCGAATAAGTAACTGGATGTGAAGTTAGCTACTTATTCCCGGTTCCTTATTCAAAATAATGAAAATAATTGAATAAGTAACGGGATGTGAAGTTAGCTACTTATTCCCGGTTCGTTATTCAGAATAATGAAAATAATCGAATAAGTAACGGGATGTGAAGTTAGCTACTTATTCCCGGTTCGTTATTCACAAAAACGAAAATAATCGAATAAGTAACGGGATGTGAAGTTAGCTACTTATTCCCGGTTCCTTATTCACAAAAACGAAAATATCGAATAAGTAACGGGATGTGAAGTTAGCTACTTATTCCCGGTTCGTTATTCAGAACAACGAAAATAATCGAATAAGTAACGGGATGTGAAGTTAGCTACTTATTCCCGGTTCGTTATTCAGAATAACGAAAATAGTCGAATAAGTAACGGGATGTGAAGTTAGCTACCTATTCCCGGTTCGTTATTCACAAAAACGAAAATAATCGAATAAGTAACTGGATGTGAAGTTAGCTACTTATTCCCGGTTCCTTATTCAAAATAATGAAAATAATTGAATAAGTAACGGGATGTGAAGTTAGCTACTTATTCCCGGTTCGTTATTCAGAATAATGAAAATAATCGAATAAGTAACGGGATTTGAAGTTAGCTACTTATTCCCGGTTCGTTATTCACAAAAACGAAAATAATCGAATAAGTAACGGGATGTGAAGTTAGCTACTTATTCCCGGTTCCTTATTCACAAAAACGAAAATATCGAATAAGTAACTGGATGTGAAGTTAGCTACTTATTCCCGGTTCCTTATTCAAAATAATGAAAATAATTGAATAAGTAACGGGATGTGAAGTTAGCTACTTATTCCCGGTTCGTTATTCAGAATAACGTATATAATCGAATAAGTAACGGGATGTGAAGTTAGCTACTTATTCCCGGTTCGTTATTCACAAAAACGAAAATAATCGAATAAGTAACGGGATGTGAAGTTAGCTACTTATTCCCGGTTCCTTATTCACAAAAACGAAAATATCGAATAAGTAACGGGATGTGAAGTTGGCTACTTATTCCCGGTTCGTTATTCACAAAAACGAAAATAATCGAATAAGTAACGGGATGTGAAGTTAGCTACTTATTCCCGGTTCGTTATTCAAAATAACGAAAATAATTGAATAAGTAACGGGATGTGAAGTTAGCTACTTATTCCCGGTTCGTTATTCAGAATAACGAATATAATTGAATAAGTAACGGGATGTGAAGTTAGCTACTTATTCCCGGTTCCTTATTCACAAAAACGAAAATATCGAATAAGTAACGGGATGTGAAGTTAGCTACTTATTCCCGGTTCCTTATTCAAAATAACGAAAAATAATTGAATAAGTAACGGGATGTGAAGTTAGCTACTTATTCCCGGTTCGTTATTCACAAAAACGAAAATAATCGAATAAGTAACTGGACGTGAAGTTGGCTACTTATTCCCGGTTCGTTATTCAAAATAACGAAAATAATTGAATAAGTAACGGGATGTGAAGTTAGCTACTTATTCCCGGTTCGTTATTCAGAACAACGAAAATAATCGAATAAGTAACGGGATGTGAAGTTAGCTACTTATTCCCGGTTCGTTATTCAGAATAACGAAAATAGTCGAATAAGTAACGGGATGTGAAGTTAGCTACCTATTCCCGGTTCGTTATTCACAAAAACGAAAATAATCGAATAAGTAACTGGATGTGAAGTTAGCTACTTATTCCCGGTTCCTTATTCAAAATAATGAAAATAATTGAATAAGTAACGGGATGTGAAGTTAGCTACTTATTCCCGGTTCGTTATTCAGAATAATGAAAATGATCGAATAAGTAACGGGATGTGAAGTTAGCTACTTATTCCCGGTTCGTTATTCACAAAAACGAAAATAATCGAATAAGTAACGGGATGTGAAGTTAGCTACTTATTCCCGGTTCCTTATTCACAAAAACGAAAATATCGAATAAGTAACGGGATGTGAAGTTGGCTACTTATTCCCGGTTCCTTATTCAAAATAATGAAAATAATTGAATAAGTAACGGGATGTGAAGTTAGCTACTTATTCCCGGTTCGTTATTCAGAATAATAAAAATAATCGAATAAGTAACGGGATTTGAAGTTAGCTACTTATTCCCGGTTCGTTATTCACAAAAACGAAAATAATCGAATAAGTAACGGGATGTGAAGTTAGCTACTTATTCCCGGTTCCTTATTCACAAAAACGAAAATATCGAATAAGTAACTGGATGTGAAGTTAGCAACTTATTCCCGGTTCCTTATTCAAAATAATGAAAATAATTGAATAAGTAACGGGATGTGAAGTTAGCTACTTATTCCCGGTTCGTTATTCAGAATAACGAAAATAATCGAATAAGTAACGGGATGTGAAGTTAGCTACTTATTCCCGGTTCGTTATTCACAAAAACGAAAATAATCGAATAAGTAACGGGATGTGAAGTTAGCTACTTATTCCCGGTTCGTTATTCACAAAAACGAAAATAATCGAATAAGTAACGGGATGTGAAGTTAGCTACTTATTCCCGGTTCGTTATTCAAAATAACGAAAATAATTGAATAAGTAACGGGATGTGAAGTTAGCTACTTATTCCCGGTTCGTTATTCAGAATAACGAATATAATTGAATAGGTAACGGGATGTGAAGTTAGCTACTTATTCCCGGTTCGTTATTCACAAAAACGAAAATAATCGAATAAGTAACGGGATGTGAAGTTAGCTACTTATTCCCGGTTCGTTATTCAAAATAATGAAAATAATTGAATAAGTAACGGGATGTGAAGTTAGCTACTTATTCCCGGTTCGTTATTCAGAATAACGAATATAATTGAATAAGTAACTGGGTGTGAAGTTAGCTACTTATTCCCGGTTCGTTATTCACAAAAACGAAAACAGTCGAATAAGTAACGGGGTGTGAAGTTAGCTACTTGTTTGCTATTGAACATTCACAATCCATTGAATGTCGAACTGGGAACAAGGAACAAGTAGCCAACTTCACGGACATCATATGTCGGACGAACGGCAACTTAAAACCTTGATATGAGACATGCATGAGGCCGCTTATGTTATTTCAAGGACGTGTGTGATTATTCATGCTTTGTCGCAGGACTTGTTACATATTTGCTAGATCTTGTGGTCGCAGATAATCGAATCATATCCAGCCTTGCCATAAAATCCGTACAGTAAGCACCTCTTTTGAGGGATCACTAAAACAAGGTATAATTCTGCTTCTCAAATGCCGGTATAGTAGCTTAATGCAGGACGAAGATTATGCAAAAAGTTCAATGAAGGAGCTTTGTGCATTACTTTCGTCCTGCATTCAGCAAACAACTGCTTTTGAAGATCCCTGTTTTCATAAAGTGGATGCTGTAGGGAGGTTTCACTGTGTAATGTTATTCGGGCATATGGCACAGTTGTCTGTATATACAGGTATATAGTGAAGAACTGATATATGTAGTAAACCCGTCATCATAGTGACGTTTGAAAGCTATGATGGTCGCTAAGGTTATGATTTCTTGACGTCAGCAGGTGTCGTCTGCTTCAAAGCTATCGTCTGCTAACCCTTATCAGTATTTACGCAACGTGACTCTAATTTGCAAACAGCTAGGACCCAGATGGGATGCTAAATAACTCGGCGTTTAATCGGGATAGAATGGTGTTGGCCACTCTGTCAATAGTTTCTGAAAAGCCTAACCCTTTTAGTGCGGGAAACAATACAGTACTGTCCTTTCCAAACAGTGTAGACTCAGATGTGAGGGCCTATCAACGGAGCCCTTTCATCAATGTCTGCACTGTTCGTTATGTTAAACTTTTATTTTATTTATTGTTTTTAAAAGACAAAGACAATACCTTAGTGTCCATGTCAAGCCTGTCCTGTTTTGAAAATTTAGCGTTCAAAGGGTTAAAAATGCAGTACATCCATTTTAAGCAGACTTTATGTTTTTACAACGGAGGTAAGAATTAAAATAATATTACTAGTCAAACTGTATACACTGTGTTCTAATAATAAACAAAACAATGTGCCAACCACTTAACAACAATACACAGTGATCTAATAACAAAATTAATGTGTCAATCATTTAACAACAATACACAGTGATCTAATAACAAAATTAATGTGTCAATCATTTAAAACCACTACACAGAGAACACATAATAAAAATACTGTGTCAAGCACTGATTGTTAACCCTTGGCTTGCTGAATTTTAAAATACATTTCTCCTTCTTTACCCATGCCCTGTGGTAAAATTACATATATCTTCACTGTGTACAAGTATTTCGCTTTGCAATCACTGCTGTGGAGTGCACTGGTTGCACAATCAATTTGTAAATAGTGCAGACCCTGATGAGACAGCTCCTACAGGAGCTGTCTTATCTGGGTCTTCACTATTTACAGGTAGGTATATTGACGTGAACAGCAAGCGAATGGTTAATAACAATACACTAACGTACCCCCCTTAAACAAGGCTTTTAGTAAAGAAGAGTTTAGATACTGTCAGGCAGGTGGCTGCTTAATACAGGGTGAACGTTATGCAGAAAGGATACACAGTGTCATATATGGATAAATCAGTTTGAGTATTTTATCTAAGCACAGAATATGAATCCGTTAACTTCATTGTCGTCTGCTTGAAACATTGTTCGCGAACATTAATATATGAACACATGATGTTTTGGCTTTGTCAGAAACTGTATATTCAGATCTATATGAGTTAATAAGCAAACACAGCAGACTCCAATCAGGCAGTTACTCCCGCAGTGCGTGTGATCTGGGTCTAATCTGTTTTCAAAGGCACGAAAATGCTTTTATATGAGGCAAAGGGTGGTGTAAAACAGAAATGAATCTTCATCCATCATTTAGAAGTTACAGAGTTGATCGCGACCGTGTCTAACAGATAATACAACATAGACCTTATCCTGTTGGAAATACGTGTATGACGTCATCTACAAAACTGATCTATTAAAATTAACATTTGGCTCTACGAAAGTGACAGCCAGCTCGCGCTAAACACGCGAAGGGTTACACTTTCGACGACCATTAACCCTTACAACGCTGAGTTTTCAAATGAATTATCAAAATAAAATGTATAAATCTGACCAAATAGTTTCTGCAAAAGTCAAAACTAGTGTGTTTGTATATACCAACATAAACTCTTTTTTAACCCTTCTCTTGCTGAATTTTGAAATACATTTCTCCTTCTTTACCCATGCCATGTTGTATAATTACATACATCTTCACTGTGTACAAGTATTTCGCTGTGCAATCACTGCTGTGGAGTGCACTGGTTGCACAATCACTTGTAAATAGTGCAGACCCTGATGAGACAGCTCCTGCAGGAGCTGTCTCATCTGGGTCTTCACTATTTACAGGTACGTATATTGACATGAATAGCAAGCGAAGGGTTAATAAATTCAGTAAAAACTTTATAATCCAACGGTTTATGATAAGCATAGATGTCTTTAAAAGCAGATTGCTTACTGAAGGACAAGAGCAATGCAGAAAGCTCCTACATGAGCTCTCTGCATAACAATCTTCCAGCATTAAGCTACCACCTGCCTTTAACCCTTACTGTGCAGGACACAAGTCACTAATGTCCTTTGCAAACGGTGTAAACCTAGAAGAATCCCTAAATATTCACAATATACTTGACCTGTTTGAATTTAGGAACAGTTCATTTGAAAAGTCAGTGTTGTTGGGGTTAAGATCCAGAATTATTCATCTTTTTTGGTGGTCGGAATGGAGAGGTTCTAGTGTTTTCATGACGTCATTATTTAAAATATGAATATCGAATGCCGGATCTGTGATTACCTATGCAAACAGTTTGGATCCAGATGAGACGCCGAGTAACTCGGCGTCTCATCAGGATCCAAACTGTTTGTTACTGTTACTATGTTTTTAAACAAAAAATGGAGAAAATCAAAAGAATGAAAAATTGTAGCAGACGACAAAGTTAGCAGACGACAGAGTTTGGCAGCGAAAGGGTTAAAAGACACATTTATAATTCCACCAGTTTATAAACATTACCTCTTTTAAAAATACATGGTCCATAAAAGACTTGAACCCTATATTCCATTAACCCTTTCACTGCCAAACTCTGTCGTCTGCTAACTTTGTCGTCTGCTACAAAATTTCATTTTTTAATTTCCTCATTTTTGTTTCAAAAACATAGTAACAGTAACAAACAGTTTGGATCGGTTAATCGGCGTCTCATCTGGATCCAAACTGTTTGCATAGGTAATCACAGATCCGGCATTGGCAGCGCAAGGGTTAATAAGCTTTTCAGTCTTTACAAACAGAGTAGATCCAGATTTGACAGCTCCTATAGAAGCCGTCTAATTTGAACCTGTTCTGTTTGCTTATGGTATAATATAAATTTTAAGTCTGTAATGTCTGCCATGGAAAAAAGATTTACTGATTATTATTCTAATTAATTTTCATGACGTCATTATTTCTTACATGAATATTCATGAGTTGAAGGCATTAGCATTGTATATTGTCTAGTTATGCAAATCAGAGTTTGAAAATTAAAGAGTTTAAACCTCGGCACCTTTTAAGGAAATACAACCAGGTCAATGATACCATATACCTTTAAATGCGAGAAAAACGAAAGTACATGCGTGTTTAAACAGTGTAGATCCAGATGAGAGGGCTAGAGCAGAGTCTACACTGATTGTCATTGAAATCCTCTCGCAAAGTATGTATGTCCATACTAAATGGACGCCAACGTTATGCGATGATGACCCGTTTCATCTTGAACATTCAGCATACAAAGGATTACTTACCAGGGATACAGGTGATGAGTAAATGGTTTAGCCTTCAGAGCTCTGGGACCACGTCCATGATTAGGTTTGAAAACAGTTTAGATCCAGATGAGGTCCCGATTTACTCGGCGTCTCATTAGCGCCCAAGCTGTTTTAATTCTGACACATGACAAGGTTTTGTTAAGAAATAAACTAAAGCACTTCACCGAGGATTGCGTAGGGTTATAGTTGAAATATACACGAACGCTGCATGTAAAAGGTTTATTTCTTCTTATGCTAAGAACGTCTTGAATCGCATTTGCAAAGAGCATGGATCCAGATGAGACGCCGAGTAACTCGGCGTCTCAACAGAATCCAAGCTGCTTGACACTCGCTCAATAGCTTCTCGAACGTTTGATTGAATCAGAAGTCACTGAAAAAGCCAAAAGATCAGAGATTAAGCAGACATGGGTTTTTTCAGCATGTGAAGGTTTAATTAGTACGTTGACAATTTAGCTGTCAGGGCCTCGTTATACGTTCTAATAGCATATAGGCAGTCGCGTTATATGTGAGGGCTACCAGTTGGGATCACTGCGCTACAGAGGGAAAACGTTAACGTAGAAGGAAGTTGTGCTCCCAACTTAGAGTACAAGTCTTTTCACGTTTCGGTCAGAACGCTCCCTTTTAAACATTTCGAAGACGCAGGTTTCAATATATGTGCGAGGATCTTTATTTTGACTTGGTTTAATTTCTAACCAATACTGCGGTTTCGGTTTCTATTTGTTTGTGTCATAACAACATTGAGATATATTGTTCTATATACGAAGGATTTCTACAAACCCGGTGTATATCAACATGGCAGTATTTATACATTGTATCATGATATTTACGGTCGTTACTAGTCTCGTAGGCCAGGTGAGCGGCCACGGACGTATGATCGAGCCCGCGTCCAGGAACTCTATGTGGCGGCACGGCTACAAGAACCCACGGAATTACAACGACATGGGACTCAACTGTGGTGGCTTCACGGTACGTTATAGAGTGGCTCTCCTCAACATGTAGTTTACTGTAGAACAACTACGATCATAATTTACCAATAACCTGGTGAATATTTAAGTAAGAAATAATAATATCATGAATATTTATTAGCTACATTTTATGATGGTATGTTGACCATGACAAAAACTTTAATATCAGATGTATATCAAGCTATAAGCAAACAAAGCAGACCCTTACACCCCCACTCCAACCGAGACATAAATCGCATTTGCAAACACATTGGAACCTGAGAAACTCGGCGTCTCTTCTGGATCCAAGCTTTTAGACAATTGGTCAATATTTTCTCAAAAGCTTGGTCGAATCAAGAGGAGTCAAAATTTAACATACAGTAGAACCATTCTAATGCGATCACTTAGTAAATACACATGGTTGTCTTTATAAGCAGGTGGTTGTTTAATGCAGGACAAACGTAATGCAGAAAGCTCCTCTAGGAGCTTTCTGCATTACCTTTGTCCTGCATTAAGCTACCACCTGCATCTAGCACCCAGAATTATACCTCTTTCAGGTGGACGCATTTTCGGGGTTTTACTGTATATCCAAATTTGAGCAGACATTATTTTTTCACAGCGGCACAAGTGTCAATGCTGGACAGATATGTTAACAAGTGACCGACAATAAGACTTTTTGGATCGTCGCTTAACCCTTTCCCTATGTTATGTTTATTTCAAATTTCAATACGTATTGAATATTCTTAGACAAAAATAGTTATACATGTAACAAGATATGGAAGGTGGCGCATTGTAGCCATTTAAGAAAGTAAGGAAACAGATCTATCAAAGTCCATTAGCAAACAGCGCAGACCCTATACTAGCCGTCTGATCTGGGTTTATTCTGTTTGCAAATGCGTTAAAAGGTGTTTATATGAAAGAAAATGTTAAAATATGGTTTAGTGTAGTTTTAAATTTCATAGATAAGGTGTAAGAAACATTATTAAATTTTACATAATAATTAACCGTTTCCCTAATGAACATTATGCACGTATTGATCTATTCATATGCATAAGGTAAAACTTTCAAGGAGCTTTTTGGCTGTGTGATTAAATATATATAATTTCATAAGCAAAGAGCTTTTTACAAGACGGCTCCTACAGGGGCCATCTGATCTGGGTCTTATCTGCTTGCAAAAACGTGAAAAGGCGTTTAAATGATGGAACGAGTTAATTACGATTCGAGACTAAAACTTAGGACTTAAGACTAAAACTACTTGCAAACGTCATCACTACTTCAATAGTGTTGTGTTGTGTTGTATTTAGCTTAACTCCTTACTCCGCAAAAAATACGCCTTTCTATACCTTTGCATACAGAGTAGACCCAGATAAGACGGTGATCCGGGTCTGCTCTGTTTGCATATGATATACATGTAATATAGATATGATTCTATACAGTTTATGCATTAGCCAAAATGTCTTGTGGCCATGAGTTAGTATAACACTATATATAATTCATATTCGTTGTGTCATTATTTCTTACATAAATATTCACGCAGTAAATGGTTAATAAGCTATTTACCTGATAATGTTCATGGCAGAATCCGCCCGGTATAAATTTTAATAAACTAAATTTCTAAATCATATAACAAGTGAATACATTGCTATAACAAATTTATCAGATATGAGACATTCTATAAGCAAACAGAACGGGCTCATTCTATAGGAGCTGTCTGATCTGGGTCTACCCTGTTTGTAAAAGTGTCACAAACGTCTCTATTAGGTAAAGGGTTAGAAATGTCTTATAGCAATATCATTATGAGTGTTTATCACGTGATATAGAAATAATGCAAATAGAAATAATGCAACGAGGAAAGCGATAGTGTTACGTTTGAATAATTCTTATTGCATTGAAACAAGGTAAATACAGACCAACCGCCGTTTTCTAACTCGGCGTCTTGGTCACCTATCAGAATCTGCTGTGTTAACACATTTAGATAACTGTCAAATAGCCGTGATGCTTAATCTAGGTCTGTTTGCAATGCAAAAACAGTATTGTTTCTTTAAAAAGTGGCTCGTTGCTTTGCTTCGTTCAGACTCTTCCAAGGAAATATCAAGCGCTTTACAACAAATCCACATTTCGTACCCAACCCCCTTGTAAGTATTTCTCTGCCGATAGTTTTGTCTGCTTCAGTGTCCATTAAAGTTTAGTCCCTTTTCGTTTCAAAACATTATCACAAGATCAAACAATTTGGATCTAGATGTAAATACATGTACTTGGTGTCTCATCTGGATCTATACTGTTTGCATATGTTTGTATCGGTTTGATTTGTTTATTAATTGCAAGGGCGAAAATCCCTATTACAATTAATTAATTAATGCATGTTTTTGGTATTGAAATAAGCAAATTTATTACCATGGTAATTAATCAAATCTTTAAAATATAGGCTAAAGGCAAATAGATCAGATCCATGTTAGACAACCACAAGAGGATCTGTCTGATCTAGATATACTATGCTTGCAAAGGGTAAAAGAGTATGCAATGTACACTAAGGCGGGACAATCGGGTAAAGAATTAACTCGTGATCTTAACATTTTTCCTTTTCCCGTGATATTTGAGTATTTTCACTTCATGATACATGGCAGTTACGTATTATCTGGAAAGAAACGACCATTTGAAGCGTAATTCATTTTAATGAGATGACCAGACTTATTTTCATTTGTAAAAAAAAATGGGTATCGCTTAATCATGTTCCTGATAGAGTAAACATAGCCAAGTGTCTTTTATGTTTGAAATAATACAAATTCTGTGATGGAAATTAATTTCTATGGCCATACTATTTGTATAGGCATTATTTTATATGAATATCAATTAGGTAAAGGTTTTAGGTATCAACTTATTGATCTCTTTACTTTAATTTATCCACAGAGGTCACGAAAAGATGAGTAAATTAAACGAGACGATTCTAAAGAGTGGTCACACCATAGGGTTTCGTGGGAAAATGACGATTTTAGTGCTTGAGCACGCATATTAATCTGTTGCTCTGTACATATTAGTTTCATCCATTTATGACTTCAAAGCAATTATCCACAGAACCGATGATCTCATAATTAGTTCTATAGGAAATACCGGCATACATTATATTTGCATATATGGCGCCGCCATGCATCTGTGACTAACACGGAAGACAGGTATTTTATTATCACTTACGATATCAGTCAGACAATGAGTACGCTCGATTATGGCCCAATAGCTGTGTCCATTTCAAGGCTTTAGTGACAGATGATCGACGTTTGATTGGCATATATGACAGCTCCGGTTGCCATTCAATACAGTCATGCGTTTTCCCACTTACGTTAAGTTAACTACAATACTCTGTTGGCACGTATGTCTCTATAAACATGTAAATCAAATTCGGTTACCTTCTCTAAGCACATTTTCAGTTCTGTCTTGAACAGTATAATCTAAGACATGTTACATTGAACTATGCTTGTTGTTTGATTTTGGTTTATATGGTGGTCAATTTATGAGAGTAGTGAAAACTGTAAGATAAAGGAATCATTCTGAATATTTGATGAAATAGGCATTTTTAACCCATTTATGCCTAGTGTGAACAGGGGACAAGGGCAAACAATGTAGACCCAGTTCAAAGTGCTCCCTCACTATTTTCTCGATCATTTATACAACGAAAATCGGTATGATCTGATTAACAAATTAAAACCACCAATAATATCACTAATGCATATGGATAGAATAGACACGAAGAAATTAACCCTATACTTCATTAATACGCATATTAATGCATTTGCAAACAAAGTAGACCCAGATTAGACGACTCCTGTAGGAGCCGTCTGAACAGGATCTGCTTTGTTTGATTACGAAGTAATATCTAAACCATTCTACAGTTTCTGCCATAAACTATTCTCTGATTTACAATGCCATTATAGATATTCAGCTAATTAATATTCATGTACATGTGTCAAGTATGCCTTAATGCATATTCATGAATATTTCTGTTACTATTCATGCTATCATGAATATTCATTATTTTTTATAATGACAACTAAGGAAAGAGATTTTATTGCAATTTCAGAAATTGTAGAATCAGATTTTATCATTCCATTAGCATACAGAGTAGATCCTGATTAGAAAGTTCTTTCAGGTGATGTCTGATCTGGGTCTTCTCTGTTTGCATAGGCTTGACAATGTGTATCTCAGGGTTAAATCGTGAAGTCGTCAAAACACACAATTTTGCAACAAAATAACTTGCATTTAATTCATAAATGTGTGAAATATGCATATATTAATGCTTATAAGAAAACTACGCAGGAAGAACAAGCCGCAAAAACATGCTGGTCACGATTTACACAATCTAATTACTTACCATTTTGAAACAAACTGTCGCACCTGACAAGAATGTGAAATGATATATTAATCAAGGTAAAACAAGTTTACAAAAGTCATTTTAATTACAAAAATCACAACTGTAACGCTAAGCATAATTTAGAGGAATTTATGACAGACCATGTAAGCAGTTTGGATACACACCAGTCGTCGAATAATTCAGAGTTCGTTTCCTGATCCATACTATTTGTCATTCCCAGTGTGTTTCTGAAACAAGATGGAAGCTGTGTCTACAATTGGAATGAATTGTTCCGAGAAATGACCAACCTAACGCGTTAAGAATTGAGCTGTCTGACTCTCAGGTTGTTGTGGCTAGACTGCCAGCCATGGTATAAACCCTGTAAATTACAGTGATAAATGCGTTTGTTTTTCTTACGTGTGTATCTAATTTGACACTTACAAGTCTGAATTGTCAAACAGCTTGGATCCTGGTGATACACAGAATTACTAGACGTCAAAGCTGTTTGCAAATGCGAGTCAGATCAGTTACTTGGTGTCAAAGCTGTTTGCAAATGCGAGTCAGATCAGTTACTAGGTGTCAAAGCTGTTTGCAAATGCGAGTCAGATCAGTTACTAGGTGTCAAAGCTGTTTGCAAATGCGAGTCAGATCAGTTACTAGGTGTCAAAGCTGTTTGCAAATGCGAGTCAGATCAGTTACTAGGTGTCAAAGCTGTTTGCAAATGCGAGTCAGATCGCGGTAAGTGGGAGACCGGTAAGGCTTGTGGCAAACATAAAGTTTTACAGAAGAATGATATCTATGTTGAAAGAGATTAGGAAAGGACGAATAAGTAATCTAAAGTAGAAATACAGTATCAACCCTCAAAAGGGACCATTCGATGAATAAACATGAATATCTTTAGAGACAGGTACTGTAAACCCCCTCTAATGCGACCACTTAATGAATAAACATACCTGTCTTTATATGCAGGTGGTTGCTTAATGCAGGACGAAAGTTATGCAGAAAGCTCCTCTAGGAGCTTTCTGCATAACTTTCGTCCTGCATTAAGCTACCACCTGCCGTTGCCACTGTGAATTATGCCCTTTTTTTGCTGGTCGCATTAGAGTGGTTTTACTGTAGTTGCATAATGCAGGACAAAAGAAACGCAGAATATATAGGAGCTTTCTGTATAACTTTCGTCCTGCATTAAGCCACCACCTGTCTTTGTAACTATTAACCTTTTTTGATAGACGTTTTAAAGAGGTTGTACTGCAGTGATACAGTTAAGATGACACGTAGATTTGTCAACATTCACAGTGCTAGTAAAGACTTGTGAAAAAAAGAAAACCGATCAGACACAATGGCACTTTAACTAATTATCATATTGATATGCGAAACTAATGTTTAACAAACTGCACAGACTCTGATCAGACGCCATGAAGATGCTTGTTTTTCAATGTTTGACGTTTTTAACTCTTCTGTTTCATTTTTCTTTTCGAAGAAAACAATCGAGGTATTGACATAGCCATTGTGTCGTCATTGTACTTGTCGTATATGGCATCGATGAACTGCGTCAGCATCAGCATCAGCGTCAGCATTGTTGTTGTTGTGCAAAACTCTTGACATTTTTCACAGTTTCGACACCAATGCAGTTATTTCTACATCAAACTTATCCCGCTATCACAATAGTTCCATTCTGCTGGGTGACCATCACTATATCATGTATATTTAAAGAGTTACGACTCTTAACCCATTACCTCATAGGCTATTTTAACCCGACCTCTTTGAATAAATCTACCGGAAAAAGAGCATGAACTAGAGAAAAGGAAAATTTAAGAATGTTGTAGTTTGAAACCATTGTGATAAATGGAGCATTTGCTCCTATAGGAGCAAATGCTCTATTTATCACAATGGTTTCACAAAATGGCTTTTACAGAGTCGTCATAAGTCGTCAATATGAGGGAATGGGTGAATAATATTGATTGTTCGCAGTAACAGACAAGCTTGTGGTCCTCCTGTTTATTTCTCTTATAGTATGTACTTACACAGTGTAGACTCTGTTAAAAGATTGCCCCGAGTATGTTTGTTTGCATAAATTTCCATCAAATTGGCATCTCAACATAGCCTAAACTATTTTTACATTTATACTTAAAGAGTATTAGACGAAATATATTGACGACATTTTTGCATTCGAAAGGTACTTATACATTCAGGGATAACTCTTGAATGAACCAGATGCTAGTAAACATATTATGTCAACAGATGATAGCTTGAGCCTGCATTACTTGTATATAAGGATTAAAGTAAAACCCTGCCAAACTAAGAGCATTGGTATCTTGTTCAAGTTTCTCCACTTTCGACGTCTAAAGCTTTATAATACACATATAATCTCTATATTACAAATAGACCAGCGTGCCAAATAGTTTTTATCAAGAAGTAATTTGCAGTTCCACATGGCATCGCAGCTCGGTATATTGCAACCAGGATGGCTAGCTACCTGACGCCTTGTGTGTATGTTTGTGATGATCAGACAATACACACATCTGACATGGTAAAGGAACAAAAACGTTTTGATATGACACTGTCCTTGCTCAAAACACGGCTAATATTGAACGTTATAATACGCCTTTTGATATGGCACTGTCCTTGCTCAAAATACGGCTAATATTGAACGTTATAATACGCCTTTTGATATGGCACTGTCCTTGCTCAAAATACGGCTAATATTGAACGTTATAATACGCGTTTTGATATGGCACTGTCCTCGCTCAAAGCACGGCTAATATTGAACGTTATAATGCGCGTTTTGATATGACACTGTCCTTGCTCAAAACACGGCTAATATTGAACGTTATAATACACGTTTGTTTCGATGAAACGTCTTTTTTGTGTGGCTACTTCTTTCACGAACTGCGCAGTGTGGGTGGTTGTAAGGACGGCTGACCCGGTGTCAGGACAATGCAATCAGAGACATGTCCTTTACACTTTGGTGGAGCTTTGTAAGATGTATAGGAGATATAGAGATCTAAATACAATGTATATGCTTATCTTCCCTACCTAACCAAAAGTGTTAACGTGTCATTGTGTCTAGTTTTTATATTCACACAAGTCTTACATTATCACTGTGCACGTTGACAAAGACATGGTTAAAGTAAAACCTCTCTCAAGCTGCCTTCAAAATGAGGTCTTAGACAGGTGGTAGCTTAATACAGGATGAAAGTTATTAAGAATGCTCCTGTTGGTGCTTTCCGCATCACTTTCATCCTGCATTAATCATTTCCATGTTCTATATTTATTACAAATTTCAATACATACTGAATACTCATGGACAAAATAGTTACACTGAAATATGGAAGCCATTTTAGAAAGTAAAGAAACAGGTATTTCAAATTCCTTTAGCAAACAGAGCAGATCCTTATCAGACTCTTACAGGAGCCGTCTGATCTGGGTCTACACTGTTTGCAAATGCACGAAAGGCATTTATATAAAGGCAGTGGTTAAGCAACTACCTGCTGTGAACACATCAGTGGTTATGCAGTGAGCGGCTTTAGAGAGGTACTGTCGTATTCCCACATTACATCGTATTGCTTTCAACAAGGCCAACTAATTACAATCCTCTTCCTGACACCTTATATGTCTGTTTTTGACGATTAGACAACAAACGTATGACATCGTAACGGAGCAAAAAATGATATGACACCATCCCTGCTCGAAACACGGCTAATATTTATTGAACGTGATAATAGCGTTTTGTTGGACGAAACATCGTCTTATTTCCCCCAACTCGTTTCTTTATGGCTACCTCTTTGACGAGCGACAAGTGAGGGCGGGCTAGGACTGTGTGACCCGTGTAAAATTTCATCAAAATCCTTTTAATAGTTTCCCAGAAAACAGCAGATAAACCAAAAGTTGACCGACGAACAAAACAAAGGCACACAATTCAAGTGTCATAACTTTAAAATTAAATGACATATCAAAATAAAACTGCAAATATATGTGAAAATCCATATTAAGGTTATCATCATACAAAAGAATTGAAGTAAATATCATCTAAAATTAAAATGCTTTAGCCATTCTCATATTTGCATTATTTTTTAAGTATAAGGGCCATAACTCCGTAACGACAAATCAAATAAACCTCAGAATTGACTCAGCTTCAGATCTTGATACGTTAAAGATATATGTGATGTTTCAATAGTATCCGTCAAATAGTTATCCAAGAAAACTGCGAACAAGAAAACATGTTGACGGACGGGTGGACAGGACCACGCCAATATAAGACCACCTTTGTTAGGTGGGCGCATAGAAAGTTTGACCGAATCGGAAGTCAGATTAAACGTTCAGCAAATCAGAGGTTGTGCAGACATAATTGTTCAGCATGATAAGAATATAATTATATAGACATAGACATAGTTTATTTGGTAACTTATACACATAGTATCTCGTTACATCAGCATATATAAATCAAAATGGATTAAACAGGTCAAATACTATCACGTAACATGCATAATTATTTGTGATATCAACTTAAACCAAAATTTCATAGTTCCTCGAGTAATTTGAGGAGAATGAACACCTTTTATAAAGTGTCCAAACGTTAAAGGAAACTCTAAATGGAAGAATTAAATTAGTGAATAATTACGAATTTGAAAACAGATATTGGTAAACAAACACACACATGAAGGAAACTCTTCGTTGCACAGTACCAGTTCATCTATACTAGCATAGACTACGTATATATACGTGGTCCATATCAGGGACGTACTCGTAGCTACAGCCACTGTGCGTACATTACATTTGGATTCACCTGCATCTACATTTGAAACAACAATGAGGCACTATGTTCTCAGGAGGGTTGAATAAGTTCATTAATCAACATTCGCTCTGATATACAGATATACAATATGTATACACATCTGACAGCTGGTCGGAGGTCGGGTCAATACGGTTACCACAGAACCATGTTGTGGTTACTGTGTGTATGATCACCACATTGGCTGTTGAATATAACCCTTTCCTCATTAAATATGCCTTTCTACACCTCTGTAAAAGTCACTGTTTTATACCAGTGTGATAAATAGCGCATTTGCTCCATTTATCACAATGGTTTCAAAACTACACAATTATAACATTTTCCTTTTCTCTAGTAAATGCTCCTTTTCGGTAGATTTATTCGAAGAGGATGGTCTGAAAATAGCCTATGAGGGAATGGGATAATAAATATGCAGTGCAGAGAAATGTTATAGTGCTTTGTGTAAGCAAGTGGAATTAATTGACAGAGGTACATTGGCGGATGACAGTGTGGTTAAACACAACCCATATCTTATAAACTTGGTCATAATTTATTGATCAATACACGTTATACCTCGTTGACCGCTTTGTCCGACGCTGTGTATGTGACCTCTGTAATGTAATGTCACACCAATCCCGTTAAACACCGATTTCCGAGCGTTGGACGTTGAGAGCTATTTTTTGACTAGAGTCTGCACTGTCTACAATTGTAGTTAAGATATGTTTTTATAACAGACAAAATACCATCTCCTTATTGCTTAAACTTGATAATGCCTCATGTATTATTGATTCTGTGTCTCCCGGCTTTAACAAAACAAAACAATTATGTGACAGAATAAATATATTTTCTTTACAAACAGCAAATAAATAATTACGTTCCGTAAGGCATGGTGACAGTACCGGTAGTGTTGCATATCACATCAGTCAGGCTTGCAAATCATGTGCTTCCTATCGGTTTCCCATTAATGTGCTAAGAAGAATCTTGCGCTCGTGCTTATATATTATGAACTTATTGATGTAACCCTTTACACCATAATTACTCCTTTTAAAGCTTTCCTCCATAGATACGCCTTTCTACGCCTCTGTAATAACCATTTCTTGAAATCATTGTGATAAATAGAGCATTTGCTCCTATAGGAGCAAATGCTCTATTTATCACAATGGTTTCAAACAACAAAATTCTAAAATTTTACTTTTCTCTAGTTAATGCTCCTTTTGGGTAGATTCTTTAAAAGAGGTTGGGTCTAAAATAGTCTATGGAGGAAAGGGTTAAAGCATTTGTAAACAGACTACGCCCAGATCAGATGGCATATGTACATATGAGCCGCCATACTAAGCTCTGTCCTGTTTGCGTATGAAATTACATATACGGTAAAACCTCGATTATTCGAATTTTCGTTATAAACGAATTTAGACCCTTTTAGGCAGGTGGCTGCTTAGTGCATGATGAAAGTCATGCAGAAAGCTCCTAGAGGAGCTTTCTGCATGACTTTCACCATGCATTAAGCTGCCACCTGTCTTAAAGATCGATAATAATACGTATTTTAGTGTTCGGATAATCGAGGTTTTACTGTTCGGATAATCGAGGTTTTACTGTATATAGATCTGCTACGGATTTTACCATGACCAAAACATCTCTTGACCATATGCTATTATAAAAAATCAGCTAATTAATATTCATATATTCATTTTTTCTTATATGAATATTCATCATCATATCTCGTTTTTTATGGCTTTAGTCAACTCGTTTGATATAAATTATAATCACTCATGTGAGATTCTCAACATATACTCTGAACAGAGCCTACGTTCAAGTCCTGTGGCAAATGCTGGTCTACGTGGTTGGCGAAGTCTACATGACCATTTCCCAGATACATAAATAGTAAAAACCTCTCTAAAGCGACCACTTTCTAAATAATCATTAATGTACATGTATATAAAAGCAAGCGAGTGCTTTAAAGCAGGGCGAACCCTATGCCCAAAAGGCCTATAATCAGACTTGTTTTGAAGGTACTTTATTGAGATCCCCTGGGTCCATCACAGCTACCCTGACTCGATATCGGTCTGACCAATGCTGTCAATATGTCGGTTCTTGTGACGTCATTGGTGCGTGCAAAAACATTATTGAGAGTGTTTGTTCTATAGTTAGTTAGAAGAAACAAATCTAAAACACAATGAAATAAATGAAGAAGGTGGTAGCTAAATGAAGGACTCAATTTATGCAGAAAGATCTCGCAGGATCGTCGTTATATTTCGCATGTATTGTTGTAAATGGTCAAAAGCAATATGTATTGCTGATGTGCCAATAAAACTGAAACTGAAATTGGTATTACTTTTGTTTGGCATAAAGCAGTTATATGTTTAAATGACATCGGCTGGGCCAGCTCGAAATCTTAGAGACAATTTTCAAACACGGGACTATTCTAAAGAGTGACCACAGCATAGGGTTTGGTGGAGAAATAAATGAGTTATTTATGAAAATGTTTTAATCTCTATGGAATTTCGTCTTTCTGTAGTGTTAATTTGCATCTCTATATATTTCCAGAACCAGTTTGAGCGTAATGGTGGGCGATGTGGTGTTTGTGGTGATCCACCCCAAGGTCCAGGTGAACACGAGGCGGGTGGTCGGTATGCACGGGGCGTGGTCGCACGTCAATATGCCCCAGGGACCTACATAAACGTGACTGTGGAACTCACCAGCAATCACATGGGGTATTTTGAGTTCCGGCTCTGTCCTGTGAACGATCCTCACAAGAAGGCCACACATGCCTGCCTCAATAGACACCTGCTGACTATTCTTGGCCACGGCACGAGGTACTTCATAGCACGTCGAGACACATCCATTATCACCGAGCTGTTTGTCATGCTGCCGCCCAATTTGAAATGCTCTCAGTGCGTTCTTCAGTGGAAATGGGTTGCAGGTAGACTATTATTATATTTCTGCAATATCATTTAACCCTTTCGCTGCCAAAGCCGGATCTGTGATTACCTATGCAAACAGTTTGGATCCAGATGAGACGCCGATTAAATCGGCGTCTCATCAGGATCCAAACAGTTTGTTACTGTTACTATGTTTTTGAAACAAAAATGAAGAAAATCAAAAGAATGAAAATTTGTAGCAGACGACAAAGTTAGCAGACGACAGAGTTTGGCAGCGAAAGGGTTAACACTTTACTCCATGAATATCCATGTAAGAAATATGTATGTTCGAATAATAATTAGCTTAATATTTATAATAGAATTAAAATATCTCTAGCTCAGATAAAAGTCCATACGTAAACAGAACAGATCCTGATCTGATGGCTCCTATAGGAACCGTCTGATCTGGGTCCACTCTGTTTGCATAGGCGTATCTATGGAGTCAAAAGTTAATGCTTTAGTACGATGATAGAAAGTGTCTTAAAACTCATATTTCGAAGGATAATTTGTTCCATTTCTTTTTCAAAGACATGATTAGAATGTTAATATCCAGTGCCATGAAGACATGTCTGGGATATATTATGCAAACAGTTTGGATTCAGATGAGACGCCGAGTAGTAGCTCGTTTCATCTGGATCCAAACTATTTGACACTCTGCTCATCATTTGATAAAGAATATGTAGAAACGCCCGCTAGAAAACTTGGAGCAGACGAAAAGGTGTTCAGCAGACGACAATGATGCACTGAAGGGGTTAAACAGTCTGGATGTAGATAATACTCTGAGTCACTCTAGAAGCGTGCTAAATGTTGACCCTTTACTCCATGAATATTCACGTAAGAAATACTTACATCATGATTATTGATTGGATTAATTTTCACAATGGCACATGGACATAAGAATTGTTTACCATGGCAGAAACTTTAGAATCAATCTATTTTATTTCAGAAGCAAACATAGAAACTCTTGATCAGACGGCTCCTACAGAAGCCACCTGATCTAGGTCTTCTCTGTTTGCAAAGGGTGTAGAAAGGTGTATTTATGAAGTAAAGGGTTAAAATAAGCTACGTAAAATAAGTTGACATGGCAACAATTTCTGTGCTTTAAATTCGTTATACAATAAAAGCTCGCATTCTGGATTGTTCAAACAGGTGGTAGCTTAATGCAAGACAAACAAGACAAACATTATGAAGAAAGATACTATAGGAGTTTTCTGCATTCTTTTGCCCTGCAATCATCTGCTTTTACAGACATTCGTACAGTAAAACACATCTAAACCGTAATTTTAATAAAGAATAACTTTTAGGTGGCTGCTTAATGCTGTGTGAAACGCATGTAGAAAGCTCCCTTGCGATATTTCTGCATGACTTTCAACCTGCATTAAGCTGTCACCTGTCTGAAAGACCGGCAAATATACTAATTTTAATATCCGGTTTAGAGGGCGTTTACTGTTTACTGATCGACCAATTTTCAAACAGCTTGTATTCTGGAGAGACGTCATTTGTCATTAATTCCTGCCATGCTATTAGTTAGAAAGACATGCTGCCTGACTTTCCATTTGAATATGTTAATCTAGATATTTAACTGTCCTTGAGAAAGTGTAACGGAGCGTCAATGTTACAAGTTTGTTCTGGTCTCATTTCTGCCGTACGTGCACAGAGATGACAAATGCAATGCCACAGCTGGTTGTAAAACCGTCATGCATCTTCGTATTACCTTTAGCTAGACGGGAGAGGGGGTCGTGATTATCTTTGCAAACAACGTAGATCCAGCGAAACTCGGCGTCTCATCAGGACTCACACTGTTTGACAATCTGGTTAAGTCCTTTGAAAAGAATGGAAGAACATATGTGCTTACCGCTGTGTAAGAAGATGTTTCCATCAACGAATTTTTGCTTAGCAAGTTATAGATGAAATGTCCAGGTATGAATAAAGAAAGAGCTTTGGGATCTTACCTTTATGAATATTCATACAAGAAAATGCGACATCATGAATATTAATTTTCTATTTAAATGTATAATATGAACAAATTATTTATTGGTCATAGCAGAAGCTGTAGATATCCAAAAACAAACAGAACTTATTCTGATCCTCGGCTCCTACAGAAGCCGTCTGATCTGCGTCTCTATCAGGTAAAGGCTTAACCCATTTGTGCCCACGATCCCATCATGCGGCGTCTGATCAGAGTCTACACTGTTTGTTGATAGGAATTTCAATATAAAACAAAACGAAATTGAACATTTAGGCCTGGCATCCCTTACATCAAAAATGGACTAATCCAGTATATAAACATGGAAGAATCCACTGGGCGCAAATGAGTTAATTAATGACACTAGCGAAATACAGTTTCATTTCCTTATTCAAGTTTAAAGTCAAGCACGACTTTACAAGAGCATGTAAAACAATATGTAATTCTTATAAAGACTTTCCTAGCTTCAGGAAGCACATTGTTAGCGACTTCAAAGTACCATTTGCAAACAGTTTTGACCCTATTGCGAGTCCGAGTAAACTGTGCGTCCTTACCAGGTCCCCAACTGTTTAAATAACACTGTAAGTTTGTCGTTTTTATTGTAAACACATGACCATGACACGATATTATAAACCTTTTTGCTTGAGTCTGAGATCATTCTGAAGTATCTGTCCAATTGGAGAACAAGCAAGGTTTTACGCAAGCGTAAAATGGCTGCGTAACGTCTTTAAGCAGAATAGAAGAAAAAGAGGGAGCAATATTGTTTAGTAGTTTTGATTAACAGATACATTGGGAAAACATGACTGTAATGTATAAATTAACAGCAGAAACGGGGGAACGTTTTAATGAGCCATGATGCATAATACCTGTGTATGACACCAATAATACACATTACCACGAAGTAAATACAGATCAATGGTATTCATGCACAATGGTGAAATATTCAAAACAGTCAACAAAACCACGAGTAAAAGGTCTCGGCTAAATAACTTTACCAAAGACAAAATTCAAACAAAGGACATATACTTTTACAATATTTTTTGTACAGAATTGTTTTTAAACCAAAGGCACGTAAACTAAGGGTGCTAACAAAAAAATGAGAGAAAAAAAAATAAGCTTCCGCCGAGGATCGAACCCGCGACCTCACATTTCCTAGGCCACCGTTATAACCCTTCGACCACGCTGACAGCTACAGTTGGGGAATGTGCTTTTAAATCAGTTAAACCTAATACACTAACATTTTCTCTGGCAGAAAAGAAGCAAATAACCTCGACAAAAATATTTGTCCCCGCTAAGAAAAAATGTATGAATCAAAATAAGTGAAATAAATGAATGTATATAAATAAAAGCTTGTCTCACAGTAACCCATAGTTATTAAAAAAGATTGGCTTTTATAGAAACACAGGAACGCAGAAACGCATGATCAAAATTCAAAGCCGTATAATTGTGGGCTGCTTTCGCAGCCCAATGAATTTAGACTTGTACTCAGAGCATAGCTACATATAAAAGTGCATATTCAAATACTATAATCGTCATTTCTCCACCAAACTCTATGTTGTGACCACTCTTAAGAATCGTCTCTTCAAGAGTGCTCACACCATAGGGCTTGATGGAGAAATAAAGAAGGTATTCTTGAAAATGTTTTAATTTACCCATTTTAACTGGACCTCTGTCAGAAGTTTTATAACCTCGGGACCCGACGTAAACTGCATTTTCTGACCTACGTTTGTTCGGCAGATCAATCCTAATTGCTGATCCATTAGGTCCTCAATATTCGAAGGGTTGAGGATATTCTGAACCCTTTACTCACTATAAACGCTTGTCAAACCCAAATCAGTAGGAGCCATCAGATTCGGATCTGCCTTGTTTGCTTATGAACTGACATAGATCTGGGTCCATGCTTATAAAACTTTTAGCTGAGTCTGAGTTCGTTCTCAAGTTTTTGATTGGTCAGATTTGAGCCTTTGGCTCAAATCTTACCAATCAAAAGCTTGAGAACTCAAATCTGACCAATCAAAAGCTTGAGAACAAAACTCAGACTCAACTAAAAGCTTTATAAGCATGGACCCAGATTCTACAGTTTATGGCAATGCCAAACAACCCCGTGTTCATATACCATTATAATTAGTATTCATGATGCCATAATTTCTTACAGTATACATATTCACAGAGTAAAGGGTTAAGTATACGTCGAATAATGATTGGTGAAACCAAAACCCTGTTTTCTCCTTCCAGGTCAAAGTATGGGGCCTGACGGATATGGCGGCGAGTGTCTCGGCTGTGGAAATCAGGAAAATTTCGTCAACTGTGCCGATATCGCCATCGGTAGTGCACCAGTACAACCTCTACCGATGCCGGCAGGTGGGTTCACGGAGCCTAAACCAGTTCCTCCGCCTAAGGCAAAAGCCTATGCCAACTACGGCGGCAATGCTGGGAATACCGGCTATGCCAGCGGACCCGCATTACCAGCTGGGCCCGCATACCAAACACAAGGGACACAAGGGATGCAAGGTCTCGATCCTAATATGGCAAACATTATCGCGCAGGTATACAAAATGGCCTCCAAAGCTAACAGAGCCATGCCGCCAAAAGTCACTAGGTGGAATCCACCGACACCCATCGTGCCAAAAATCGTTGTCACAACACCAGTCTATCAAACAACCACCGCTTCGTGGCTAAACCAACCTTCATGGCAACAACAAGCCAACTCATGGAATCCACCTAGCGCCCCAATACAAGCTCCGAATCCGGTGCAAGCAGTCCCGAATTTCATGAACCAGCAAACGGGATGGAATCAAAATATGGTCCAATCAGCTCCGTCGATATTCCAACAAAACAGTGAATATAATCCGACTGATTATGCTGGAAATGAACCTGGTGAATATCCAGAACTTAGTGAAATGCCGCCACCTGGTGTACAAACTCACAGCAACACAAATCAGTATCCAAGTGCTTCGTCTGCTAGTGCCAGTTACCAAAAGGGTTTCATTGATGCCGTTAATCAACTTAAACTAAAATTGGGTTTATCGAATGGACACACGTCGTATAGCGGGAAAATAAACACAGCGCTCTCTGAACTGTCAGTGACAATGCAGGAATCACAGAAGCCAAACATTGGAGCTGCCGCTGCAGCAAGTTCATCGGTTTGCCCCGGCGGTGTTCCGCAAGAATGTATAGCGGGTGGGGCGTTCCATGGGAATTCTGATTTTGACATGTGGTGCACGATGTCATGTGCTACAGGGCAATGTCCAGCAAATATGTGCTCATGCACGTGTCCGGGAGGAGGGGGTGCGTGGGAAGCTGGGGCTGGAGCTGGATGTAGGGCAGTAGACAGGACTAAAGGGGCTTCAATGGATACTTGGTGTACTGCTAACTGCAAGCAAAACAATTGCCCTTCAGATTTATGCGTATGCGGTTATTCGACATAATATGACACTGCCAGAAGACTCCAGTGCCTCCGAACAATTCTTTTTTGTTGCTATTTAACGTGCAATAACTATCTTCAGTTCGGCTGGCATATTATTCGCTAAGCCAAATAATGATGGATCAAACTGAAACAATACACCTTGTTACACGCAGTAAAAAAGTGGCTGGCCGCCAGTCGATACGATATAACCGATAAGCATACAAAATAATTACCATGATGACAGGTGAATTTATTAATGAGCTTCGTTTGCTCAGAAGAGCATAATTTCTACGCATGAGTGCTGTGAATGGATGACCTAGATGAGATGCGAAATTGAAATCAATTTTAAGTACGGTTCCGTTATTTCTCCACCAAACCCTATGATGTGGCCACTCTTTAGAATCGTCTTTTCGAGACGACTTTAAAGAGTGGTCACAAGATAGTATCTGATGGAAATGACGATTTTAGTATTTGAATCTTGAATCACCATTTAACTGTTACTGTGGATCATGTGTGTGAAAGTGTGAAATACTCCAGTTAATGGATATAAAATACAATGAAACCCCTCCAAACCGGAATTCTAGAAGAGAAGAATTTAAATACTTTCAGGCAGGTGGCTACTTAATGCAAGTAGAGAGTCATGCAGAAAGCTCCTATATGAGTTTTCTGCATGACTTTCACCCTGTATTAAGCTGCCACCTGCCTCCAAAACCGATATTTATACTAAATTTAACGTCCGGTTTAGAGATGTTAACTACCCTGTAGTATCAAGATACTGAGATAAGTTTGGATAATATTGACATTTATACTGAGATAAGTTTGGATAATATTGACACTTATACTGAGATAAGTTTGGATAATATTAACACTTATACTGAGATAAGTTTGGGTAATATTGACACTTATACTGAGATAAGTTTGGATAATATTGACACTTATACTGAGATAAGTCTGGATAATATTGACACTTATCTTGCCAACACTACACTATCTGCTAAAATTCTGAAATGTTTATCTGATTCAATAACGGCTTCCTTCATATAGGCACCTTATCAAGCATTTGCAAACAGGGGAGACCCAGGGGAGGCTCCTGTAGGAGGGGAGACCCAGGGGAGGCTCCTGTAGGAGGGGAGACCCAGGGGAGGCTCCTGTAGGAGGGGAGACCCAGGGGAGGCTCCTGTAGGAGGGGAGACCCAGGGGAGGCTCCTGTAGGAGGGGAGACCCAGGGGAGGCTCCTGTAGGAGGGGAGACCCAGGGGAGGCTCCTGTAGGAGGGGAGACCCAGGGGAGGCTCCTGTAGGAGCCGTCTGATAAGGGTCTGTTCCGTATGCTCATGCAATTATAATAGGTCTGACTCTATATTTTCTACCAATGCCATCAGATCCTATGTACATAATTATACTTGTATAAAAAACACCAGCTAATAAATAATCACTGTGTTATTATATCTTACATAGATATTAAACAGGGAAAGGGCTTAAATGTTAACTCTTTCCCAGTTGAATATTCATGAAAGAAGTAATGACATGATGATAAAGGCATATGTACACATGGGGTATTGGTGGAATCTGTAGTCAGCTCTATTATTATTTCATATGCAAACAAAGCAGACCCTGATCAGACGGTTCCTACATCTATCGCCTGAGCTGGGTCTACTCTGTTTGTAAAGGCGTGATAGAAAATGTTATTGCATTTAGGAAGTGATTGTCTGAATGAGAAACACATTGGATCCTGATGAGACACCAAGTTACTCGGCGTCTCACCCTGATTCAAGCTGTTTGCAACTAAGACCAATGCATGTTTGCCAGGACAAGTGTTAAGTTTGTAATAAACTATTTGAAATTGATAAAGTATGAGTGTGGCTTTTTGTTTCATTGGAGTTACATTTATTCATGTATTGGTTTAAGAATCTGATTTGGAATCTTTTAACAGTATTTTCCGAGTAGTCTTTTTTACAGCATGCCTTTTCCAAGACTCGTTTAATATCAGTTTGTACAAAATGACTACTCGCAATATATCCTATAGATCTCTGTGTATTTCCTCCTAGCATTAACCCTTTCCACTATATAAAAGCTTCTTCGCACCTTTACAAATAGATTAGTCCGGTAGGACATGTTTGATCAGGGTCCTACAGGTTTTGTTAAAAGAAAATTTCCCCTGAAACATAGGCATTATAAAAATTCAGCTGATAAAAATTCATGATGGCATTCTTTTTTACATGAATACTGAACAGGGAAATGGTAAATTTTTATGTCTCCAAGATGGTCTGTTTAATGATGAGCATATCTGATACAAAAAAGGAAAGCATGTCGATTTTCAAAGTTACATGTACTTTGTCTACAGTATTATAGTGTTAGATTAATTCTTGCCCTGCTGCGAAAAATAATGTCTGCTCAAATTTGGATCTGGGGCTATCAGACTACTTCAGTTTCGAGGAAACTTTCGAGAAATTAACAAATTAATTCAAACAGCTGAGATCCTGGCGAGACACCGAGTTACTATCTTGTCCATGAATATTCAGTAGCTGTTGAAATTTGGAATAAACAAGGAACATGGAAAGGGTTAACATAAGTCATAAACTTCTACAACTATAAGTATGTATGTACTGGTGACAAGTGCTCAGATCTGTAATAAATGATGGTATGGCAGAGAAAGGTTACATGTTAAGTTTGCTATGTTATGAATGTTGAATTAAAATTCTGAAAATAACACTTGTTAGTATTCTTTTCAAATGTTCATGACCCTTGTCCATTATTGATGACTCTCCGTATTTTTAAGAATTTGATAAACGCTATTTTCAGTGGCCCTGTGTAAAACCTATCTCTTTAAACCTTTCCATCATATCAATGCTTTTGCAGACAGAGTATGAGACGTCTGATCAGGGTCTGCTCTATTTGCCTATGTATTCATAATAGATATAGCTTTGCAGTTTCTACCAATATAACAAAACCCTTTGTATATATCCCGTTATAAAAAGTCAGCTGATAATTATTTACGATGTCACTATTTCTTACAGGATTATTCATCAGGGCAATGATGACGTAGTGACTGTTCTCGTTCTCTGTCTTATAAAGAATTTAACTACAGTAAAACCTCTCTATAACGGCCACTAAATCGTGATAATTAGTTGGTATTTAGGGCAGGTGGCTGCTTAAAGCAAGGTGAAAGTAAAACAGAACGCTCCTATAGGAGCGTTCTGTTTTACTTTCACCTTGTTTTAAGCAGTCACCTGCCTTTAACATAAAATACTTGATTTAATTTAGTGGCCGTTATAGAGAGGTTTTACTGCAGTTACTATAAGTATTTGGTGCAATTTCTGCCCTTTGAAGAATTTGATTTGACACTGCAGTGCGTAAGTTGATAATAGCTCTCTGTCATGTGTAAATTAAACAAACACTGTAACATTTAGTAAATTACTAGCTAATTTCTGCCTAGTAAAGAATATAACTAAACATGTAAGTAACTCTGTCCTGTGAATGAATATACCGCTAAACTCTGTTAGATAGCAATTCCCATATATTTTGCGAAGAAATGTACAACTAAACACTTGTCTCGTGACGATATTTACAGTTTAACATTAAGTTAGTACCTCTAACCTGTCCTGGGAAGAAATTTACAAATATACACATGTACCCTGTGAAGAATAATCAACCTAACACCTCTGTCTGTGAAGGAATGTACAACTAAACACTGTAAGTAAGTACATTAACACTTCTCTGTAACCCTGTGAAGAATGAACAGCCATACACGGAACTGGCCTGAAAAGAAGTCTACAGATAATATGTTAGTAACTCTCCTCTGACCTGTGAGGAAATGTACAACTGAACACACTCCTTTGCCCTGTCAAGAAAAGAAATGTACATCTAAACATCTCTGACATGTGAAGAAATGTATCACCAAACATTTTATGGTCATCTGCCCTGTGAAGAACAAATAAACAACTATGTCCTTTGAAGAGATGTACAAAAACGCTGTAAGTTAGTAAGACCACTGTCTGTAAAGAAATGTACAATTGAAACCCTCTGCCCTATGAAGAAATGTACAACTAAATACTGTATGTTAGTACTTCCCCTCTGCCCTGTGAGGAAATGCACAGCTAAACACCCCTGCAATGTTTTAAAATGTACAATTAAACAATGTAAGTTGGTAACTCATACACTCGCGCTGATGAAATGTAAGCATAAACAGATGTGCCCTGTGAACTGTAAACTGATGTACAACTAAACACTAAGTTAGTAACTCTCCTCTGCCCTGTGAAGAAATATACCATTAAACGAGTATGTCCTTTATAGAAATATATTATATTATATAATATATTAAGCACCTTCCATGTGAAAAGATATAAATATAAAGAACTCTGCCATGTGAAGAGATATACAACTAAACGAATATGCTATGTAAAATGATATACATGTACAACTAAACACTAAGTTAGTAACCCTCATCTACGGGTTTAAACATTATACGCTCGTACAACTAAATGACGCTGCTCTTTGAATAGATATACCACTGAACAACGTTGAACTTTGAACTGTTCGATAACTGTTTAAGGCCTGTCCTGCTGTGAAGAGATATACAACTAAACAACTCTGCCCTGTGAAGAAATATAAAGCTACACAACTCTGCCCTGGAAAGAGGAGTATAAATAAACACTATGTGTGTTGTACTCCTCTACACTGTGAAGAAATATACAACTCTGTCCTGTAAAGAGAAATCTTCCCGGTGAGGCGAATTACAACTAAACCACTCTGTCCTATGAAGAGAACTCTGCTGTGTGGAGAAATATAGAAGTATGCCCTGTGAAGCATTCGAAGCAAAACACCTTTGTTCATCTAAAGGTTTGGCTAACATTAAATACAATAAAACGCAATAGAACATAGTGTATTTTCACACTGACAGCGCACAAAAACAATCAATTGTGGTTGATATTCGGTTTCAGCAAGTCGTGACACATTGTCATTTTCATATTCAACCTTTAGATACTAGCTGTCATTCTTATTATTTGGATATATACAGTGTCTGGATATCTGACAGGTTTCAACTGTCGCCAAAATGCACCACGACGAACAGTGCAGTCCAAGACCAGACGCCGCCTTTTTTCAAGGCGGCGTTTGTTTCAAAACTCTAGATATATGTATATGTATGCGGTTTATTTCTTTGAAATAACATTTATTTTTATCAATTCTTCATTTTACAAAACCGATTTAACAAACTGGGTGACAATTGGTAATTCGGTGCCGAAAGATTTAAGCGCGTAAATGAGTAGACCCCTGTGCGTTTTACATACGGGTGCAATGGAACGTCTACAGCGATCATTGTATGGAAGTCTATAAGAGAAGGAAGTTGCTTAATACAGGATACAAGTAATGCAAAAATGTTCTGTTTAACATTCGTCTTGTATGAAACTATCACCTGTCTTAGGGGTCGTTGTATACATGAATTTCTGTAATAGTAATGCTATTACTATAAAACTAAGGCGGCCACTTTATGAACAAACATAAATATCTTCAGAAGCAGATGGTTGTTTAATTCAGGACGAAACTAATGCAGAAAGTTCCTGCAGGAGCTTTCTGCATAACTGTCATTCTGCACAAAGCTACCACATGCCTTTAAGACCCAATATTATACCTCAATTTGCTGGTCGTTTTAGATAGGTTTTACTGTATATATTAATACGCGGATTTACTTCCATCTTTTATATTCTCGTTAGTAATAGCAGTGAAAAATAATATACATCTTGTAAAGCATATTTGCATATTTATCGGTTAGGTAACTCATTCCTTCCTATTGTCGCCTTTTGACGCCCCGCCCCCTGTAAAAGTTATTTTTGGAACCATAGTGATAAATAGAGCATTTACCCCATAGGAAAGAAATGAAATTCAAGGGCATATATGTTAACCCTTTCAGTCTTTTTTCTAGAGAATGCTCCTTTTCGGTAGATTTATTCAAAAAGGGTGGGTCTAAAAATAGTCTAAGAAGGAATGGGTTAATCGTTTTCCTGATAGAAAAGCTTTTTAAAGACAGTTGGTAGCTTAATTCACTAGGAATGTAATGCTGATAATTTTGTTCAAGCTTCATGCTAAATTCGTTCTGCAGTAACCCTATACCTGATAGAAACGTCGGTAAATTTACGAGTGTGTAAACAAAGTAGAGCAAGATAAGACTGCTCTTGCATGATCCTCCGAACAGGATCTACTCTGTTTGCTTTTCGAATTACATAGATCGGTTTCTACAGCATTTGCCAAGGTGTACAAAACTGCCTGTGTTCATATACAAAACATGATTAATCTACTAAATTTTCATGATGTCATTATTTCTTATATAAATTTTCTTTAGGTAAATGTTTGAACTGCAACTTGCTTTTTAATCCCGTGGGTTCGGGACACACATGTACTGCCATTTGCATACAGTGTAGGTCCAGAGTTTCTTCGTATAAAGAACTAAAAGGAAGACAGGTCGGTGGTTTTGATCCCATGCGCTGCTTTGCAACGAATGGGATTAGCCGAAATCATCTTCCTGATATCATCCCTCATCATGTCATCTCATTCATCGGCGCTATATGACCCATTCAGTGTCGCAGTGCCGTAAACCCCAACTCACTCACTCACTCACTCATATAAAGAGTTAAGACAGTCATATGTTTTCATAAAAAGGGTTAAGACGCTCATAGTTCTTCATATAAAGGGTTAGGGCACTCATATATCTTTATATAAAGGGTTAAGTCACTCATATGTCTTCATATAAAGGATTGAGACACTCATATTATATGTCTTCATTATGCGGCTGCTATTAAGATGTTCTGCAGTGATTGGTTTGTTACTACTCAAATTTGAATGATGAATTTTCAAAGTGGAGTTGTCCACAATAAAGTCCATTCAATGTGAAAGGGTACACTTTGCAATAGGCTTTTGAATGATAAACAGTGCAGATCCTGATCAGAGGGCTCCTCTAGGAGCCCTCTGATTTGGATCTACACCGTTTGTGAACGGAAGTGCACGCGAATCCCGTTAAAACTCATGTCCATGTTATTAGGCAAACTGTTAGTTGTACTCTGAAAGGTTTAACATACGTGGTCAGTATAGTGTTCAGGTGAGACAAATATCTGAGTCCGAGTCTGACTTCGTTTATAAACTATAGTTGTGAAATTTGGGATTTTAGTAAAAATAAAGAAATAGAACGTGTTCATTTAAAGTTTTGTAAATCTCCACTGCATGTTAAGCAATCAACGAGCACTATGGCAATATACGGAGAGCTTAGTCGTTATCCACTATATATATGTAGATACACGCGTATAATAAAATATTGGGCTAAGATTTTGTCTTGCGATAATATTACATGTATTGTTAATCATGTATATCAGGCTGTTTTAGCTGATATGCGAATAGGAAAACAAAACTGGGCATCGAAAGTCAGAGCTTTGCTAAACGATACAGGTTTTGCCTATGTCTGCAATAACCCTGAAAGGGTAGATTTGAAATAGTTTCATATTGTTTTTAAACAAAGGTTGCTAGACCAATTTACCCAATTATGGTTTACATCAATAAGCAACAGTTCTTATTTAAACATTTTAAAACTGCTGTTGGATTTGAGCCATATCTTGACAAAATATCGGCTAGATTCCGAATACCATTTACTAAATTAAGACTTTCATCACACCAGTTAAGAGTAGAAACTGGTAGATATGGAACTAATAGAATAAAACCGTAATGAAAGATATTGTACTATTTGTAATTCAGGTGACATAGAAGATGAATACCATTTTACCCTTATATGTAGCGCATATAATGATATCCGTAAACAGTATATAAAGAAATACTATTTAAATAGGCCAAGTGTTTGGAAATTCGTTGAATTAATGAGCACTTGTAATGTTTCCCGATTGAAAAACCTATGTAAATATGTTTGTGAAGCTTTTATGATTCGCCAAAATGTTGTTAACAGGAATAATGTACAGTAGATATTATGATTACATACCTTACAGTGTATACATGTTATGCAAAAAAACAACAAAAAAAACACAACATGTATTAAGTTATTTGATCTATCAAGCTATTGAAAAAAAGCCACATGTATTAAGTTATTTCATCTATCAAGCTATTGAATAATTTGGCAACATCCTTAGCATGTTTCACACTGTTTTGTGCATAACCACTCCACGGAGATGTTTTACCTCTCTTTCTTTCTTTCTGTTTCTCTTTCTTTTTTCTTTCTATCTTTCACTTTCATTTTTTCTTTTCTGTCTCTTCTTTTATTTATTTTTTTCTTTTATTTTATTTATTCCCCTCTTGCTTTTGATGTTTATACATTTAATTTATACTATTCCTCCTTCATATATACAGTTATGTCCAGCCTCAAAATCTGCCAAAATATGTTAAGATTTAGAAATACATTTATCTTTGATTATACTTAGATCTTTATATTTGCAGGTATATTTGTAAGATTTAGATTACATTGCTGTCACATATATAATTTCTTATACAATCAATTGTATCATGTAACAAGAAACATGTCAATGTTTACGTTACTAATAAAGTGTGTTTTGAATCTTGAATCTATCTGACTAGTCAGTTTTTGAGTTGAACTCAAAATCTAACAGATCAAATGCTTGAGAGCGAACTCAAACTCAAGCAAAATGTCACATAACATTAAACCAGGAGGATCTTGAGCTTTGAAATTCTTATGAATATTAAACCAGGAGGATCTTGAGCTTTGAAATTCTTATGAACATTAAACCAGGAGGATCTTGAGCTTTGAAATTCTTATGAATATTAAACCAGGAGGATCTTGAGCTTTGAAATTCTTATGAACATTAAACCAGGAGGATCTTGAGCTTTGAAATTCTTATGAACATTAAACCAGGAGGATCTTGAGCTTTGAAATTCTTATGAATATTAAACCAGGAGGATCTTGAGCTTTGAAATTCTTATGAACATTAAACCAGGAGGATCTTGAGCTTTGAAATTCTTATGAACATTAAACCAGGAGGATCTTGAGCTTTGAAATTCTTATGAATATTAAACCAGGAGGATCTTGAGCTTTTAAATTCTTATGATAATTAAACCAGGAGGATCTTGAGCTTTGAAATTCTTATGATAATTAAACCAGGAGGATCTTGAGCTTTGAAATTCTTATGAATATTGAACCAGGAGGATCTTGAGCTTTGAAATTCTTATGAACATTAAACCAGGAGGATCTTGAGCTTTGAAATTCTTATGAACATTAAACCAGGAGGATCTTGAGCTTTGAAATTCTTATGAATATTAAACCAGGAGGATCTTGAGCTTTGAAATTCTTATGAACATTAAACCAGGAGGATCTTGAGCTTTGAAATTCTTATGAACATTAAACCAGGAGGATCTTGAGCTTTGAAATTCTTATGAATATTAAACCAGGAGGATCTTGAGCTTTTAAATTCTTATGATAATTAAACCAGGAGGATCTTGAGCTTTGAAATTCTTATGATAATTAAACCAGGAGGATCTTGAGCTTTGAAATTCTTATGAATATTGAACCAGGAGGATCTTGAGCTTTGAAATTCTTATGAATATTAAACCAGGAGGATCTTGAGCTTTGAAATTCTTATGAATATTGAACCAGGAGGATCTTGAGCTTTGAAATTCTTATGAACATTAAACCAGGAGGATCTTGAGCTTTGAAATTCTTATGAACATTAAACCAGGAGGATCTTGAGCTTTGAAATTCTTATGAATATTGAACCAGGAGGATCTTGAGCTTTGAAATTCTTATAATTCTCTTAACCATTTACCTGATGAATATTCAGGTAAGAAATAATGACACATTGAATATTTATAAGTTGATTTGTTTATATATATGCAGGGTGTTTTGGCCAGTACTGAATATGTAGAATCCTACAGATACCGCCCGATCTATGTCTACTCTGTTTTCAAAGGCGCTAAATATGTGTATATATGGGATAAAGGGTTAACCTTTCCCTCATATAAAAACGTCTTCACGAATTTGCTAACAGAGTAGACCCAGATCAGACGGCTTATTTAGATCGTCTTTTTTCGCATATAAAAGTATGATATGTCTGAGTCTACAGTTTCTACCAATACCGAAACATTCTATGTATATATGCCATTATACATTTGTAAAACTTCAGATAATAAATATCCATTATGCCGTTATTACAATATTATTCAACAATGAATAGATCAAGCAAACAGAGTAGATCCGGTCGGACGGGTAACGGATTTCATACACCTATCGTTACAAATATTCTAGCACGCCTTTCAACACGTTTCGGCGCCATAATATCTATTGAGAAAGTATCTGTCCAACAAACCTCAAATGACTTGCAAAACCTATGCTCATATATTTACTTCTCATTAATAGAAGGCCCATTAAAATGTCGAACGAGAGCATGATTACTGTCAACTTAAACGACAAGAAATTTGAAACCCGTACATGACAATTCTTGCTTTTCCTTTAAACGCTATTGTGCGTCCAGCATTTAGGCCTTGGTAAGATACTGAATAAACATCGAGGAACTGTTAAGATCAAATATAGTCATGAATATTATATATATTTATTTATTTATTTATTATGAATATTGATGTAAGAAATAATGACTATGAAAATCAATTAGCTGATATTGTATAATGACACTATGAACGAGGGGTGTTTGTATCATGACAGAAACTAGAGACTCTGGTTTATATAATTTCATAACCAAATAGTTAAAACTTCTCTCTGCATAACATTGGATACATATGGGATATTGTTACTGTTGTAAGTCAGTCAACGGCTTTAGCATTGCAACTTAATCTTAATCACATTGTCATGTAATTCGTCCCACTGTGTGTTAGTTTACAAAAGATCAACTCTGCCCCTGTTCCTTATACAACAAATTATATATTTTGACCATGGCGCTTTAACACTTAACCCTTTCCCTCATATAAACGTGTTTTCATGCATTTGCGAACAGAGTAGACCCAGATCAGACGGCTCCTAAAGAATTTGATAGATCTGTTTCTTTACTTTCTAAAATGTCTACAATGTTCCACCTTCCATATTTCTTTATAACTATTTTGTTAATGAATATTAAGTAGGTACTGAAAATTGGCCTAAATACAGAACAGGGAATGGGTTAAACATGTTTTCTTCAACCCTTTGAACTATGAATTTTAGAATTGGGATGGTCCACCATTGTCTTACGATACAGTCCATTCAGTATAGAAGGGTATAATTTACGAGAGGATGACTGACAAACATTGCAGGCCCTGATCAAAGGTCGCCTCTAGGACTCCTCTGACATAGGTCTATATTGTTTGTCGTTTCCGGTACACTCGATTCTCACATTTAAAGGGTATAGCAGATGGCAACGAATGATCGACGGGAATATCAAATAATGGTGTGTGATTGAGGGTGATTAAGTATTTGCTGTGATGGTTGGGTTTCACCCTTTCTCTTTTCTATATTTACTATGTATTCCAACTTTCAATACGTACTGAATATTCATGGTCAAAATTGTTAAAATGAAAAATCGAAGGTGGAACATTTTAGCCATTTTCGAAAGAAAAGAAACAGATATATCACATTAGCAAATAGAGCAGACCCTGATCAGAAGGTTCCTATAGGGACCGTCTGGTCTGGGTCTACTCTGTTTGCAGATACGTGAAAAGGTGTTTATATGAAGGAAAGGGTTAATGCTTTTGGCTGTTCTTGCAGGGCATAAGTTATGTAGAAGTCTCAGCATCAATTTCGTTTTTGTATTCAGTCATTTACTCCCGTGATCCCATGGGCGTATGCACATAATTATTGCAGGCCTCCGTTTGACATACATGTACCAATAAAAGTCAAAAGGTTTATTTCCCTTTGCAGGAACCCTACATATGAAATATGGATGGGTTCCAAAATACATCAACTCTTATCCTTTAGCCTGCTTTAAAATGGTGTCTGTTCGACTTCAGATCTGCTGCATTCCTTCGATTCACCCGAGAAACTATTAACCGATTGCCATAAGGCTTAGATCGTGGTATTTCGGTTTCTCATCTGGATCCAAGCTATTTTCATAGACAAACCAGGGTCCATGCTTATAAAGCTTTTAGTTGAGTCTGAGTTTCGTTCTCAAGCTTTTGATTGGTCAGATTTGAGTTCTCAAGCTTTTGATTGGTCAGATTTGAGCCTTTGGCTCAAATCTGACCAATCAAAAGCTTGAGAACGAAAGTAAAGTCTCGCTAATACGACCACCAACAGTAAGTATAATGCTGGATGTTATAACAGATCCTAGCTTAATACAGGACAAATTAATGCAAAACGCTCCTATATAAGCTTTCTGCATTACTTTTGCACTGCATTAAGCAGCCACTTGTTTTTACAAACTCCTGTGTAAATAATTTATCTGGTCACATTAGCGATGCGTTACATTACGTAGTTCTATTACATGTCTATGAGAAATAAATAAAGATAAGATAATAATCAAATGACATTCAATATATTTCAAGCTTTGGTACGTGTAAATGAAATTGATCTCCATATGAGACGCTCTCTAAGAAAAAGGGTCTCATTAGACATGACGTCTATGATGAGGTACCTGGTATAGTTACTATTGTTCAGATTACTAGGGATTCGGATAATTGGCAAAAGTGCCAGAGACGCGGTCGCTGGTCTGCATACATGGACTAATGCGATGTACTATGAGTTTTGTGTGAATTGCACACAAGACGAAATTGTATTGATATTTACCTGTCAATCAATATGTTTTTGTTTAACTCTTTCCTTCATATAAACGCCTTTTTACACATTTGCAAACAGAGTAGATCCAGATTAGATGGCTCCTATAGGATATGTCTTATCAGGATCTGCTCTGTTTGCTTTTGTCAAAGCAAAAACGATTATTAAAAGGTTTACATTATAAAACTTCAGCTATTAAATCTTCATGATGTCATAATTTCTAACTTGAATATTAAGCAGGAAATGGGTTAAGACGGTCATACAGAAAATTAATTCTTATGCATCCATCATCAAATTTCTTACACTGTTTTCGGGACTATTTCATCGAACTGCATCAAACAGGCTTTATTTAAAAATGTCAGTGCATGTTACATTTCATGTGGGTTTGTGTGTTTGAGGTTATGGACTTTAAAAACCACAAATGCTTTCAGAGTCACACCTACATATTATCAAAGAAGATAACATGTCCAATTTTTGACAGGTGCATATTACTTAATGTGATTTTTATTGATGGTGCGTAGGTGAAATAAACCCTTTTTAATGCTGAATTGTCAATGTGGAATGGTCTATAATTGTTTATCGGTAGAATCCATACTGTATAAATGGGTAACATTTTCGAGAGGATTATAAATGACAAACAGTGCAGACCCCAATCAGATGGCCCCTCTAGGAAGCATCTATTCTGGGTCTAAACTGTTCGCAAATGCCACTATTCACGTGTCCCACATTCAGAGGTTAGAAGCAATGATAGGTTTAACTTGCACGTGCCTTGTATAAAGCATAGTTGGGGAAATGAAATACCGTGCATACTTTGTGTCTGTTCCTGCAGTCAACAAGAATGGCTCATAAAACGCACACGCAACCTCGCCCAAGGAAAACATCGCGACAAAACATTGTTTTTATTCAACGACCTTTTGTTTGAACAACAGTTCTGAATTGAAGGTTTGGAACTTTTTTCTGAAAGAAAACATGTATAACCAATTTCAGTTCGTTGCAAATGATTTGCCATTAATCGACAGATATGCCGCAAATATCACTCATTTTGAATATTCTTCTTCATTTATTAAATAAAATAAGAAACTTTATTGTGTCGGCAACATGTAGAATATCAACTCTGTACCATATAAGCAGACAGAATAGACCCTGGTCTGACCACTCATGCATAAACTGTCTGTCTACTCTGTTTGCAAAGACATAAAAGGCGGGTTTATTAACCGTTTGCTCCATGAATATTCATGTAAGAAATAATGACATCATTAATTCTAATTTTCATATTGATATTTACAATAGCACATGAACACATGAATATTTTGGCAATGGCAGGAACTGTATAATCATATCTATACTAGGCCCTGATCAGACGACTCCTATATTAGCAGTCCAAATCTGGTTCTACTCTGTTTGCAAAAGCGTAGAATAACGTATTTATGGAGGAAAGGGTTAAATCGAGCTTCTTGCAATTTGTACACATGCGGTTGCATACTGTAGATTGAAAACAACGCATAAGACTATTAGTGCAAGTCCCTGCATTGCATTTATTCTACATTAAGCTACCACCTGTATTTTAAAGTAATTATATAGGGTTTTAGTTGATTTATTAATCGTTCCTCCCTCCCCTCCCCTTGAATTTAGGGATGTTTGTTAGAGTGAGGGCATTTATTAAGGAGAATACGGTTAGTTAAATGCACGCTTGAGAAACTTTTGTTGTGTATTTCAAAACTATAAACAATTCCATTAATGCCACTGCTAACATTTTGTTCAGTGTCCCTTCATGGGACTAAAATAAATTCATCTTGAATGTATCCACTGGTCTTGACAATAGCGATTTATCTTTGTGCATTAAACGTCATCTTGAATTGGTAATGGCTTTGTGAAATAACAGTTAAATCTTGATATTGGCCAATTCCAGCTTGACATAACATCAGATTCGCCATGTCGAAATAATTAACCCTTTCCATATTCTATACTTATTACAAATTTCACTACATATTCATGGACAAAATAGTTATAATGAATATGGAAGGTGGAACATTGTAGCCATTTAACCCATTACCTCATATTGACGACTTTTGACGACTCTGTAAAGGTTACTTTGTTAAACCATTGTGATAAATAGAGCATTTGCTCCTATAGGAACAAATGCTCTATTTATCACAGTGGTTTCAAACTACAAAATTCTAACAATTTCCTTTTCTCTAGTTAATGCTCCTTTTCGGTAGACTTATTCAAAGAGGTTGGATCAAAAAATAGTCTATGAGGTAATGGGTTAAGAAACTAAAGAAACAGATCAAATTCCAATCAGCAAACAGGGAGTCGTCTGATGTTGGTCTACTCTGTTTGCAGATGTGTTACATGAAGGAAAGGGTTAACATGTGTTGCAACTGCCGAAGGGTTTGACGATCATAATAGTTAATTCTTACGTGCGTTTGCTAAACCTACATAATATAGTAAAGCCTTTTTATAGATACCACTTAATAACTAAACATGCGGGTTTATCAGAGCAAGTGGTCGCTTAACATATTCCCTTCTAGACGTTTTAGACACAATCTCTTTAAATAAAAATACCAAAAGGAGATTTACAAGAGAGAAAATGAAACTTTTTAGAGTTGTGTAGTTTTTAAACCATTTCGATAAATAAAACATTTGCTCCTATTAAAGAATGAACAACTACAGCAATGTATCGCTAAAACAACCAATCAAAATCATAATTATTGACTTTTAAAACAGGTGATGGCTTAATGCAGGACAAAGTTATGTAGAATAGTCCTATAGGAGTTTTCTGCATTCTTTCACGTGGCATTACGCAACCACCTGATTAACCTGATCAACGCTGATGGACACGATGTCCGTCACCATGCAGACGCCGACGGTGCAAATGGCAATACGTTTATGGCAGTGCGTAGGAGAAATGTTGTTAGTTACCATGTAGGAAATATTGACTCTAGCTGCACTGAAAACGATTTATACGGATTTCTCCTTGACAGAGGCGTGAGGCCTTCGAAAAGTGTCATGTACTATGGTAAATATGGATCAGCAGCCAGAGTAAATGTTAACTGCAAATTCCAATTGGAAATCGAACGTGATAATTTTTGGCCGGATGAAATTGTTATTCGTAGGTGGAAAGATAGAGTCGAGTGGGAGAGCGAGCGGACAGACGAGCGGCGCTCACGGCGAGCGCGGCGCGAGCGCGGCGCGACCGGGAGCGTAATGTAAAGAGCAGTGCTAGGTCCCACGCTGCATGTCAAGTGCGTCAACGCACTAGTTACCCGCGTAACGGAAGACGTTACAGTCGGTTCGATTCTTCAGAACGCATGAGTGGCTCTTACAGGAACGTATCTAACGAGAACGGTCACAGTCGACGACGATACGATGACGGGCACGACGATTCGCGCGAGCGACGCGAAACGGTAGCTGACAGAGACAGTCCGTGGTATGACGACCACGACTGGTGGTAATGCACGTAACGTAGACCTCATTTCGCTATGGATCAGTTGAATATTATAGCATGGAATGTTAGGGGCGTAATGTCGTCCGCGCTATTGTTAAGTCTCTTGCTTCGCAACCTAGATATAGACTTTGCTTTTATAAGTGAACACAAGCTCCTGCCACATTCGATGAGTTTCTTATCCTCCATCGACCCGAATTACAGTTACTTTGCTACATGTGATCATTCGTTAGATCAATACAGCCTGTTAAGGTGCGGAAAGGGGGGTACGGCGGTACTTTTTAAGGCAAAGTGGCGAAAGTATATTTCGAATATTCCGTCGAATAGCGACAGGATAACTGTTGTAGAGTTAAAGTATGCTAACGCCACGCCCATTTATATGCTCGGTGTATACCTGCCAGCTAGTGCCAATGTTGAAATTTATAGGAATGCGATTTCTGAACTTGAGACACTGGTTTCCTATTATTATACCCGAGGTAAAGTACTGGTAGCGGGCGACCTTAATGCCGAAGTTTCGGACAACGGTGTCATTTCCCGAGCTAAAGACAGACTTTTAACTGACTTTGTCACTAGGTATAACCTCGTATCAACGTGCAACGGTGGCAATAGCTCCGGCGTGTCATATACCTTTAAACCCGGTAAGTCCACTATAGACCATATTCTCCTCGATAGTGAGTTAATAGTAGATGTAGAATATAGCAGCGTTGTGTTGGATGAATCGAGCTTCACGTCTGACCACTTACCTCTTTTCGCTAAGCTTAAATTCGTCGTAGGACGTGACACGTCACGTAAAGAAGCCGCACATGTTGATAGGATCGGTATTGCTTGGAACAAGTGCACTGATCAGGACTTTCTTAACTATCATGCTGAACTTCACAGAGAGATATCATGTAACCATGGCAACGAAACTTTGAACTCTGTTGATGAGCTCAATACATTTATTACTGATATGCTTAAACGATGCTCCGTATTAACGTTACCCAAGAGCAGATTCAATAAGTTTTCGAAACCTTATTGGTCAGATGAGTTAAAAGCTGCGCATGCACAGTCGCGGGGTAGACCGCGGGGTTCCAACCATGAAACATACCGCGTGTACAAAGATGCGAAATCGAAATTTCGAGCTAAACAACGCTTAGCGTCCAATATGTATCTTGATCGTGTGTATGACGATTTAAACGAATGTGCTGAGACAGATTATAGGATATTTTGGAAATCGCTTAAGCGCTTTAAAAGGCGAAACAGTAGCGGTATGTGTCAGTCTATTAGCGTTAATGGTAAGACATTCGATGGTGATTCTACGGCAGAAGGATTTGCTGCGCACTTTAGGAATATATTCTGCCAAAGCCATAGCGCGGAAGCCCTTAATCAAGACTTGATAGCTGATAAACTCGAGATGTTATGCCGTGAAGAGTCGCAGCAGTTCTCTGATATTCTCGAAGGGGAAATTTCTATGGAGGAATTAGAAAGTGCCTTAAGAAACTTAAAGCGAAAGAAAGCCCCTGGTCCCGATGGCATCGTGAACGAATGCATTATCCATGGTGGCCAATCCTTGAGAAACTTAATTCTTATTTTGTTCAATAGGATCCTTTGTGAAGAAGTCACTCCTGCCCCGTGGAAGGAAAGTATAATAATTCCTCTATACAAGGGAAATGGGAAATGTAAGACGGACCCGAAAAGCTACAGACCCATCTCCTTGGTGCCCTGCCTCAGCAAACCTTTTGAAAAAATTGTACTTGTTAGGTATCGTTCATTCACAGGCAAGACTGTATAGAACTTTCCGTGTCCACAGCAACAAGGCTTTCAAGCATCCTTGAGCTGCACCACGGCAAGTTTTAATCTCCACGAATGTATATATCAGAACTACGAATTAGGTAGCAATGTGTACTTATGTTTTTAGATACTATGGCCGCATTCGATACGGTATGGCAAGATGCACTGTTTGTTAAACTCGGTGAACTAGGTGTCAAGGGGAAAATGTTACGTATAGCCAGGGAATCGTACTCAGATATGAAATGTAAGATACGTGTACAGAATCTTATTTCGCAACTTGTGCCGATTCACCGCGGAGTCAGACAAGGGGGTGTCCTTTCATCTTTTTACTATCTAGTCTTCATCGATAGGCTCCTGAAAGAACTAGAAGAGTCTAATTATGGAGCCCGCATCTTCAATCTTCCCTGCGGTAACCCCACACTTGCTGACGATATAGCCCTCGTTACAACAGCCCCAAATAAATTGCAGTACATGTATATGATCGATATTGTTCACAGATATACGCGAGACTGGGACTTCAAAATCAACGTGTCGAAATCAAATATAGTAGTAACGACCCGCTCACGCTCCCTCAGAGCCCCAGACTTCAAAATTGATAACGTGGTCATTCCAAAGGTCAAATCAGCCACTCATCTAGGCATATCGATCACTGACAACCTGACATTGAAGTCAAGGATAGAGTTACGTTGCCAGAAAGGCAGAAATGCGTTCTATGCAATGTCAGAACTAAGCATGCACCCGACCGCCTTAAACCCAATTAAAACCGCCAATCTATACACGAAAGTAATACTGCCCAGCATTTTGTACGGATCGGAATTGTGGAACGGAATTACTATCTCTGACAGAAACCTGTTAAATCGTACTCAGCATGATATCGTGAAGAAAATTCAAGGCTTCCCTATACGTACGAGATCAGACGTCTGCGAGTCTATGGTTGGTTTAATGCGAATAGAAGCTGAAATCGAAAAACGCAAACTTATGTTCCTTCACACTGTTCTTAACCTGCCAAGCAGTGCTCTTTCATGCCAAATCTTCCTGCGCCGGTACACGTATTTTGCTTTGAATCCTCAAATCAAAATGTTTGGTTTTATTCCAGATATTTGTAAAATTTTGCAGAAATACAGACTAGAGGGTACTCTTAACGCTTCCATAGCTGACCCGCGCTCTCTCCCTTCTCGACTGTGTTGGAAAGGTACTGTAAATAAGGCTGTTCAGTGCATGGAACAAGAACTGTGGACAAAACGTTTAGAGTCTGAGTCGGACTTTCAGCTGTACAGAAAGATCAAAACTGATAAGAAACCCCCAATCGTGTGGAGGCTAGCAACCTCAAAGTCTGAACGTTATATCGCACACACCGTATCAAAAGCTTGGATACGAACTCCTGAAATCTCTGGAAATTATACGTGTACCTGCTCAGTAAGCAGTTATATCGACACACTTTGGAATGTAATCGGATCGTGCCAAGCTCTAGAGAACGAACGTAACTGCTTTATGTCAAATTTAGAACTATACTGTGGCAACGGGATACGTCGTTCTCTAGAACTTGCAAATGCGGAATATTTTGTCACATATGTTCTAACTGGTTCGTGCTGTAACGGTCAGATAAAACCGATATTCATGAAGCTTGCAGCCAACTACGTGTTTGTATGCGTAAAATTTATTGAGACTATGTAAACCTAGCACAGAGTATACAATTATGCTAGTGTAGAAACGACTGTGTTTCATGTGATTCAGGAAAGAGACAATGCACATATGACGCACATGTATGTACATGTACATGTGTATAGTACCATGTAAATACTCGATTATTTATAGCATTACTTATCTTGAAATGTATATTAATATGTTTAAATGTTCAATGAAATCTCCTTTTGAATGGAGGAAATAAAGATACTGTACTGTACTGTACTGTATCTTTAACAATGCGATTAAACCATAATCATTGCATTAAAAAGCGGGTATAAATGTGTTATAATGTATACCACAATGTTCATACCAATATTGAAAACGATATCATCGATGCCAACGACACTTTGTAATATTAACAGTATCTGAACCTTAACCTTGATTTTTATAAGAATATCATGATTCTCGGTTTTACAGTTCTCTGTAAGCTGTCTACAAAGCACAGGGAATTTAACCCTTTACTCCATAAATACGCCTTTCTAAGACTTTGCAAACAATAAGACCAAGATCAGGCGGCTCCTAAAGGAGCCATCTGATCAGGATCTGCTCTGTTTGCTTATGACATAATATAGATGGTTCTACACTTTCTGCCATGGCCAAAACTTCAGTTAATCTAGTGAATATTCATGATGTCATTAATTCTTACATAAATATTCATGGAGTAAAGGGCTAAAATACATTTAACCTTTCAGGTCACGAATATAAGTATAAGTGTAAGACAAACTGACTGTGTGAATATCAACCTTCAGCCTGCTGAGCAAATTATTTTTACAGAATTGTTCACCTACTACATTTTCAAAATTCAAGCCATAATCAATGTGTCTACCAAAATGCAATCAGGGTGTCAAACAGTTTGGATCCTGATGAGACGCCGAGTTACTCGGCGTCTCATCTGGATCCAAACGGTTTGCATAGGTATTCACTCATCCGCCCATAGCAAGCTAAATGTTAAGTAGCTGATAATAGTATTGTATGATAGCATCATGACCATTGTAATGACCCAAACTGTCGAATCAGATCGATATTATGTTATAAGCAAATAGAGTAGACCCTGATCTAGGAGCCGTCTTTTCTCGGTCTGCTCCGTTTGCAAACGCATCAAAATGTGTCTGTCTCTATCAGGTTAGGTTTACCTAATGAAATACATACAGTAAAACGCCTCTATAACGGCCACTAAACTGTGTTAATTTGTTTGCATTTAAGGCAGGTGCTTGCTTAAAACAAGGTGAAAGTAAAACAGAACGCTCCTATAGGAGCGTTTTGTTTTACTTTCACCTTGCTAGCCATCTGCCTTTAACACAAAATACTTGATGTAATTTAGTGGCCGCTATAAAGAGGTTGTACTGTATTCATCTTATTTGTAGACAATATAAAAGCATTTTGAAATTGCATATAATATATTGCATTGAAAAGGAAACTATTTCTTTCTGTTCGAGGCTATGATATTGTTACTCCTAAACGTTTGAACAGAAACACATTTCCTGCCAATTGACAGGTTTTTCTTAAGACTTTACTCCATAGATACGCCTTTGCAAAGAGAATAGACCGAGATCAGACCCAGACCCAGACCAGCTCCTATAGGAATGCTTATGGAATACTATAGATATATGTCTACAGGTTCTGTCACGGCAAGCATGGGCTAATCAAACGAAGGATGACAACTCCAGAGTAATACCGCTTAAGCCGGTGCTAGGGGGCATGAGCAGTGTTGCACTTTCAATTACTGCTCATGAACAGACTCAATAAAACCGAGTCTGCAACTTTCTCCTTTTGTTTTGCAATTTTTGCTCCCTTATGGGGATCACCTCTTTTCAGAATTTATAATTTTCACAACAGCAGGTGTAAAGTGCTTGTGTGGCGGTCGTAAAACGTCGCCCCGTACTTCATTCTCAGTGTTGTTATACTTTCTGATCCTTCGAGATCATGAATTTCAGTGCTTTTTGTTCTGAAAATTAAATACCGCTTTAGCCGGTGCTAGGGGGCGTGAGCAGTGTTGCACTTTCAATTACTGCTCATGAACAGACTCAATAAAACCGAGTCTGAAATTTTCTCCTTTTGTGTTGCACATTTTGCTTTCGGGGGATCACCTCTCTTCAGATGTTAAATAGTTATTCAATATTGACGATAATGACACATTGAATATCTATTTGCTGTTTTTTTAATAACGCAAGTTTTCAAATGAAATTTTTGCCTTAGCAAAAAATGTAGAATCAGATCTATACAATGCCATACGTAAACAAAGCATACCCTGATCAAACCGTTCCCATAGGAGCCGTCTGATCTGGGTCTATTCTGTTTGCAACGTAATGAAAAAAGCGATTATATGGGGCAAATGGTTAATGGTATATGTATACAGGGTATCAGTGTTTTTCATACTTACTGCTATTTACAGTAAAGTCTCGATTATTCGAATTTTCTGTATAGAAGATTTAGATCATTTTAGGCAGGTAGCTTCTTAATGCATGGTGAAAGTCATGCAGAAAGCTCCTAGACTTTCACCATGCAATTAGCCGCCTCCTGTCTTAAAAATCGATGATAATATGACATTGTATGATATTGTATAATTATAGTGTTCGAATAATCGATATTTTACTGTATTTACAATAATTATTGTTTCAACACAATGATAATTATATTTAAATCTCAAAAAAACCGGAAGGGGTTACGTAACTATATGGACACTTATTAATTCATGTGAATCATTCAGTTAATTAGGATCAAATGAAAACTTTTCATATCCATCTTTGTCAAGACATTTCTGTAACATCTGAATTAACCCTTTCGCTGCCAATGCCGGATCTGTGATTACCTATGCAAACAGTTTGGATCCAGATGAGACGCCGAGTAACTCGGCGTCTCATCAGGATCCAAACTGTTTGTTACTGTTACTATGATTTTGAAACAAAAATGAAGAAATCAAAAGATTGAAAATTTGTAGCAGACGACAGAGTTTGGCAGCGAAAGGGTTAAGTTGGACGTGAGGTACTCTATTGTTGCGACACAATGATTAATAGCGTGCAAATGTAACACATATAGTTCATGTCATTGCAGGAATTCAAACTGGGCGCATTTTATGTTTGGACAGCTGACATATTTCTTTAACACCAATATGGTTATGATTAATCAGGATAATTGCCTGCAGTGTCAGCACAAAGGTATCCTACTTTCTTAACCATTTTATTTTCATATTTTTTAACTCTTTCGCTGCCGAAATGGTCGTCTGCAAACTTTGTCGTCTGCTGCAGTTTTCAGGGTTTTAGGGTTTTTTTCCTGATTGTTTCATAAAACAGTCACAATAACAAACAGTTTGGATCATGATAAGATGTTTAATTTCTCTGCGTCTCATCTGGACCCAAACGGTCTGAAAGGGTAACCACATGTGAGGCAGTTAAGAAAACCCGATCCAGATCTCATTTTGGAACCCATCCATTTTTTTATGTTCAGAAGACACAACAAGCACGCTATTTGCTGTTATAGGCCATTGGCATGCATGGGCTCAGCAAATAGTACATACTCTAATTAGAGAGCTCCTTTAGGAGCCGTCGGATCAGGGTCTGCTCTGTTTGCTAATTGAATTTGATAAATCTGTATCTTTACTTTCTAAAATGGCTAAAATGTTCCACCTTCCATATTTCAATTTAATTATTTTGTCCATTAATGTTCATATTGAAATTTGGAATAAACATAGGACATGGAAAGGGTTAAGCTGAGAAAGACGCCTTTTGAAGACTTTGCAAGTAGTGTACACCCAGATCAAATGGCTCATGTAGGAGCCGTCTTATCAAGACTGCACTGTTGCTTATCCCTTTACTCCATGAATACGCCTTTCTACTCTTCTACAGAGTAAACCCAGATCAGACGTTCCTAGAGGAGCCGTCTGACCAGGAGCTGCTCTGTTTGCTTATAGTATTATATAGATCTGATTCTACACTTTTTGCCATGGCCAAAAATATCATGTGTTCATACGCCATTATAAAAATGAATATAATTAATATTCATGACGTCATAAATTTCTTACATAAATATCCATAGAGTAAATGATAAAGCCTATCATCGGTCTGAGTATATACTATTCGTCATAGCCATGTATTCACTTGTTCTATATACAGTTGAACTTCGATATCTCGAACTCGGATAACTCGAACTTTGGAATGACTCGAACAAAAAGTTTAGCCCTTCCAAAACTTACAATACAGAATTGCTCTAAATTGTATCGCTACAGACATCTAGAAACACATGTTGCGGCTTAATACAGGTCTAAAGTAATGCTTAAAGTTCCTACAGGAGCTTTCAGCATTACTTAAGACCTGTATTAAGCTGTGAACTCTCGAAATTATTCAGAGAAATCGGATAACTCGAACTTCTGTTATCTCGAACTAATATGTATGGTCCCTTGAAGTTCCGAGTTATCAAAGTTAAACTGTACATGTTACAATATAAGAGAAAAAAATCAATAAAATATTCATAATGTGTGGATTCTGCTATAAATATTCATGGGTGGATTCTGCTATAAATATTCATCAGGTTTCGTTTGTGCAGAATGTCATCCCAAATCCATTTTCTTCATTTTCCAAAGCGCGTGGTGTCAACTGGTTATGATCCTGATATAAAGAGGCAGAGATGTTCTGTGTCTCCTCCGGGTATGAACGGTCTGAATTGGTAATCACAAATTGGCCAGTAGAATGCTAACCTTTTATATCATTATTATTCATGAAAGAAATAATGAGTGTATAAATATTAATTAGATTAATGTGTTTTATTGGCACATGGCCATAGAAATGTTTGGCCAAAGCAGAAACTGTGGTATGCGGTGGTCTAGTGGTGGTAACGCGCTTGACTACCAATTCGAAAATCCGGGGTTCAAATCTCAGTCCCTCTCGGAAATTTAAGAGACGCTTTTCAGTGTCTCCCATCCGTACCTCCTCTCCACCCATCGGTTAAAATGGGTACATGTGAGGGCCACTCGCCGGTACTGCGGCTGCATGATTGCGCCATATGTTAGCAGTGCTCAATATTGTAGGCGAATGACTCAATGACCAGGAGCGTAAATGTACAATCGACTGAGCGGTCCTTCGGACTGAAAGTAGACTCTAACTAGGTACTTTTTTACTGTAGAATCATATCTATATTATATCATAAGCAAACAGAACACATCCATATCAGACGGCTTGTGTAGGAGCCGTCTGATCCGGGTCTACTCTGTTTGCAAAGGCGCATTTATGGAGTAACGGGTTAACGCTCTACATCATGAATATTCATGAAAGAAATAATGACGATATAAATTTTTAATTAGTTTCATTTTTTTAATACATATATTAACAAGGAAAGGTTTGACGTTGAAAGAAACTGCAGAACCACACCTATATACATATAGATATATCGTCCATAGCCATAAGCATATAAAAATACCCAGATCAGACAGCTCCTACGGGATCCGTCTGATCTGGGTCTACTCTATTTGCAAAGGCGCCAAAATACGCCTCTAGCAGGTGAAGGGTTAAAGGGGAATGATTAATTGCAAAAATAATGAAAAGAAACGATGCAGAAATATTACAAAAAAGATGATAGTATCATGATACGTTATCATAATGGACTGACCTGCATCCATACACTTCAGGTCTGTCATTTGTCATTAATTTAGATTAGGTTACAGTAAAACCTCTCTATAACGCCTACTAATTTCTGTAATTAATTGGTATTTAGGACAGGTGGCTGCTCAAAGCAAGGTGAAAGTGAAATAGAACGCTCCCATAGAAGCGTTCTGTTTTACTTTCACCTTGCTTTAAGCAGCCACCTGCCTTTAACACAAAATAATTTATGTAACTTTGTGGCCGTTATAGAGAGGTAATACTGTGTATCAAAAGAAAGGTATCGAATTATTTATTTTTCAATTCTTATCCCGCTATACGCCCCCTGAATCACACTTCAGTGTTGATCCAGATGACACGCCGAGTAACTCGGCATCTTCTCTGGGTTCAAGCTTTTTTGGCAATCGGTCAATAGTACCTCAACAGCTTGATCGAATCGAAAGAAGTCAAAACTTGCACCACATCCAAAATTTTGAGCAGACGTCATTTTTGTTCATAGCAAGGTTAATATCTGCGTCACGTATGTCAGTGTTATAATTACAATCTGCGTCACGTATGTCAGTGTTATAATTATGATGTATTACACCATGTCAATCAATTCATATTGAAATCGACTAAAAAGGATTGGTGTCAATTACTTTAAAATTTAACCTTTATCGTAACGAAAAAAATTGATGTCTGCTACATTCTGATATGTTGAAATTTTTATCTACTTCCAAGTCGTTCAAGCCTTTGAGAAACTTTTGATCGAGTGTTAACCCATTCCCTAATATTGACGCCTCTTTAAAAGTTACTTTCTGAAACCATTGTGATAAATAGAACATTTGCTCCATAGGAGCAAACGCTCTATTTATCACAATGTTTTAACCACTACACAAATCTAAAAAATTCCGCTCTTTTAGTTAATGCTTCTTTTCGGTACATGTATTCGAAGAGGTAGGATCTAAAAATAGCCTATGGTGTAATGGGTTAAACAGGTTGGGTCCTGACGAGACGCCGAGTAACTGACACCGATGCCATACGCCCCGACATCATTATTTCTTACATTAACTATTCATGGAGGAAAGGGTTATTACAAATGTCGGGGCGTATGGCATCGGTGTCAGTTACTCATGAATGACAGAGACGAACACAAAAAGCACGAGAACGAGAAGGGAGTAATAGTGAGAGAGCTACACGAAGAAAGCATGATAAACTAGAACTATCACTGAAGGTGATTGATACCCCCACCGCCACCTTGTCAAAAGTTCCAATGACTTCAATACAAAAGGCAACCGCTCAATTATCCTTTCATCCACACTGCCATGTGGAAAGAAAAAATTAAAAGTCCAATCAAGGAATGACTCACATCAAAATTATGTCACACATATCCACACATCATTATAAATGCATATGCAAAATTTGAGGTTCAATAGTGAAGAAATGTAGAAAGAGTACTTGAGAAGCTATGCTCTGGACAAAACAAATGCTTATGAAAAGTAACAAAGGGGAATAAATCCCTCAAAAATTAATTTAGAGTTACAGTCCTTGTTGATTGCACATCTTCTCATTACCTAATTTCCATATATAAAATTTCACAGTTGTACCTACAATACATGAGATATGCTCCAGTCAAAATAAAATTGCTTCTAAAATTTAACAAAGGGGAATAACTCCCTTAAAAAGAATTTAGAGTTACAACCTTTGGTGTCTGCACATCCTCTCATCAACCTCCATACATACATAGAGTTTCACAGTTGTGCCTACAATACTTGAAAAGTTATGCTCCAGACAAAATATTGCTTCTGAAAAGTAACTAAGGGAAATTACTCATTCAAAAATAAATTTAGAGTTACAACCTTTGTTGACTGCACATCCTCGAATCACCCTCTATCCATATATAAAGTTTCACAGTTGTGTCTACAATACTTGAGAAGTTATGCGCCGGACAAAACAAATTGCTTCTGAAAAGTAACTAAGGGGAATAACTCCCTCAAAAAGGAATTTAGAGTTACAACCCTTGTTGACTGCACATCCTCTCATCACCCTCATAATGTGTACCAAATTTGAAAACAATATCATAAACAGGTTTCAAGAAAATGGTATGTCCCAAAAATATGTCCCAATCAAGAGACCAACTATGAAGTTAAAAAGGGGCACCATTCTGTCAAATTTTGTGCAAGAGTTGCGAAACATGGAGCAGAATGTCCCCACATAACACTTATAACATGTATTAAGTTTGAAGGTGGTATCAAAAATAGTTTTCGAGAAAAAAGCAAATGTCCCGGGAAAACGCGAGTCAGGGACGACGGACGGACGGACGGACAAGGTGATTCCTATATAGCTCCCCCACCACAGGTGGTGGGGGTATAATAATAAAGAGATGAGAGTGAGAGTGGGAAAGCATGAAAAAATTGGAAAGAGAAGTGTGATAGACAGAGAGCAGATGAGTGTGATAGACAGAGAGCAGATGAGTGTGATAGACAGAGAGCAGATGAGTGTGATAGACAGAGAGCAGCTGAGTGTGAAGCTGAGTGTGATAGACAGAGAGCAGCTGAGTGTGATAGACAGAGAGCAGATGAGTGTGATAGACAGAGAGCAGCTGAGAAAGCATGAGAAGTTGGAAAGGTAAGTTAGCGAGAGACAGTGAGAAACACGAAAATCATGCGAAATTAGAAAAGGAGGGACAGAGCAAAACACTGAGAGCATGAGAAATGAGAAATGGTAGAGCGATAGAAATAGAGAGAACACAGAAAGTCTCAGATATGCGACAAGAAAGAGAATGATCGAAAGAGAGAAATATAGAAAACATGAGAACTGAGAAAGGGGAGAGAGTGAGGAATATACAGAAACTTAGGAAGTATGAAAACTGAGAAAAGAGAGTAAATGACAGAAACACAGAAAACGTGAGAATTGAGAAAGGGGAGAGAGTGAGAGACAGACAAAAACAAATAAATCATGAGAAATAAGAAATGAAAGACAGCCAGCGAGACATACAGGAAACATTGAAATCCTTAAAATTAGAACGGGTGAGAATGGAGGACAAAAAGAGAGGAGAGAGGGAGAGAGAGAGAGAGAGAGAGAGAGAGAGAGAGAGAGAGAGAGAGAGAGAGAGAGAGAGAGAGAGAGAGAGCGAGAGAGAAATAGAGAAAGAGTTACTTGAAGAGAAGATCTCTGTTATGCATGTATGTAACGTATCTATGTGTACAGTAAAACTCCTCTAAACCGGCATTCTTATAGAGAAGAATTAAGACACTTTTAGTCAGGTGGCTGCTTATTAAGGAGCTTTCTGTATGACTTTCATCCAGCATTAAGCTGCCACCTGTCTTCAAAACTGATATTTATACTAAATTGGACGTCTGGTTTAGAGGATGTTTATTGTTTATGTGCGGTTCATGACTAAACGGTTGTACTAGATACTTCCCCTTCCCCTTATGTCTATTAGGAAATACATGTACATGTATGTATAGAACCTGTCCTAAGCGGCCATTCATTTATTGAACATATGAGTCTTAAAACGCAGGTGCTTGCTTAATGCAGGGCAAACGTTATGCAGAAAGCTCCTATAGGAGCTTATGCAGAAAGCTCCTATAGTAGCTTTCTGCATTACTTTGTACCTGCATTCAGCTATCACCTGCCTTACAGACACCTAATTTGATCTATTGTTAATGGCTGCGTAAGACAAGCTACACTGTATATGGTGCTTGAAAAGAAATGGAATAACCCATTCTTCGAAATATAAAATACTTTCTGTTGACGGAACTAGAACTATCACTAAAGGTGACAACTGCCCGCACGCAGCTTTGATTGCAAATTCAAGTTTGTGACACCAACTATCCATGTAATAGAACCAAACTAGAACACTGACCAAGTCAGAAATGGTGATCAAACTTGGCCAAGACTGTTTACCTATAAAAATTCTTTGCACGTATGGTGTATAGCAGATGGGAAATGTGTGAGTTAAAGAGCAGACAATGCTGAAATGGCAATATTTGACTAATTTAAGGGCCATAACTCTGCTGGTAATCAAACTTGGCCAAGATGTTATAGCTATGAACATTCTCTGCAGGTTTGGTGAAGATCAAATGAAAACTATTTGAGCTAGAGAGCAGACAATGCTAAAATGGCAAATTTTGACTGAATCAAGGACCATACCTCAGGGGCGTTATGCGAGTTGACTGGTAATCGAATTTGGTCAAGAATTTGAAACCATAAGCAACCTCTCTGATTTAGGTGCTAATCGAACTTGGTCAAACATTTACACCTATAAACAATTGGTGAAGATCAGATGAAGACTATTTGAGTTAGAGAGCGGACAAGGCTAAAACAGCCATTTTTGACTGAATCAAGGACCATAACTCAGAGGCGTCTAATGCGATTTAGATGGTAATCGAACTTGCTCAAGATGCTACACCTTTAAACATTCTCTGTAAGTTTAGTGAAGATCAGATGAAAACTGTTTGAGTTAGAAAGCGGACAAAAAATGCGTGACGGACGGACTGACTGACGGACGGACTGACGGACAATGCGATTACTATAGGGCACCCACACCAAGGTGTGGGACCCTAATGACAAAAATACTCAAATTCTGCAATGCCTGCGTTAGTCGCATCTTGCAAATTTGCTATTCGTGGTTATTACATGTATGTATGGCAAGTATGAATTAAACAACTTTCAAATTAAAGGAGGAGTTCTCGACACAAACTCCCCATGTTTCATGGCAAAATGACATTTTCTATTCGTGGTTATTACGTATACCAAATACATATAAACTGAATAACTTTCAAAATTGAAGGAGGATTTTGCGCCACCAACTCCCCCTGTTTTATGCCAAAATGCCAAAATACTCAAGGTTCCAGGGGAGATAATTCTGCAATACCAAGCGATTAACATATGAAACTTGCGTCGTGCATATCTGCTATTCGTGGTTATTATGTATACCAATATAAACTAAATAACTTTAAAATTGAAGGAGGAGTTCGCGACACCAACTTCCCATGTTTCATGCCAAATATAAACTGAACAACTTTAAAAATTGAAAGAAGATTTCGCGACACAAACTCACTATGTTTCATGCAAAAATGACTAAAAACCCGTTCTATATGGGATATGATTCTGAAATACCCAGCGATAAACACATGACAATGCGTCTTGCAACTCGTGGTTATTATGTATACCAAATATAAATTCCATAACTTTAAAACTGAAGAAGGAGTTTGCGACACCAACCACCCATATTCAAATGTGAGACAGACGGACCAACCAACCGACCATGCGGGAGGACGGATGGACCGCCGGACAGGGTGATTCCAGTATACCCCCATCTTCAAACAAGTGTGCGGGGGTATAATCATGATCTGCATGCTTAGGGCTATATTGCGAAGTGCTACTGATTTGTATGCAATATACACATTGCACTAATTCATTATATAACATAAACCAAGCTGTCAGTGTTCATTACATGTGCAGCTGATGTTTAATGTTCTAAAAACATGTAATTAATGTCAATTAGCACGCAGGTTGCACAAGTTGTACCTGTAAACCACAGCAAAAACATTTCAACATTTAAATGCAGTTTTGAAAGTTTGACAAAGCTATTAATACTGGCGGTTGAAATACGGGCGGTTGACAGCCATATATGCAACAGTTAATCGTTCAGAGGTAACTGAATGTTATAGGTGTCTCCCCAGTGGCTAAAAACAATTATCTGTATTACCAAAAAAAATCCTCCATCTATGTACACACTGCTGCCTGAACAGTGAACATCAATTGTCTTGTGAAAACCTAGAATACTTTATATATCCACGCATTTCTGCAGAATAACCTCAGATATGAAAATATATTCAGGTGCAGTAAACATACTCTAAACTGGATGTTCCAATTAGCATCAATATACCGGTCTGCAAGACAGGCGGCAGCAGGGTGACAGGCATGCAGAAATGTTCTGCATGATTTCCATCCCATCCTGCATTAAGCAGCCACTTGCATAATATGATCTAAAATTCCAATTTTGAAATGTGTTACTATATTAACGAGTGTATAAGTAAAACGAACCTATTAACCCTTTACTCCATAAATACGCTTTTCTGCGCCTCTGTTTGCAAACAGAGAAGACCCAGATTAGACGGCGCCGTCTGATCAGGGTCTGCTCTATTTGCTCATAGAATACTATTGCCCTGATTCTACAGTATCTCCATGAGCAAACGTGTACTGTGTTCATATGCCATTTTAAAATCTAATCTAATTAATATTCACTATTAATATTAACATTCTATAACCGACATATTTTGAAATTAACAGTGTTAATAGGGATGCTTCTGTGATACTTATATTTTAAGATAATACCTGTGATAGTTAATTATAATGATACCGTGACTCTCTGTGTCTTGCCACTAGAATCAAGGACCACAATGGAAATAAGGAAAATATTTTCCTTTTTTGTGTAATCCTTGGTTTCTAGTGCGCATTACATGGCTTTTTATATGTTGTCATAGTTATGTTTTGCCATGTTATGTACACTTTTTACCGAAATAAATCTATCTATCTATCTACTATTTCATTATTTCTTACATGAATATTCATGGAGTAAAGGGTTATGACTAGACTTAAAGAACCTTGATCTTACTTATCAAATCATAAAATGTGCCCTAAAACACTGGTGTCTGCAAATACATGTAATGAGGGTTGTCTTCAAAACGTTATTGGGGCATATACAAGAGAGGGGCTATATAACAACCCAAGTGTTGGCAACAGCACATCATAATCATAAACCTGGTCCCACTTTCACATGGATTCTCAACCAGAAATCGATCTCAAACTCAAAATGTCAAATTTAGCTAATTGACCTGATAGAGATACATGTTTACGTTCTTGCAAACAGAGTAGATACACATAAACCAGCAACTGTAGGCAGCATCTGATCTGGGTCTGCTTTGAATATGAAATGCATGTACAGTAAAACAGCACTGAACCGGACATTAACATTAGCATCAATGCCAGGTGGTAGCTTAATGCAGGGTAAAAGTCATTCAGAAAGCTCCCATGGGAGCTTTCTGAATGACTTTCATCCTGCATTAACTATTTCCCTGCTCTGTTTATTCCAAAACCTGAATAGTTATCATGACTTGGAAGGTGGAACATTGCAGCCATCTCAGAAAGTAAAGAACAGATCTATCCAATTCCATTAGCAATTAGAATAGCCCCTGGTCAGACGGTTCCTATAGAAGCTGTCTTATCTGGGCTTACTCTGTTTGAAAAGGAATAAAAAGTGTTTATATGAGGGAAAGGGTTAAGCAGCCATCTGCTTAAAAAGATTTTCTTTACTAAAATTCAGGTTTAGAAATGCTTTACCGACAAAAGTACACAGTAAACTCCTGTAAACAGGAGATCTTGTAGTGATGAATTTCGATACTTTTAGGCAGACACCTGCTTAGTGCAGAGTGAAAGTCATGCAGAAAGCTCCCACAGAAGCTTTCTGCGCGACTTTCACCCTGCATAAGGGGAAAGGGGGAGTATCACCCTGCATTAAGCTGTCCCCTGTCCCCAAGACCGATATATATATATATACTAAATTTAACGTCCGGTTCAGAGGGGTTTTACTGTAGTATAAATTAGGTTCTACAGTTTATGCCATGGCCATACATTCTCTAGTCCATAATACCATTATAAATATTCAGCTAATTACTATTCATGCTGGCGATGTTTCTTACATGAATATTCATAAAGTACAGGGTTAAATTGTGGCAGGATTTGGGAGATAAAGTTCCATGACTCTATGACAACTACACTGGAGTTATGAATGACACAAAAAAAGACTGATGGGCATATGGACTGATGGGGGTTAATCCCTTTAAAATGTGGGATCATAAAACATATATGAAGAGATTTATATAACAAGAGTGTTCGGAGGAACACATGTGTCACCTGCTCGCAGCTGACACAAAAACTTATTGTTAATATGAAAAAGGGGAATAACTCAAAAACTATTGATGCTAGAGTTGTGCCCCTTGTGCATGACACTTCCTCTCATCATGCTTGTTCCATGTATGAAAGCTCTATAATGATTAGTTTAGAAATGACAGCCAAAAAAAGAAACGTGTGACAGACGGACAGACAGATGGCCGATCTGATCTGGGAGCATAAAAACAACATGTGTTGGCTAAACACTATGCCAACAAGAAATGCTGGATACAAAACAACCAGTTTGAGTTTTGACCTCCAGGCACAGCTGTAACCATGACAGGACACCACTCAAAACTTGCAGATTCACGACTCCAAGTATAAAGTCTGTATCTGTAAAAAGTCAAAAGTTGTGGCCAAAAGTTAGTACAGACAAACACATAGACAGGGCAAACACAATATGGTATCTAGGTCATAACTTATTATAGATAAAGTATACGGTTATGCATATCCAAAATATTTATTTCCTTGATACTGATCATATTATCATAACAAAATCATAATATTTATATTGATGAACAAAAAAAAGTCAACATCTGTAACAAACAGAAAAATCAAATTCTATAATAAATTATGTATTTCTTATAAAACTAACACTGCATCATTTCAAAGGACAAAAGTTAACCGGTGATAAAATAAACCTTTAGCCTGCTGAGCAAATTATTGTTACAATTTTTTTCAACTAATACATTTTAAAAATTCAACCTATAATCAATTGGTCTACCAAAATGTAATAAAGGTGTCAAACAGTTTGGATCCTGATGAGACACCGGGTTACTCGGCATCTCATCTGGATCCAAACTGTTTGCATATGTATTTACTCATCCGCCCATAGCAGGCTAAAGGTTAAGTATATTATTTTTTATAACAGAGCTTGGAACCAGGAATGTTCGGCCATGGCAGAATCTGTAGAATCATATCTACTAGTATATTATATCATAAGCAAACAGAGTAGACCCTGATCAGACGGCTCCTATAGGAGCCATCTGACCTGGGTCTACTCTGTTTGCAAAGGCGTAGAAAGGTGTAGTTCTTGAGTAAATGGTTAACATTTTAGAGTCTGTAGACTAAACATACTTTACTTGATGAATATTCATGTAAGAAATGATGACATCATGAATATCAATTACCTGATTTTTTATATAAATGTTTTATAATCAACAAGGGAACTTTTGGCCATGGTAGAAACTGAAGAATCAGATCTATATTATTTCATAAGCAAACAGCGTAGACCCTGATAAGATGGCTCCTACAGGAGGCATCTGATCTGGGTCTACTTTGTCTGCAAAGGTGTAAAAAGGTGAATTAAGAGATATCCTAATACAATTTGGATGATATTTTATGCATTCATGATTTCGACAGTTTCCAATTTGCACAGCAGGATTTATTTCAATTATTGTTTGCATTGTTCATTTTCAGCCACAAAAAAATCTCCAATGTTGGTCAGATTTGACATTTTTAAGGTCAGCTGAAAGATCAATTGTCCATTTTCTTGTAACATACAACTGCCAAAGATTAAGGACTCAGATCAGTAGAACCTGTCTCTAACTACCATTCATTTATTGAACATAGGAGACTTAAAAGCAGATGGTTGCTTAATGCAGGGCAAACGTAATGCAGAAAGCCTCGATAGGAGATGTCTGGATTACTTTTAACCTGTAAGCTATCTCCTGTCTTAAAGATCAAGATTAATACCACTCTTTAATGGCCACTTAAGAAGTTCTACTGTACCCAGATTAATACCACTCTTTAATGGCCACTTAAGAAGTTCTACTGTACCCAGATTAATACCACTCTTTAATGGCCACTTAAGAAGTTCTACTGTACACAGAGTTGATACATCAGCTGCTGAGTCTACACTGTTTGCATAACCAAAAGCACACATTTTGACCAAGGAAGGTTCAAGTGGGATGAGCATTCATTGGTCTAATTTATTTTCTAAATACAATTTCTCTACAAACATGCAAAAATAGCAATAAAAAAGACAGTAACTGTTTGAATCCTGATGAGACATCGAATTACAACGCATCTCACCTGGATCTAAACAAATGTCAAACCTTGGCCAATAGCATGCTAACTATTATACATGATTCCAGAAACTGATAAAAAATATATAACATGATCATTACCTGATTATATAATATAATACTGAATCATAAATATGTACAGTAAAACCTCTCTAGTTAATTAGTTGGTATTTAGGGCAGTTGGCTGCTCAAAGCAAGATGAAAGTAAAACAACTCTCCTATAGGAGCATTCTGTTTTACTTTCACCTTGCTTTAAGCAGCCACCTGCCTTTAACACAAAATACTTTATGTAATTTAGTTGTCGTTATAGAGATTAGAGAGGTTTTACTGTATACCAATATTCTAAAATTAAATCTAGCACCATCACTAACCTAATGACTATACATGTATTACATAAAATCTCTCTAAAACAATCACTTAGTCCTTTATCCCATAGAGATACCTTTTAACACCTTAGCAAACAGAGTAGACCCAGATCAGATGGCTGCTGCAGGAGCTGTCTAGTCAGGCTCTCCTCTGCTTGCTTATGAAATAATAGAACTATCTGTGCAGTTTCTGACATGCTTAAAATCCCTAGTTCATCAACTTAATATAAGCACTTTTGATTACGTTTGTGATTCTACAATTTCTGCCAATAACAAAGCATTCTGTGTTCATACGCCATTATTAATTAATATTCATGGTGTCATTATTCCTTATATGAATAATCATGAGGGAAAGGGTTAAGTCATTGTTTTAGAGTGTCTTAACTGTATGTACATCAAAATATATATATTATGTTTCCTGTCACTTTTTTCATAATAATTGTCTTAAAGTCAACAACTTATCACCCTGAGTAACTTGTTGCTTACATAAATACATTATTTGTGTCAACACTTTTAAAAGTTTTTCATTTAAAAAACCTCAATAACTCTTTACTCAATAAATACGCCTTTTTTACACATTTGTAAACCGAGTAGACCCATGCTCATATAGGAGCCATCTGATCAGGGTCTGCTCTGTTTGGTTATCATATAATATAGATATGATTCTACAGTTTCTTTCATGGCCAAAAATTTAGTGTGTCCATGTGCTTAATCTAATCAATATCAACCGTTCTCTTGCTGAATTTTAAAATACATTGCTCCTTCTTTAACCATGCCCTGTTGTATAATTACATATATCTTCACTGTGTACAAGTATTTCGTTGTGCAATCACTGCTGTAGAGTGCAGTGGTTGCACAATCAATTTGTAAATAGTGCAGACCCTGATGAGACAGCTCCTGCAGGAGCTGTCTCATCTGGGTCTTCACTATTTACAGGTAGGTATATTGACGTGAATAGGAAGCGAAGGGTTAATGGTGTCATTATTTCTTTCATGAATATTCATGGAGTAAAGGGTGGAGTGTGTCAAACTGTTTGCACAACTTACTAACAGCTGGATAACCACATGTACAATCATTACTAACAGCTGGATAACCACATGTACAATCATTACTACAATGTCCAGTATAATCTGCCTGTAGGGACCACATAATGAATAAATATATCTGTCTATAAGTGCACATGGTAGCTTAATGCAGAATGAAAGTAATACAGAATGGAGCTTTCAGTATTACTTTCATCGTCATCATCATGATTACTTTCATCCTGCATTAAGCTACCACCTGCCTTAAAACCCTAAAATGATGCTTTTTTTTGGTAGTTGCTGTAGACAGCTTTTACTGTACAAGCAAAAGACTCCTGATTCTAATACACTACAACCTCTATTCTGTATTCCTATTTAACTTGCTGTAAAACCTTGTGTTAGCACAACTCTTATTTTGAGCAATTTATTTTTACTTATTACTTGTTCCAGCTTGAGAGAAAATATCATCCCAGTAGCAACAGTTTATATCCTGATGGGACACAGAGATACCCTGCATCTTATCTGGAACCAAGCTAAATGAAAATGCAAATCAAGTCGGGGTACTTAGGAATTGCATTTACTGCATTACAGCACAGTGTGTGTTATATGGCACCATGGCAGGAAGAAATCTCCTGGTTAAATGTTTACATATAGTAAAATAAAAACAGAAAAACAACACAAAATGGCATAACAAAGTTCAATGAAAATATCGAATCAGTGTTGATCTATATCTATTTGCTACTTCAAGTAACCCTTCACTCCATAAATACACATATTAATGCCTTTACAAACAAAGCAGACACAGATCCAACGGCTCCTAGAGGAGGTGCCATCTAATCAATGTCTGATCTATTTGCTATTGGAATTACATGTATATAGATTTGATTCTGAAGTTTCTTCCATGGCCAAAGTATCCAGTGTTCATTACAATTACAAAAAAATCTAACTAATATTCATGATGTCTATTTTTTTTACATAAAGAGCCATGGATTGAAGGGTTGACCCTTTCCCTCATATAAACACCTTTTCACACATTTGCAAACAGAGTAGACTCATATCAGATGGCTCATATAATGAGCTGTCTGATCTACACTGTTTGCTTATGATAAAACGTAGATCTGATTCTACAGTTTTTGTCTTATATACCATTATGAAAAAATATGCATGCCCTTATAAATCAATAATCTAATTAATATTCATGATGTCATTATTTCTTATATGAAAAGCTTAAAATGCCAAATTGACTTAATCTGCCTTACTAACTGAAAGAGCAAAGCATATGGGTAAAAAGTGCAGACAAATAGTATAGCCTCTAAATCCTTTACTCCAAGAATATTTGTGCAAGAAATAATGACATTATGAATATTCATGTAAGAAATAATGACATTACGAATATTAATTACATGAATGTTTATAACGGCACATTGTTATAACACTGACGAGGTAAAAGGTCAATATTAAAATAATTTACCACAATGAACAGGTGGAATGTTGTAGGTGTGATGACAATCTAAAGAATTTTTAATTACAAAAACATTCGAAAAATATATTTAAAATAAATCTAAATCACATGCAGATAATTCTATTTTACTTAACTCTTTACTCCAACAATATTCATGTAAGAAATGCCTACATCATGAATATTGATTAGATCAGTTTTTATATTGGCATATGCACATACGAACGTTTGCCTACAGCAGAATCTGTAGAGTCATACATGCATCTACATAATTATGTAAGCAAACATAGCAAACTCTGATCTGGGTCCATGCTTATAAAGCTTTTAGTTGAGTCTGAGTTTTGTTCTCAAGCTTTTGATTGGTCAGATTTGAGTTCTCAAGCTTTTGATTGGTCAGATTTGAGCCAAAGGCTCAAATCTGACCAATCAAAAACTTGAGAACGAACTCAGACTCAACTAAAAGTTTTATAAGCATGGACCCAGAAGTCTCCTGCTGGAACCATCTGACTTGGGTCTTTCCTGTTTGCAAAAGAGTAAAAGGGATATTTTTGGAGTAAAGAGATAACATATTATAACAGAAGTATACACAAGAGTGTGGCAAACTGTGAAATCTCTACAACAACCATTGAATTATTCTAATTCAAGGGGCTTACATAAGTGGTAGCTTAACCCCTTCCCTGTTGAATATTCATGCAAGAAATAATGACATCATGAATATTTATTAGCTGATATTTTATAAAGGCATATGTACACAGGATGAATTGGTAAAGTTATAATTACATAAGCAAACATAGCAGATAGCGTTCAGAAGATTCATCTTAGTTTACTCTGTTTGTAAAGGCACTTGTGTCAGAGGGAAAGGGTTAATGCAGGACAAAAGTAATGCAGAAAGCTCTCTTGTTCTGCATTCAGCTGCCACCTGCTTTATCCACTTTCCTAATAGATATTCTTTTTCACTCCTTAGAAAACAGTAGATCCAGATCAGATGGCTCCTATAACCCTTTCCCTTATGTAAGCGCATTTTGACATATCTGCAAACAGAGTAGACCCAGATCAGACGACTCCTATAGGAGCCGTCTGATCAGGGTCTGCTCTGTTTGCGTATTGTGCAATACAGATCTGATTCTACAGCTTCTTCCTGAGCCAAAATGTCATGTATTACAAGCCATTATAAAATATAATCGTATTGATATTTATGACGTCATTATTTCCTATATGAATATTCATCAGGGAAAGGGATACCAGCTGTCTGATCAGGGTCTGTTCTCATTGCTTATGGAATAATATAGATCTGATTCTACAGCTTCTGTCAAGGTTCATTTACCCGATATTTAAATACCTACTGAATATTCATTAACAAAGAAGTTGAAAAGAAACATGGAAGTTTAAACATTGTAGACATTTTAGAAAGTAAAGAAACATCTATCAAATTCTAATAGCAAACAGAGTAGACCCTGATCAGACGGCTCCTCTAGGAGCGGTCTGATCTGGGTCTACTCTGTTTGCAAATGCGTGAAAACACGTTTGTATGAGGGAAATGGTTAAAGACAACCATATTTATTTATTAACCCTTTACTCTATGAATATTCATGTAGGAAACAATGGTATGACGAATATTAATTAGATTTTTCTTAAATAGCACATGGACACATGTAGTTTTGGCCATGACACAATCTATATTACTTCACTAGAAAACAGAGCAGACCCTGATCAGACGGCTCCTATAAGAATTTCTGTTCTGAGTCTACTCTGTTTGCAAATGCATTTTATATAGAAAGGCGTATTTATGGAGTAAAGGATTAAATGTCCAATACAGACAGGCTCTACTGTATATGATATATAATATGTAACAATAGTCATGGAAATATGTAACATTCTGAAATTACAACTACAACCAGTTGAACGACCTTACTGAAAATCCGACTTTAAATCTTCAATAACCACAGAGGTAGTGGGCAAAATATCTAAAACCTGTTGACACTTTTCAATACTGGTCCACATGTATACTTTTTGAGTAAAGTTTCTACACAACCCTTAGCAAAATACTGAGTAATACTTTTTAAAACCATTTTTTATCACATTATCAGAGGCCGTAATAAGATGGGTAAATTAACCCTTCTCTTGCTGAATTTTAAAACACATTTCTCCTTCTTTACCCATGCCATGTTGTATAATTACATATATCTTCACTGTGTACAAGTATATCGCTGTGCAATCACTGCTGTGGAGTGCACTGGTTGCACAATCAACTTGTAAATAGTGCAGACCCTGATGAGACAGCTCCTGCAGGAGCTGTCTCATTTGGGTCTTCACTATTTACAGGTAGGTATATTGACGTGAATAGCAAGCGAAGGGTTAAAACAATTTCAATAATACTTTCTTTTTTTCTCCACCAAATACTATATAGTGACCACTCTTTAGAATCGTCTCTCTGAGTGGTGGAAAGATAGGTTTGGTGGAGAAACAATGACTCTAGTACTTGAACACACCTTTATTGATTGTCCTGTATTATGTAGAAGCTGCAAAATTTAAAAGTATTCAAACATAGGACAGTTTCTATATTTGCTTGCTGATTGCATTTCCATTACAATTTGGACTTGGTCATAAATTGCGGATAAGTTTCAACAGTCAATGGTGAGTATGTTTGGGTCTTCTCATCATAGAAGAATAGTGGATCATCGATGGATTTGGGATTAAATCCCTCTTTCCTTAGATTGGTTTTCTGTTGCTTCATGGTTGTTGTAATGGCTTGCTCTTTTGGGAACCTGAGGAACACAGGACGGGCATAACTGGGCAGAGCCTCTTTGCAGTGCAGGAAGATGTCCTGCAAGATCTTGGGTGTTATCGGCTGGTCCCCTTCTAAGTGGACAGCAGCCATTCCAGCCCTGCCCTCAGCACCTAAAATACCAAAATGAAACAGTTTTACCCTTTACCTGATACAGGCACATTTTGACATCCTCGCAGAGTAGACAAAGACCAAACCTCTCATTCCACAGTTTCTACTATGGCCATAATTCCTGTGTTTAACCCATTACCTCATAGTCTATTTTTAGACTCAACCTTTTTGAATAAAACAACCGAAAAGGAGCATTTACTAGAGAAAAGCAAAACTTTAGTGTAGATTTGAAACCATTGAGATAAATAGAGCATTTGCTCCATAGTATCAAAATTAATGCTCTTTTTATCAGAATGGTTTTAAAAAGTGACTTTTTACAGAGGTGTCAAAAGTTGTATATATGAGGGAATGGGTTAAGTGCCATTTATTTTTATGAGAATTATTAATTTCCGCAACTACTTAGCTGTCAAATGACTACACATTGGGATTTCTATAGAAAATAACATCATTTTACTTTTTAATTGCTCATAAACGACACAGGAATACATCATGGAACCGGCAGAAAAATCTAAATTTAGCGTGTTTATTACATCAGTGAATCACGTCACCATGGCCTGTAATGCCTAGTTTACATTTGCCCTGCAATAAGTTTACGGCACCCGGAGGCTCTTCATAAGGTCATTTCCTCATGGTCTCCATACAGAGGCAGGCGGTCGCCATATGATTTTCATACGGATTCCCGGGCGTGGCAGTCTCTGCGATTTGTCATAAGAAAAAGTTATACAAATTTTCCAAAATTGCAAGCCTGCATCCCGTAAACATGTGGTTATGGGCATCGTATGATCTCTGCATGGGCATTGTTCGGATGCTGTAAGAGGATCGTGCTGCAAATGCACAATATTTGGGAAAATCGTACGGTGATCGTACAGTCATCGCATGGTTATATGAGGAAAAGGGTTAAGCTTACCTGGTATTTCTACTCCATAAACGTTGGCATCATGAATGCTGTCCATCTTTGTCAGAATATTGGACACTTCATATGTGGCCACATTCTCCCCTTTCCATCTGCAGATACAAAACTAAAGTTCATGTCTAACATTACAACGTTAACCCTGTAACTGTGGGAAATGTGTGCACTGGCATTTACATCCAATGTAGATCCAGGCAGAGGGTTCCTAGAGGAGCCAATGTAGATCCAGACAAATGGTTCCTAGAGGAGCCAATGTAGATCCAGATAGAGGGCTCCTAGAGGAGCCAATGTAGATCCAGACAGAGGGTTCCTAGAGGAGCCAATGTAGATCCAGACAGAGGGCTCCTAGAGGAGCCAATGCAGATCCAGACAGAGGGTTCCTAGAGGAGCCAATGTAGATCCAGATAGATGGCTCCTAGAGGAGCCAACATAGATCAAGATAGAGGGTTCCTAGAGGAGCCAATGTAGATCCAGATAGAGGGTTCCTAGAGGAGCCAATGTAGATTCAGACAGAGGGTTCCTAGAGGAGCCAATGTAGATCCTGACAGAGGGTTTCTAGAGGAGCCAATGTAGATCCAGACAGAGGGTTCCTAGCGGAGCCAATGTAGATCCAGACAGAGGGTTCCTAGAGGAGCCAATGTAGATCCAGACAGAGGGTTCCTAGAGGAGCCCTGTGTTAAGGGTCTGCATTAGTCTCAAGCAAATTTAAACCTTTCTATACTGAATGGACTCTACAGTTAAACAATAATGGATGATTCCACTTTGATAATTCAGGAATCAAAGGGTTAAGTTATTAATTGGAAAAATGGTATAACAGCAAGGAGTCAGCTTTTCCAAGATGTTGTGTACTCCAAATGCAGCAGTCCTTGATAATACTGCTTTTTCAAGAGCTGTCTGATCTTGGTCTACTTTATTTGCAAACCTTGTCAAGAGGTGTCTCTATCAGGTAAAGTTTACTAAAATAATGAGAATGTCATGTTTCTTAAACAAGGTTAACTCTTTGCACACTAAGTAATTTTTCGTCTCCAACAATTGTCGTCTGCTTCAATTCTTAAAATAAACTTTCTCTCATTTTTTTTGCAAAAATATTGTCAAAATGACAAACAGTTTGGATCCTGATGAGACGCCACATTATATGGCATCTCATCTGGATCCAAACTGTTTGCATAGGTAATCACAGTTTCGCCGCTAGCATGCGAAGAGTTAATAAAACTGATAAAGATAGAACACAAAGATTCTGTGTCTTGCACAAAACAGGGAAAATGGCCAAATTACTTTCTTTTAACATCCGTCCAAAAATGTGGCATTTGTTATCTTTTTACATTATTGCTTAAGGAGTGAACTTTGATGCAACATCAAGCAGATTGTCAATGAATGTGATTTAAGCCCCCATACAAGGGCTTGTTAGAATACAGTAAAACATCTAAAGCAATCACTCAAAAAGGTCAAACACCATACTTTAAGGCAGGTGGTAGCTTAATACAGGATGAAAGTAATACAGAAAGATCACAAAGAGGCTTTCTGTGTTAGTTACATTATACATCAAGCAACAACCTATCAAGCTCATGATGGATGAACTTTCAGTGTTGTTATATTTTCTGGTCCTTCAGGATCATTAGTTTTGATGGTATAAATTCTGAAGGGAGCTGATCCCCCGAAAGCAAAAATTGCAACACAAAAAGAGAAAATTGCAGACTCGGTTTTATTGAGTCTGTTCATGAACAGTAATTGAAAGTGCAACACTGCTCACGCCCCCTAGCACCGGCTTAAGTTTTGAAAATTGAATACCGGTACTGCTTAAGCCCATGCAAGGGGGCATGAGTAGTGATGCATTTTTAATTACTACTCACGAACAGAATCAATGAAACCTAGTCTGCAATTTTCTCTTTTGCATTGCTACTTTTGCTTTCGAGGGATCACCCAATTTCAGAATATATTTCACCTGAATGTGTCTCCAATCCTGTCTTTAAAGTAGACAAAATAATCACTGTCCATTGATAAAAGGTCTCCAAAGTTGAAGTAGATGTCTCCTTCCTTCTGTACATTCCTAAGCTTCTTCTTCTCATTTATCTCTTTGCCACCTTTGTAGAACTGGAGGTCCTTGTACTGTTCGGGAACGGCACCGAGCAGCAGCCCTGTCTCACCTGAAGATAGTAATGTAACAATCTAATTATTGCAATCAATTAGTCAATAAGAAATGGGATCTTTATAATTAAGTGACTGCTTCAGGCCCTGAGGTTATAAAACTTAAAACATACTCTGTGCTCAAAACTCAGATTTTTTCTCAGCTCAAAACACTTCAGCAAACATTTTATACATGGCCAGTTTTTGCATACATAATATTTTGCTGTAAAAATATGTCCAAATGAGGTTACTAGAATCAGCTAAAGCGTGTTATGTAAAAAGTATAGCCTGTAGTAGAAACTGAGTTTTGAGCACAGAGTTCTTTTTAAGTTTTATAACCTCGGGGCCATGTAGAATGAAAGTAATGCCAAAAGCTCAAATGAGAGCTTCTTTGCATTACTTTCATCCTGCCTAAAGCTTGTTTGACAGATCTATAATTAGGATATTATTTTAGATATTCACTTAACCCTTTACTCCATTACTCCATAATAACATCTTTCTATGCCTTTGCAAACAGAGTCGACCCAGATCAGATGGTTCCTGTAGGATCAGGGTCTGCTCTGTTTGCTGATGACATAATATGGCTATGATTCTACAGATTCTGCTAATATCCAAATGTTCTGTGTTTATATGCCATTATTTACTACATGAATATACATGGGGAAAATGGTTACTAGACAGTGAAAAAACTGGTAGACACTCATATTTTACACTCTGGCAAACAGAGTAGACCCAAAGCAGACAGGTCCTGTATAAGCTGTCAGATAAACATATACACTGTTTGCTTATGGAATAATACAGCTATGATTCTACAGTTTCTGCCATGGTCCGAAATTCCTTTAATAATGGCAATATAAAATTTCAGCTAACTAATATTCATAGTCCTTACATGATACATGAATATCTATTAGGCAACGGGTTCTTGTATTTGAGGATCTTACTCAAATACACATGGTTTCTTTAGATTTATTAAATGATTTTTTATGAAATGATTCTTGTTGAATGAACAAGAAATGTGTCACAGTAGATGACAAATGCACCCAAAGCAAAGCACTGACAATGAAATGTGTTTTGTAAGCTGGCCTGCATATGCAACTGCAAAATGAAAATAAAAATTTCATAGTATGACTAGACAAACAACAAGCTTCTTCTGTAATTGAGGTCAAAGGTTATGGTCATGGCCACATGACCTACAAGTAGTATGAGACATTCCATCATCCGAAGATGAACTCACACCATATTTAATGATCCTATTCAGTGTAGGATATGCTGTGGACACACTTTTTTTTAAATGAAGCCCATGGTCAAGGTCACATTGACTTATAAATAGTATGCGACACTCCGCCATCCCAGAATGTACTCGCACACTATATTTGGTGATCCTAGCTGAAGTAGTGTAGGAAATTTGCTCCAGACAAGTTTTTATTGCAAATGAGGTCAAAGGTCAAGGTCATACTGACCTAAAAATAGTACATTACACTCCAACATCCCAAGATGGACTCACACCATATCTGGGTATCCTAGCTGATTCGGTATAGGAGGTATGCTCTGGACAAGTTTTGTTTTGTAAATGAAGTCCAAGGTCAAGGTCACATTGACCTATAAATAGGATGCAACACTATACAATCCCAAGATCTACTCACACACCATATTTGGTGATCATAGCTTAAGTAGTGTAGGAGATATGCTCTGGACAAGCTTTTCTGTAAATGAGGTAAAAAGTCATGGTCAAGGTCACATTGACCTAAAAATAGTAGGCGACACTCTGCCATCCCAAGATGATCCCACACACCATATTTGGTGATCCTAGCTGATTAAGTGTAGAAGTTATGCTCCAGACTATTTTCTTTGTAAATGAAACCTAAAGTCAAGGTCAAGGTCACACTGACCTATAAATAGTATGCAACACTCCGCCATCCCAAGATCTACTCACACACCATATTTGGACCCGGACAAGCTTTTGTTTTGTAAATTAGGTCAAAGGCCACATTGACCTAAAAATAGTTCCTGACACTCCGCCATCCCAAGATGAACCCACACATCATATTTGGTGATCCTAGCTGATTTGGTATAGGAGGTATGCTCCGGACAAGTTCTTTTTGTAAATGAAGCCCAAGGTCAAGGTCACACTGACCTATAAATAGTAAGTGACACTCTGCCATTCCAAGATGAACACACACATCCCATTGTATGATCCTAGCTGATTTGGCATAGCAGGTATGCTCCGGACAAGTTTTTTTTGTAAATGAAACCCAAGGTCATATTTACCTATAAATAGTACAAGACACTTTGTCATCCCAAGATGTACTCACACACCATATTTGGTGATCCTAGCTGAAGTAGTGTAGGAGATATGCACTGGACAAGCTTTTTTGTAAATGAGGTATAAGGTCAAGGTCACATTGACCTAAAATAGTATGCGACACTCTGCCATCCCAAGATGAACTCGCACATCATATTTGGTGATCCTAGCTGATTTGGTATAGGAGGTATGAATCGGATAAGTTTCTTTTGTAAATGAATCCCAAGGTCAATATCAAGGTCACATTGATCTATAAATAGAATGCAGCACTCCGCCATCCCAAGATGTACTTACACACCGGACGCAGAACTTATAACGAAGAGCTGGAGTTAGAGGCTGATGGCAGCCTTCTTCCAGAAGTCAACTGGTAAATTATATTTGGTGATCCTAGCCAAAGTAGTGTAGTACCCTGGGAGCCAGTAGGGTCTACTGTGCACCACATCTGGACATTTATTCATGGGTACCAAAATGTTCAGAAAGGTCTACAGAATCAGAATCGCAAATGTACTCAAGAATAAATTGTTTTAGGCTATGTGTATTTTAACCATTTCCATAGCAACCCTCCATAGCGACCCATACCTGCAAAATCGCCCATATCACAGTTTTTGTCCTAAACCTATACAAGAAAAGGATGTCGACATGACATCAAACCGGGATTTCCTTCACTATTAACTGTGTGCAAAGCTCTATCGGATACCCCTGCTTATCATGTATAGTCTTGGCTAAGTCTATGTCTTGCGTTGGGAAGTACATGAATGAGTCATGCAGGAAACACCATATACAAAACACACAGCCGCCCGAACATCACCACGATGAAAAACAGTAAATGTACATGCATATAAAAGACACAAAGAGACGTACAAAGACATAACAAACAAACAATAGGGGTAAGATGGAAGTACCAACTTGGAACGGTCAGTGACAAATGTCAATGGTGGTTTAAACCAGTTTAGGGGCGCCCAACCTCACACTTATTCCATTCCCACCCTAAAAGACAAACAGTGTAAGAACCTGTCTCAAGCGGACATTCATTTATTGAACACTGGAGTCTTACAAACCAAATGGTTGCTTAATGCAGGGCAAAAGTAATTCAGAAATCTCCTATAGGGCCTTTTAGCATTACTTTTGACCTTCATTAAGATACCACCTGTCTTACAGACCCATAACTAGACCTCTTTTTGATGGCCGCTAAAGACAGATTCTACTGCAGCTACTTCAGAGGTTTTACTGTCCATTGTTTCTGTAATCTTTGAATCAGAGTTTGAATGTACTCAAAAGGCCTTATAAATACATACAGTTTCTCTGTCATAGCAGAAAGTGATAAAATTAATGAAGCATGGATATTAACCCATTCCTCCATAAATACACCTTTCTACGCCTCTGTAAAAATCACCTGATACCTTTCCTCCATAAATACACCTTTCTACGCCTCTGTAAAAATCACCTGATAAAACCATTGTGATAAATATTTATCACAATGGTTTAAAACTACAAAATTCTAAAATTTTCCTTTTCTCTAGTTAATGCTCCTTTTCGGTAGAGTTATTCAAAGTGGTTGGATCTAAAAAATAGCCTATGAGGAAATGGGTTAATAAACCAAATCAAGATACTACAAACATTTCAAAGAAAACTCTTTCTCATGACCTTAAATAGAAATATTGTTGACAGAAACTAGTTTTGTGTTGACATGGTTATAATTTAATAAACAAATCTATCAATGTCAGTACCAGCAGTAAATGGATTCACCTAACTTCATGAGCTTTGACCACAAAGAAATAATGACACCATTTTCAAAGGCAATTAACTCCTTGATTACATGAAACAGGTTTGCCGGACATTTGCAAACAATAAAGGCTCCCTCTGATCAGGAAGGGTCTGCACTGTTTGTCATTCAAAACATTCCAGCAAGTTCATCCCTTTACTACTAAATGGGTTCTACCTTTAAACAATGATGGGTTGTTCCACTTTGAAATTTTAGCATTCAAAAGGGTTAACTGTCAACACTCAAGTGGTTAAATTTATGACAACCTTTGCTGTAACAGATGATTTCCTCTCACCAGAGCACTTATTGACATTCTGATTAACCCTTTCCCTCATATAAACGCCTTTTCATACATATGCAAACAGAGTAGACCCAGATCAGACGGTTACTATCAGGGGCTGATCTGTTTGCTATTGACATGATATAGATCTGATTCTATAGTTTTTTTTAAAGCAAAATATTTCCTTGAAAAGTTTATGTTTTAAAAATTCACTTAATAAATATTCATGATGTACCTATTTCTTATATGAATATTGAACAGGGAAAAGGTTAATACTTTAAAATAAAAAAACATGTGTCCATGGAACATGGATCCCCACCCCCCAGCTAACAGGAAGTACATGAAAAACAAACCTGAAATGGGGAGACACGGTACATGTCACTATGATTAGGCTTCAGACCAAATATTAAACGATCCCAGCATACATAAGCCAAGAAATCTTTGACAAAAATTTTACAGGACGAATATACAGTTGGACGTACAGACATACGTACGGATGGACAAGGGTAAAACTTAATGCACCCGTTGCCGAAAGGCGGGCATAATAAGAAAATAAAATAGGAAACATTGAAAAATTAAGCAGAAAGTAAGCAGACAACAAGTTGCACCTGACAATTATTTATTGGAGAAATATGTAAATTGCACCTAGATATCTTATAGCTCAAAGAAATGGTAAATTCACTGATCAATTATCTTGCATTTGAATATATGTCAGTTGTACAAAGATTCATCAACTTCCAAGTACTGCTTGGGATTGTGACAATTAAGGCATTATCTATCGGTGAACTGTGACAAAGGACATGTTTAACGATATGGATGTCATCTTGACAGAGTATGAACATTCATCAATCACTTTTCATTTACAATTGTAACCTTTATTTCTTAATGGGCAATTCATGACACACTTTGCAACCAATTTAAAGAGTTAAGAGATTAATAACTTAACCCATTCCCACTTAGGCTATTTTTAGACCTAACTTCTTTGAAAAAGTCTACCAAAAAGGAGCATTTACTAGAGAAAAGAAAATATTTAGAATTGTGTAGTATTGAAACCATTCTGATAAATAGAGCACTTGCTCCTATGGAGCAAATGCTTTATTTATCAGAATGGTTTCAAAAAATGACTTTTACAGAGGCATCAAAAGGTGTCAATATGCGGGAATGGGTTAAAGTCTCTTAACCCATTCCCTCATAGGTTATTTTTAGACCCAACCTATTTGAATAAATCTACTGAAAATGAGCATTTACTAGAGAAAAGGATTTGTTTAGAATTATGTATACTAGGACGAAAAAGAAACGCATGGTAACATTTCAAGGTAGTTTTAAGGTGTATAACTTAATTGAATATTCAATATAATTATTTTATGTTTACCACATATATTTACCACTGTCAGTGATTTCTTCCAACCAGTGACATCATTCATCAATGTTCATATGCATGAGAGTTGATAAGAGGGACATTAACCCTTTCCCTCACATAAACGTGTTTTCACGCACTTGCAAACAGAGTAGACCCAGATCAGACAGCTCCTACAGGAGCCGTCTGATCAGGGTCTGCTCTGTTTGCTAATAGAATTTGATAGATTTGTTTCCTTGCTTTCTAAATTGTCTAAATATTCCACCTTCCATATTTCATTATAACTATTTTGTCCATGACTATTCAGTAGGTATTGAAATTTGTAATAAACACAGAACAGGGAAAGAGTTAAGAAAATATGACCTTTAGTACCATGTGACATTGACCTGTGTAGAAGAAATTTTGTCGTTTAATCCCTGGACACAATGATCAAATAACTTTATTCTTTGTCAGAATGGATTTATACGTAACAATTTCCTTTATAAATGATGTAAACCAAAACATTCCTGTTAACCTTTTTTACTCCATAAATATGCCTTCTTAAGCCTTCGCAAACAGAACAGACCCAGATCAGATAGCTCCTGAATATGCATGCACGACTCTCCGCTGATTATGAATACAGTAAAACTCGGTTATAACGAATTCTAAGGGACCAAAGGATTTACTTCGCCATAAACATTATTTGCTATATTGATAGTAAGAAGTTCGCTATAAATTATGACTCTGGTACACGACTGTTCAAAACTTTATTAAGCCATAATTCAGACAAGCAAACGAATATGCGTAACGATCAAACTCCCAAAATGTACAGTCAAGCTTGTCTTAACAACCAGCTGAATATACCGACTTGCTGTGTTAAACGACTGTACTTTTTGCTCCCGAACGAATTTACTACAGTGTATATATTTGGGTTCTATATAACGACTAGCTGTCTTACTTGTTACCCGACCGTGTTTAGTGCTACATAACATTTATATCGGGGAATTCGGTAGTGTTAAATGACCATGAGACGACCCTTTTGTGAAAATGTCAATACATGTGTGTACACACCCTAATTACTCCAAAATAAAAGGATGGCAAACACACATGTACAATGTTTTGATTGTCGCTCTCCCGGTGCCGCATGTTTTTCACACTTCGTAAGGGCACCATATACGCTGGTACACATCAATAAAATTAATTGCTTAATATAATTACTTGCGTTAACACAAGCGTGCATATTATTTAGCGCAATTATTTCTAAAATAATGAGCTGATAAAGCCTTAATGACCTTTTCAAGAAATACTTCTGAATGTTACGCGTAGTAACTTGATATATATTTTTTAAGCGAACTTGTTTGGTAAACCGGAAGAAGACATTTTGTTTACGTGCTCGTCACGTTGGTTTGTGTTAATATTTGATGACTGTGGATTTAAATGAAGATGGGTTATAGAATACTTTTTTTGCATTTCTGTTGCCTATCGTAACAAATATAAATTCGAAGAAGAAAGTACAATGTATACACATGTATATCTTTATTAGCCTTTTATTATATACATAATAAACCTAAAACTACTTGTACATATATACACAATTACATGTTTATGAATGCAAGACCATAATGAGGCTGCGTTATATGACCGGCTGTCTTACATGACCTTATTAGCCGACTCCAGTCGCAGGTCGTATAAGACAAGCTCGACTGTATATCATACATCGAACAGCTTATTCATTTGTGGAAGAAATCAGTCATTTGCTTTAGAACACACATAATGCTTGACATTTGCCAGAAATTTGTTTCATAGATGTCAATGTTTTAAATAAAAAATCCTCAGGAGTATATGGTTGTCGCTCCAATGCCCTGTGCAAATTGTATATAGCGGACAAAGACTACGCATATGTGGGCACGGGCAAATATTCCTTATCTGTGTCGCCATCAGTGTCAGCGGTATTTTTAGCGGAAAATGCTGAAATAATATGCGAACAGGGAGAGGATAACAAAACCAAAAGACTTCAAGTATTCATTTTGAAAATATAAAAAATGAGCATCACATCTTAACGATGTTAACGATACTATAAAACATACTTTTAAGTGCATATATGCCCCGCGGCTAGCGGTGTTTAATTATACCTTACCACTACACAATGTTAATTATACCATACCACCGTGAACAATACATGTTTACGGATAGCTTAACAGTTCGCCCCAACACTAGTGTGTGTTTTAACACCTATGCGACATGGTGTTAATCGTGCGAAATACACAGGTGATTGAAGATAGTAGCAAGGTGAAACTTCGCTTCAACGAAGAAATTTTAAAGTGTTTTGTGAATAAAGGTACTGGAAAATCAATTCGCCATAAGCGAAAATTCGCTCAGCCTCAATCAAACTTCGTACTAAACATTATAGTCTGTATAGAATTAATGAAGATATCGGCCGGGGAACAAAATTTAGTTCGATATCAGCGGAAATTCGCCTTATCAGAGTTCATTATAAATAAGTTTAACTGTATTAATTGAATTACTGTATGAAAAAAATAAAATAAGGGAAAATATTGCAGTGGCAACTGAGGATCAGAACTGAAACATATGAACAGGAGCTGTCTAATCTGGGTCTACTCAGAAATGCCTTTTCATGCATTTACAAACAGAGTAGACCCAAATCAGCCGGCTCCTATATGAGCTGTCTGATTAGGGTCTGCTCTGTTTGCTTATTGTATAACATAGATTTGATTCTACAGTGTCTGCCTGAGCCAAAACATCTTATGTACATATGCCATCATAAAAAATCAATTAATATACAGTAAAACCCCGCTAATGCGACCACCTAAAAGAGGTACAATTGTGGGTGCTAGATGCAGGTGGTAGCTTAATGTAGGACAAAAGTAATGCAGAAAGCTCCTGCATTAAGCAACCACCTGCTTATAAAGACAGCTATGTTTATTCATTAACCCTTTACCTGTTCTATGTTTATTACAAATTTTAATACCTACTGAATATTCATTAACAAAATAATTATAAAGAAATATGGAAGGTGTAACATTGAAGACATTTAAGAAAGCAAAGAAACAGATCTATCAAATTCTATTAGCAAACAGAGCAGACCCTGATCAGACGGCTCCTGTAGGAGCCGTCTGATCTGGGTCTACTCTGTTTGCAGATGTGTGAAAACACGTTTATATGAGGGAAAGGGTTAAGTGGTCACATTAGCGGGGTTTTTACTGTATATCCATAATGTCATGATTCATTACATAAATATAAAACAGGTAATGGATTTAAAATGAGCTACAAGAAAAGTTTTGTGATATTGACTGCTATCAAAAAGTGATGTATCAAATAGGTTAAAGTCCAGATGTGGACAAGTGTGACTTGGCCTCTTGCATAACCCTTTATTCATATAAATATTCATGTAAAAAATAATGACATCATGAATATGAATTTAGATTACTTGTTAGAATAGCACATGGACACAGAAAGTTTTGGCTATAGTAGCAGAATCATAATTATCTATATCATAAGCAAACAAAACAGATCCTGATCAGACAGCTCATATAGGAGCTGTCTGATCTGGGTCTACCTTGTTTGCAAAGTTTAGAAAGACGTACTTATGAAGTAAAGACTTCAATTCAACCTTTTTAGTAATCACTTATATATCGCTAGTGTGCAAAGAGACATAATACGCATCTTACCGGTTTTAACAGGAATGCAACGTCCATTGGAATCCCTTAAAACCTCTCCAGTGTCCACATCACATTTTACCAGGAGTTTTGGTGTCGGATCAAGCATGTTCTGAAATTAACAGCCATGAAAATTGAAATTTCAAGTGAGAGGTTCACATATGATGCATAAATTTAAACATTTTCAGGAATAGCTCCTTTATTTCTCCACACATTTATCACACATTCTAGCATGTAATAATTTCGGTTAGCTACATACAGCAGAACTTAATGTTAATTCTAACAAATGATAATCGCAAGTTGCAATCATCACATGCGATCATAATAAGTCAGATCTTACAATGATTTTTTTGCCATACAGGCTTTCATAAAATGGGTCTGCACTGTATTTTTCAGTGATATTTTTTATTTTCAAACTGAAAAATACAATCTTATATTAACTCTTTTGCTGCCCTGGACAACCCTGTGATCACATTTGCAAACAATTTGGACCAAGATGACACGATTAGAAAATCAGCATCTAATCATGATCCAAATTGTTTGGATTTTGTCATTGTGTATTTCAGAACAAATAGGAAGAACTTCAAACCTGAAAATCAATGCACACAACAAATGTAGAGGATAATAGTCTGTGGAAGTAAGACAGGTAAGCCTTCACCTAATGAGTATTCATGTCAGACATAATGACCATATGGATCTGAATTTTTATAATGGTTCAGCAGAATCTGTCCTAAGCGACCATTAACCCTTTCTTTCATAGGCTATTTTTAGACCCAACCTCTTTGAATGAATATACCCAAAAGGAGCATTTACTAGAGAAAAGTAAAATTTAAGAATTTTGTAGTTGAAACCATTGTGATAAATAGAGCATTTGCTCCTATAGGAGCAAATGCTCTATTTATCACAATGGTTTCAAGAAGTGGTTATTACAGAGGCGTAGAAAGGTGTATTTATGGAGGAAAGGGTTAAAAAAGGGGTCTAATAAAGGAAAGGGTCTGTAAGGCATGTATGTGGTAGCTTCATACAGGTCAGAAGAAATGCAGAAAGCTTCTGTAGGAGCTTTCTGCATTACTGTTGCCCTGCATTAAGCAACTACCTGATTTTTAAGATTCTTGTGTTCAATCAGTATAAGGTCACTTAAGACAGATTCTACTGTACTCTGAACAAGGAAATTATTTATAACAAGAACAGAAACTGTAGAGTCAGATCTATATCATTTCATAAACAAATAGAGCTGGCCCTGATCAGATGGCTCTTACAGGAGCAATCTCATCTTGGTATACTCTGTTTGCAAAAATGCATTAAAAGGCCTACCCATGAGGTAATTACGTAACTCTTTCCCTCATATAAATGTTTTTCACATTTTTGCAAACAGAGTAGACCCAGATCAGACGGTCCCTGTACATCTGCTTTGTTTGCTTATGAAATTTTAATTGATCTGACTCTACATTTTATCCCAATACTAAACAAGATGTGTTTGTGAAACACTATGACCCCGATATGACCTTTGACCTTGATGTATTACAGTGACCTTAATAAATAACCTCTAAAAATGTTTGACTCCATAAGTTGCATGTGCATGCCAAGTATGTCTGTACAATGGTAACAAAATTATCGCCAACGGCAAAGTTCGGGACAAACCAACAAACCAACAGTTGTGACAGACAAACCAACTGACAGAGCAAAAACAATATGTCCCCGGTCACAGATCTAAGAGGGCATAAAAATCCTGTATACATATGCCATAATAAAAAATCACCTAATACATATTCATGATGTCATTATTTATTGCATGAATATTGAATAGGGAAAGGGTTAAGAGGAGATAATCCAAAATACACACAATGAAGGGTGAGTAGCGACCACATGCCCCAGTGCGATTGGAAATATTCATCAAGGCAGCAGTTCCCTCTGTGGCACCGAAAAATTCACAAATGTTTGGAATTTTATATCGTTCTTTGAATATTTCCCAGATGTCTGCTCGCAGCCCATTACCAACAGCAACACGGACTTTGTGGGTACCATCTAGGGGACTCTGAAAAGAGATGAAACTCCTTGTTCCTTCATCTGAATATACAGTAAACCCCCTATAAACCGGACATAAAATGTAACCCTTCGCTTGCTATTCGCGTCAATATACCTACCTGTAAATAGTGAAGACCCAGATGAGACAGCTCCTGCAGGAGCTGTCTCATCAGGGTCTGCACTATTTACAAATTGATTGTGCAACCACCACACTCAGCAGCAGTCATTGCACAGCGAAATACTAGTACACAGTGAAAATATATGTAATTATACAACAGGGCATGGGTAAAGAAGGAGAAATGTATTTTAAAATTCAGCAAACGAAGGGTTAACATAAATATTGGTCTTGGAAATAGGTGGCAGCTTAATGCAGGGTGAAAGTCATGCAGAAACTTCGTCTGGGAGATTTCTGCATGACTTTCACCCTGTATTAAGCAGTCACCTGCCTAAAAGTATATAAATTCTTCTCCACAAGAATTCCGGTTTAGAGGGGTTTTACTGTATCTGGCAGTAAATACTTAACTAAAATGATGCTGAAAAAAATCATATCTGCTCAAAATCTGATTCAGCACAGTTTTCATCTGCTTCCAATCAAGTCAAGCTTTTGTGAAATTGCTGACAATTGTGAAACAGCTTGGATCCTGAAGAGATGTCAAGTTACCTAGATCCAAGCTGTTTGAAAATGCAAGTAACCCATTCCCTCATACTAACATCTTTTGACACCTCTTTAAAATTCATTTTTTCAAATCATAATGATAAAAAAGAAACAATTTATCACAATGGTTTCAAAACAACCTAATTCTTAAATTTTCCTTTTTTCTAGTAAATGCTCCTTCTCAAAAGAATGTGTCTACAATAGTCCACAAAGGAATTAGGTTAACCCTTTACTCCATAAACACGCATGAATTAAGTAGTTCATCTAGCACTCAATGACGTCAAATTGTGATTATGTAATGCTATAATCTGCTCCTTGTTTGTATAAATCAATATCAAAAGTTGTACACATATTATTATCATAACTAACTAGAATTATCACTAAAGGTGACTGAATACCCCCGCTCAGCTGCCTTGATCACAAATCAAACTAGTACCTAATTTTTGATCCCCACGTGACCAATTTTCAATCCTGTCCAAGATTTTATCAAGACAATAATTCTGACCAAGTTTCAGGAAAATTGGGCAAAAATGTGAACACTAGAGTGGTCAAAAGATTTTTCTACTGTTTGACCTAGTGACCTAGTTTTTGACCCCACATAACCCACTTTCAAACTTGGAGGAGATTTTATCAAAACAATCATTCTGATAAAAGTTCATGAAGATTCGGCTACAAATGTGACCTCTAGAGTGTTCAACAGGTTGTTCTACTATTTGACCAAGTGACCTAGTTTTTAACCCCACATCACCCACTTTCAAACTTCCTTGAGATTTTATTAGAAAATCATTCTGACCACATTTCATGAAGATTAAGCTAAAATGTGACCTCTAGAGTGACCACAAGGTTTTCCTACTATTTGACCTTGTGACCTGGTTTTTCACCCAACATGACCCACTTTCAAAGTCTTCCAAGATTTTATTAAAACAATCGTTCTGACCACGTTTCATTAAGATGGGCTGAAAATGTGACCTCTAGAGTGTTCACAAGGTTTTCCTACTACATGTATCTGAGCTAGTGACATAGTTTTTGACCCCATGTGACCCACTTTCAAACCCATCTGAGATTTTATCAAGACAATCATTCTGACCAAGTTTCATGAAGATTGTACTAAAATTGTGACCACTAGAGTGCTCACTGTGCCAGGTTGTGCCACAGACATGCCACAAAACGAACATGCCAAGGACAGACGGACAGACAGAGAGACCAACCAACACACTGACTCCTATATACCCCCTCTCAAACTTTGCTTGGGGATATAAAAATAATGCTTACAACCCATTTCCAGCTGTCTATACATGTTCAGCTACAATGACTGACTAAGATCAGTTAGAAAAGAAAAAGAAACATGAAAGAAACAATATTTGCGAAAATATGAACAGATTACATCTTAAAGACATATGGTTTGCATGCCAGTGGTGAAACCGTGATTACCTATGTGAACAGTTTGGATCCAGATGAGACCCTGCATCATGTGATGACACATCTGGATCCAAACTATTTGATACTTTGACTATATGTCTGCAAAGAAATGAGAGAAATTTTATTTTACGAATTGAAGCAGATGACAGTTGTTGCAGACAAAAAATTACTTAGCATGCAAACAGTTAAAGCTCACAATGACAACTTTAACCATAGAGTACACATTTTTTCTGCTAAAATTGATGTCAGTTTCAGCCTCTAAATATATGATATAAACTCTATTGCACTAAACACTACTGAAACCATGATTACTGTCAAGAAAACATAATGACCCAATTACTCAAACAATCCAATAAACTGGACAACGGAAAAACAGTGACTACCCAGATCAGAGGGCTAATGAAGGGGCCATAGGATTTGGGTCTGGACTTTTTGCTGAACCAGGTCTAGATAAGAAGTACAAATTAAAATATTTTCAAGAATAACTTCTTTACTTCTCCACCAAACCCTGTTGTGACCACTCTTTAGGATAGTCTCGGAGAAACAATTCTAAAGAGTGTTCACAATACATGTATAGTGTTCGGTGGAGAAAGGACGATTTAAGTATTAGAGTACGCAAGTTAATCTGTTGCTCTGTGTACCACTCAATTTCAATTGTTTATAACCAGTATAATTTTGTTTGAGGTGTCCCCTGAACATGAGAAATGGAAGAGTTCCAAAATTCAAGTTTAAACTAAATAATAAAGGGGTAAATGGGTCAGACATTAGTACGCCACATACGGAAGATTTGTATTGTATATATAAATACATGCTGTCTCGTCTTTTTCTAATAACATGCAATCTATGTGTCATACAGTTTTGGTTTTGATTCTCATCTGGATCAGCACTATTTGCAAAGATACCGACATGTTTGTAGCATACTCAAGACTCAAAGCCTACCTCTGGCACAGCAAGCAGATATCGACATAGCTCTCCAATATACTGTATGACAGTAACATTGTATCGTCGCACATCCTCGAAGAAATGGCGAGCTGAGAATTTCCTTCTCAGTACCATTGTAGCTCCTGAAGTCATCAAACAAAATAGAATCAAATACACACAGTGGTCCAGATAAGATACGTATCTTAAAACATATTCAAGAATAACTTTATTTCTCCGCAAAACCCTATATTGTGACCACTCTTTAGAATCGTCTCAAAGTGCGGTCACACCATAGAGTTGGTGGAGAAATAACAATTTAGTATCTGAGTATGCATATGTATCTGTTACTCTGACATGTTTTCTAAATCAACTGCATTACAAAAGCACTAAAATAGTTGTATATACAGTTCAACTTCTATAAATCTGACTTTAAGGTACCATACAAATTACTTCCGATTACTTCGAGTTATACCGAAGTTCAAGTTCTCCAAGTTCCAGATATCGAAGTTCAACTGTACTAGATACAGTATAATGAACCTGTGTCAATCCTGTATTCCATAGATACGTCCTATAGGCGCCGTCTGATCTGGGCCTACTCTGTTTGCAAAGGCATAAAAAGGTGTTTATATGAAATATTGGGTTAATTACGGTTTTATTGTAACAGCAAGATCCATATTGTAAACAATTGTACTGTAGATAAATTTCTTCAACAATAGAAGTTAGCTCTACAGTCCTTCAACTAATATTTGCAGTCAGATTTAAGGTCAAGGTCACAAAGGTCTGACTACACCATGCAATGTTCCACTGTATACGGTTGGATACACAGTATACTTGTTATTGCAAGGCACTTCCGCATCAAGAACTATTTTGGTCATAAAACACTTTCCATTAAGTCTTTACCTCAGCAAGATTCATGTAAAATATAACGACATCATAAATGCCTTTCCACCATGACTATTCATGAATAATGACACCATGAATATTAATCAGATTAGTTGTTATAATAGTTTGTGGACACAGGAAGTGTTGGCCTTGGTAGACACTGTACAATCAGATCTATATTATATCATAAGCAAACATATAGAGCAGACTCTGATCAGATGGCTAATATAGGAGCCGTCTGATCTGGGTCGTCTCTGTTTGCAAAGGCATAGTAAGGAGTATTTATGGAGTAAAGGGTTAATTTCACTATTATTTGATTTGTACGATAATATATGAAACAGTTGTTTTTTTACCATGACAGTTACTATATATAAGTGACTTTTATAGAGGCGTCAAAAGCCGTCAATATGAGGGAATGGGTTAATGGTGTGTATTTCTTGCATGAATATTCAACTGGTAAAGGGTTAATAAAACCAACTATACTTATGAGATTTGGTATTTGCTACATACTACCAGCAACAAGTGTTTATACTATCTACTACTCTATCATCAACCAACTTACAAGCTACCTACAACCAGCAACCAATCTGTGTTCTATCTACTAGTCTACAAGCAACTAAATTACATGCTACCTACAACCAACAACCATCTTTTATTCTATCTACTAGTCTAATAACAACTAAATGTAATGCTTCCTACCAGTTGTGCTATCTAAAAGTCTACCAGCTACCAATTTACATGCTACCTACTACCAGCATCCTATTTATGTTCTATCTACTACATGTACATGCAGTTTACTGGCAACCAACATACATACTATCTACCATCAACAACAAATTTGTGTTTTACCTTTTATCTGCAATCAATATAATGTAAGAACCTCTCTTCATAAACAAGCAGCAGCTTATTGAATGTATTAAGATGCTTTTAACCCTTTCCCTCATATAAACGTGTTTTCACGCATCTGAAAACAGAGTAGACCCAGATCAGACGGCTCCTAGAGGAGCCGTCTGATCAGGGTCTGCTCTGTTTGCTAATAGAATTAGATAGATCTGTTTATTTACTTTCTAAAATGACTACAATAATCCACATTCCAGATTTCATTATAGCTATTTTGTTAATGAATATTCAGTAGGTATTGAAATTTGAAATAAACATAGAACAGGGAAAGGGTTAATTAAAAGGCAGAATGACCGTAACAAAGGAAGCTCCAAGTGGTTTTGCATGATGGACATAACTTGCACAATAAACCTCAGGTATCTTACTTGGATTGAAACTGTTTCCAAAATCTCTCATCGTGTTGAAAGAACTTGAGAAAATTCCATGTTTGATTACCATATATTATGATGCTTGAAAGAGAACATTTAACCCATAACTTCATGAATATTCATATATGAATTAATGATATCATGAATATTAATCAAGATTATTTTTTAAGATGGCAAATTAACACAGGAACCTTTTGCCATGGCAAAAACTGTAGAACATTATTTATATTATTTTATAAGTAAACAGCAGACCCAACAGGAGCCATCTGATCTGGATCCACTCTGTTTGCAAAGGTGTAGAAATATTTACTTATAGTGTGAAGGGTTAAAACAAAGACAAGTACAAATTGAGACTGGTTACCTTGATCCAGTGTGTTCATCAGCCCAAGTCCACCTGCAGCGCTGTGGTAGAGGGGTGTTGTGCTGTATATCACATCATTTGTGTAGAACCTGAACAGCTGGAAGAACTTGCTGATACCCACAGCCTTGGCCTGGCTGATAATTGCAGGCTTGGGAAGCCCTGAAATGTACATAGCAACAATATGATTGTATATGTAGAGTTTCTTGAAGAAATTGAAACAAGATTTGTATACTCTTCAAAAACAGATGAGACAGAGAAGCAACTTAGTATTCAATGTATTATCATTTAACCTTTTACTCCATGAGTATGCCTTTTAACACTTTTGAAAATCGACCTTTAGTTGATATCAGTCGATTCATATGGTAAATTCCTTAAATCTTGTCTAACCTTTAACCAGCCGCTAACTCTCATATTTACACTGCTAAAAGCTACAGTATCACACTTATGCACCCTTACCAGATTGTTAGCCTTTTTGAACAATATTGTGAAGTGTAATAAAAAGACATGTAATGGTGTTAAAACTATTACAAAATATCAATGTTTTGTAAAACTACAACAATAATGGTGCTCATGATGAATACAAAGACACCAAGGTAAAGGCAGTACCCTGGGTATTTTTGTCTTCGCAAAAAAACCAACAGACAAATTCAAAATCTACTTTTCCAACTAACTTCCAGATAGCTGGTAACCCTTCGCTTGCTATTCACGTCAATATACCTACCTGTAAATAGTGAAGACCCAGATGAGACAGCTCCTGCAAGAGCTGTCTCATCAGGGTCTGCACTATTTACAAGTTGATTGTGCAACCAGTGCAACCCACAGCAATGATTGCACAGCGAAATACTTGTACACAGTGAAGGTATATGTAATTATGCAACAGGGCATGGGTAAAGAAGGACAAATGTATTTTAAAATTCAGCAAGAGAAGGGTTAACCTTTCTTTCATATAAACCTTTGCATAAAGAGTAGACCCCAATCAGACAGCTCCTGTAGGAGCCGTCTGATCAGGGTCAGCTCTGTTTGCTTATGACAGTATAATAGATCTGACTATCAATGCTAAAAGATCCTGCATATATATATGCCATTATAAAAATTCAACTAATACATATTCATGAAGTTATTATTTCTTACATGAATATTGAACAGGGAAATGGTTAAGTTATATTGTACAGTCAAACTGTTTTGTTTCTCAGCCCACTACTGGTGAAAAACAAAGAGAAATATAGCATCTATCCTTTTGTCATCAAAATGCCACACTACATTTTTTAATTTGTTTGCCGGTGTTAGGAGGCGTGAGTAGTGTTGCACTTTTAATTACTACAGGCTCAATAAAACTGAGTCTGCAATTTTCTGTTTTCACCTTGCTACTTTTGCTTTCCAAGGATCTCCCACTTTCAGAACATTTCTATTGTCCCAGAGTTATTTGCCGTGCTAGGAGGCATGAGTAGTGTTGCACTTTTAATTACTACTCATGAACAGACTCAATAAAGCTGAGTCTGCAATTTTCTCTCTTCGCCTTGCTACTTTTGCTTTCGAAGGATCTCCCACTTTCAGAATATATTTATTGTCCCAGAGTTATAGATATATAGCATCTGTCATGACCTCAAATGACAACAAGTTGTCAGATTCTTTTGATCACATATAAACTGATTCTCTAAACTTCTTTATTTAGACTTAGGGGCAGAAAAATAGCTGGAAATTTGCTTCATCTTCATCTGGCAAGACTCTATATATAGTAACAAAGATGAGTCCATGCCAATGCTTAATGGTACTCTAAAGTTTTTCTGTACACACAGACGCAGGAAAAAGGGTTGTGTATTAGTCTACATGTGTGCTTTAAGATACATAATCAAGTGTCATCCCATCTGATATTACACATGTTAGATGTAAAGAAAATGTGATGGTTACAAGCAAAGTTATGTGATAAAAAGGAGTATATTAAAATTGTCATGTTTCCACCAAACCCTGTGTTGTTATTACTCTTTAGAATTGTCTAAAAGAGGCAATTCTAAAGAGTGGTCACAGTACAGGTTTTGGTGAAGAGATAAAGGAACTGCTCTTGAAAATGCTTTTAATTTACACATCTTATTCTGGGATCTACAATGTAAATACCCCCTTGATGCATAGCTGTAGACAGAGCTGTGTATACAAATATTATAATTGTCCTTTCTCCACTTAACCCTATCCCTATTCTATATTTAGTCCAAATTTCAATACCTACCATGAAACCAATATGTGAGGTACTGTTTGAGTTATCGCGTCACATCAAAAGTGTTGACAGACAGACAGAAAATGTGATTCCTATAGGGCTCCTGCATTATCAATGCAGGGCCCTAATTATGCAGATCTGATTCTACAGTAAGGTACTCTCTTATTCAGCTAATCAATATTCAGACATCCATTATGTTTCTGCCATTGCTAAGTTTTCCTGTATCATTATGCACATGCCATTATAAAAATTAATCTTATAAACATTCATTATGTTATTATTTCTTACATGAATATTCATGGTGTAAAGGGTTAATGATCATGTTTGATTCAGTCATGGTTCACTTATCCCTTTCCCTGTTCTATGTTTATTCAAAGTTTCAATACCTACTGAATATTCATGGACAAAATAGTTATAATGAAATATCAAAGGTAGAACATTGTAGCCATTTTAGAAAGCAAAGAAACTGATCTATCAAGTTCTATCAGCAAACAGAGCAGACCCTGATCAGACGGCTCCTCCAGGAGCCGTCTGATCTGGGTCTACTCTGTTTGCAAATGCGTGAAAACACGTTTATATGAGGGAAAGGGTTATCAAAACTGTCACATGTACAGTGGAAGGGGAATGTTATACTTCAGCCATACTCTCAATGTTCTTGTATCCTTTAACCCTTTACTCCATGAATATTCATGCAAGAAATAATGTATGTAGTTTATGTATCAATATAATGTTTATTATGGTATATGAGGAGGAAAGAATTTGGTAAAATTGGTAAATACTGTAGAAACAGATCTATATCTATAATTCCATAAGCCAATAGTGTAGACCCTGATCAGACTGCTCCTACATGAGTTGTTTCATCTGGATATTCTCTGTTTGCAAAGGCATTAAAAGGCGTATCTATGGAATAAAGGGTTAAAAAATTAATCTGTATCAATAATAAATATCAATGTTAACCCTTTACCTGTTGAATATTCATGTAAGAAATAATAACATCACGAATATTTATTAGCTGAATTTTTATTGTAAATGGGATGTTTTTCCTTTGACTAAAACTGTTGAATCAGATCTATATCATGCCATAAGCAAATAGAGCTGACCCTGATCAGACAGCTCGTGCAGGAGCCATTTGATCTGGGTCTATTCTGTTTGCAAAGGCGTGAAAAGGCATTTAATTGACAAGACAGAGGCAGGGGATTGAATCAAGCATACCTGTTGTTCCAGATGTAAATATGTAACAGCAAGGAGTTCTTATCACAACATCGGCCCGTAGAGAGCGATTCACGGGTACTGGTAGACTGGACATCATTAGTTCATCCCAGGAAGTATACCCATCCCCCAGCATTAGGTTGCGTCCCATCACGTAAAGAGGCAGGCCATTGAGCTCATGTCTTACTTCCTCTACATTCTGCACAATCTGGGAATCTAGGGCGAAAAATATACTTTAGCCCATTACCTGATGAATTTTCGTGTAAGAAATAATGACATCATGAATATTTATTACCTGAAACTATATAATGGTACATGTATATGATTGTATGAACGCAGGATGTTTTTGACAAGTAGAAATTGCAGAATCAGATATATAATATTACATTAATAACCCTTTCCTCCATAAATACGCCTTTCTACGCCTCTTTAATGATCTACTCTGTTTGCAAAGGTGCAGAAAGGTGCATTTATGGAGTAAAAGGTTAGCTGATCAATATACATCCTATCTTAAGCTCGGATACATGTATTGAAAACCCTCTCTATAACGGCCACTAAATTACATCAAGTATTTTGTGTTAAAGGCAGGTGGCTGCTTAAAGCAAGGTGAAAGTAAAACAGAAAGCTCCAATACTTTCATCTTGCTCTAAGCAGCCACATGCCGTAAATACCAACTAATTAACACAATTTAGTGGCCGTTATAGAGAGGTTTTACTGTACTGAATTTTTTAAAGTTTTATAAGCATCAAAAGTAAATAAATAATTGGCAAAAAAAATAAAATTATACAGTCACTTTGCATTTTCAATTCTGTTTTATGTGTGAAATATCAATGGTATTCAAAATCATAAAGAATTCATGAGAAATCAAACATGGTAACTCACTGTTTCCAATGATAAGGGCCTTTGCCTCGCACGCCTTCACCACATGTATCAGAGGTGGACCTCGGATATGGTAGTTTATAAAAGCCACAGCTATACCCAGCTTCTGAAGGCCTGTAAACAATGTACAGTAAAACCTGCCTTATGGTCACAACAATGTACAGTAAAACCTGCCTTATGGTCACAACAATGTACAGTAAAACCTGCCTTATGGTCACAACAATGTACAGTTAAACCTGCCTCAACCCTTTCCCTGTTCTATGTTTAGTCCAATTTTTAATATCCATTGAATATTCATGAACAAAACACTTATAATCAAATCTGGAAGGTGGTACATTGTAGCTATTTTAGAAAGTAAATACACAGATCTATCAAATTCCATAAGCAAACAGAGCAGACCCTGATCAGACGGCTCCTCTAGGAGTCGTCTGATCTGGGTCTACTCTGTTTGCAAATGCGTGAAAACACGTTTCTATGCGGGAAAGGGTTAAGTGACCATCAAAAGGAATTTCTGGGTCTTGAAGGCACGTTGCCTTTCTATACTTAGGCTAATATTCATGGCCAAAATAGTTATAATGAAAAAATGAAACAGGAGGTGGAACATGGTAGCCATTTTAGAAACTAAAGAAACAAATCTATCAAATTCTATCAGCAAACAGAGCAGACCATGATCAGATGGCTCCTACAGGAGCGGTTTGATCTGGGTCTACTTTGCATTTTGCAAACACTGTATGATGAAAAGGCTTTTATATGAGGTAAAGGGCTAACCCTTTCCCTGTTCTGTGCCTATAGCAAGTTTCAATACCTACTGAATATTCATGGACAAAACAGTAACAATGAAATATGGAAAATGGAACACTGTAGCCATTTTTGGAAGCAGAGGAACAGATATTTCAAATTTTACTTGCAAACAGAGGAGCCGTCTGATCTGCCAGACTGGGTCTACTCTGTTTGCAAATGCATGAAAAGGCTTTTATATGAGGTAAAGGGTTAATACTGGTTGAAAGTAATGCAGAAAACTACTGAAACTGTCTGTATTACTTTTGAATGTATTAACCCTTTCCCTGTTCTAAAATTTAGAAACAGTTATAATAAAATATGGAAGTAGGAACATTATAACCATTTTGGAAACTAAAGAAACAGATCTTATCCAATTCCATTAGCAAACAGAGCAGACCCTGATCAGATGGCTCCTATAGGAGCCATTAGATCTGGGTCTACTCTGTTTGCAAATGCGTGAAAACATGTTTTTATGAGGCAAAGGGTTAAGCAACGACCTGCCTTTTAAGATGTTCATGTCTATTCAATCAATGGCCCCATAAGACATGTTCTACTAGATATATATGATTACACAATTCATTGTAGCATGTAGCAGGAAACCTTGAATCATATTTTTAAAAAATGAAATTCTATATACAATGAAATGGAAGAGAACAAACATGCATATAAAATTAACACAATCAGAATAATGTTATCGGTTAATCCTTTCCCTGTTCAGAATTCACGTAAGAAATAACGACATCATGAATATTTATTAGTTGAATGCAATGCTTATGAAGGCATACATGCACAGGATGTTTCGGTATTGGTAGAAACTGTGGAGTCATATCCACTATAATATCATAAGCAAACAGAGCAGACCCAGATCAGATAGCTCCTATAGGAGCCATCTGATCTGCGTCAACCCTGTTTGCAAATGCTTGAAAAAGTGTTTATATGAGGGAAAGGGTTCAGACTGCAATCATCAGGGTCCCTGCTTATAAAACTTTTAGTTGAGTCTGAGTACGTTCTCAAGCTTTTGATTGGTCAGATTTGAGCCTCAAAAGCTTGAGAACTCAAATCTGACCAATCAAAAGCTTGAGAACGAAACTCAGACTCAACTAAAAGCTTTATAAGCATGGACCCAGACTGCAATCAAGATTCATTTAAATTTATTCACTTATTATATTCTGACACTCATTATCCACTCTCCATCACTTTGTAAAGCTGCATAGGTCTATTTGGCACCAGTTTAACTATTTACTCCATCAATATTCATGTAAGAAATAATGATGCCACAATTATATATTGACTCAATTTCTATAATGCCAGTGTGTCACTATGAACAAAGGATTTTTTATCGGGACAGAAACTGTAGAATCAGACCTATAACACTTCAGAAGCAAACAGAGCAGATCCTGATCAGACAGCTCCAACAGGAGCCATTTAATCTGGATCTAAAGGTATGGAAATGTGTTTATGGAATAAAAATTAATAACTAAAATGCAACCAATGAATTCAACAGGGAAAGGGTTAAGTATTCAGCATAATCACAGACAACGATCATTTTAAATAACGAGAGACAGCATAATTTGAAATCTACAATGGATCCAAACTAATTGATCTTTTGACAGTGCTTTGGAAACAAAATGGAAGACAATTTGTTTGAGAATTTGAAGCAGAGCAGGAAATTTTGCTACTAACTGTAACTTATCCCTTTACTTCATAAATACGCCTTTGCAATCAGAGTAGATCCATGTGCTATTACAACATTTAATCTAATTAATATTCATGATGTCATTACTTCTTATTTATTCATGGAATAAACGGTTAAGTAACGAGTGCTTTAATACCCAGATCATTACCTAAAAAGGTCCAGATGAAGGCTGGTTCATTCTCCAGCATGATTCCTACACAATCGCCAACCTTCAGACCCCACTCCATTGCAATGTTGGCCGTCTTGTTCGCCTGCTCATCCATAAACTTGTACGAGTAAATCCTGTCTTCAAATATGACAAAAGGCTTGTCTGGGTATTTTGACACATTTTCCTCAAACATGTTCACCAGGAACCTCCCATTCTCGACATCTGCATTGAGCCTTTTTCCTGCATTTCGACCATTTTTCATAAGTTTCAGGTCATATCCAATCCATGGGAAGAAAGCTCGCCATGAAATAATACCAGCACCAATTGCGCCTGCTGCCCCAAGAAGGAACTTGTCAGGTTTTTTAGGCATCTTGCTGATATGTCAAATCCTGTAGTTAATGGACAAGTACACGAATCAACATATACATAACACTGGACTGCTATAAACATAGCTCTGTTTGCTATTAATGGTCAATTTGAAAAATCTGTTTCTTTACTTTCTAAAATGGCTACAATGTTCCACCTTCCATATTTCATTTTAAATATTTTGTCCATGAATATTCAGTAGGTATTGAAATTTGGAATAAACATAGAATAGGGAAAGAGTTAAGTGTTTGGAAATGTTGCGAAGTTAAGCAATCAGATTATTTCCAGTTGAAATACATGTCGTATATCATACTGGCTGAAAAAATAACTGATTCTAGCTGCAATTTTTGTGAAAAGCAGAGGGCATATATTATAAGATACATGGACTGTTTGGAATCGGCACTTAAGAAATTAAAGCTGACTTGGACAAAGTGTATGGGGACATTGCGCTTCCATACCATACTATTGCCAGATATGTATCTCTCTTTAAAGATATGGAAGAATCAGCACCAAAGATAAGGCTATTCCTGGGCACCCTCTGACTGCTGTGTCTGACATAGACACAGATGCTGTGTAAGCAATAATCGAGAAAGATGCAAGAGATGCTCAGTCAAGCGGATTTGGTAAAATATCAGGCCTTAATCCATCAGTGATTTTTCTGATTTTAAAAGAAAGGTAAACCTGCGTAAGGTTTGTGCCCGCTGAATACCACATATATTATTAACCTACCGGTACGTAAACAAGCACTTTGACAACATATTGTGACAGGCCGGGTACAGGTACTGGGTGAAAAACAGTAAGAGGTTCGGATAGCTCAGTGGGTAGAGCACTCGCCTTTAAGTGAGAGGTCCCGGGTTCGATCTGGCTGCATTTTTTTTCACCAGTCCTGTTACAATATATGCAGCATCAGAGCAGAATAAGACCTTCACCATGTATCGGGGTTCCATTGCTATAGATTTAGAAAAATTAACTTGGCGGCGGGCACAATATCAGTTATTGGCCAGTCGTTTGGTCCATAGTGGCCCACTCGGACAATACAACTGCATTTTTCAAATGATATTGGACCATTTTTATGTTACTATTTATAGTAACAAATGTAATTTATAAGTAACCATAATAGGCAGATTCTTGTATGGATATTCATTCATTAAAGTTTTAACCTTCTCTTTCATGAAAACACCTTTTTTACGACTTTGCATACAGAATAGACCTAGATCAGACAGCTCCTGTAGGAACCGTCTGATCTGGGTCTGCTCTGTTTGAATGCTTATATATGGTAGGATATAGATCAGATTTTACAGCTTCTGCCATAGCCAAAAAAATCATTACTTCTTATATGAATATTCAACATGGCAAGGATTAATAAGCATTCAAGAAAGCATATCTATTATACCCAAGTTTCTTGTTTTAATATGATTAAATGTGACAATATACCAGATACTGTACCAGTAAAAGATGTCCCTAGAAAGAATTACAGTCAAACCGGCCCCAAGTCAAACCGTGGCCCCTGGTCAAACCGGCCTCCAAAAAGTCAAACCGGTCTCACATGAATTATTTTTTTGGTCAAACCGGCCCCACATTTTTAAATTGAATTTTTAACCATGTTAAATATTAATTATTTCTAGAAACCCAATGTAGATCTAGTTGCTTATCATATATATTTTGGTCAGTTGGAAATTCAGCAATGTATTAGCTATATATAGTTTATACTCGACTCGCATTTAGATTAAGTGACATTTGCGCTTAGTTAATGCCAATTAATGGCACGCATGTGTCTTTCTGTTGGTGTGATAATCCAATTAATGACACACGCGTGTATGTTGTTTGTGATAATCCAATTAGACACGCCTTCATTGTTTCAGCTGAATGAACCAGAGACATAATTATACATGCATGTATGTATATGTCTCTGAATGAATGTAAGGTATTGTTTATCTTAGTTTGTAGACATATTTGCACACAAAAATAAAGTAACGTTCAAGAGTACAAATAAATCTATTTCAAATGTTGTAAAATGATGATATCGAGTGAAAATTTCGATTTATTCAGAGCCAGAATTAACCATTTCCTTTCATATAAATGTATGTGTATTCGTTTTAAGTTCTTTTCAACCTTTACTCTATGATTTGATATCAATTAGTTTCATTTTTATCATTACTTAGGCAGAAAATATAGAATCAGATCTATAGTATACTGTAAGCAAACAGAGCAGAACCTGATCAGAAATCTCCTATAGAAACCATGTGATCTGGGTCTACTCTGTTTGCAAAGGCATAGAAAGGCGTATTTATGGAGTAAAGGGCCGACAACAATGTATTATCATCAATGCAAACAAAGGAAACCCAGACCAAATGGCTCTGAGTCTTACAGGGTATGCTATGTTTGCTATATGGAATATTACAGGTCTTGCAAACATAAATAATCATGGATTGAAAGGTTAAAACTTATCTGTTTAATGAGCATGGAACATATACATAGAACATCATACATTTATACTCTAAAACACATATAATTAACCTGTCCGTTGAATACATCCTATATAAAACACACATAAATAATCTGTCCGTAGAGCACTTAGACTTGTCCGCGTTGTTCAGGTGGATCAATCACTGAACAGAATATCGCTCTTCAAAAACGCCGAAAATTAATGTAGCCTGTTTATTGACGGAACCCAACACTGAAAACAAAGGGATTAACAGCTTAAATACATTAATGTGTTACGGCCACATGCATCCCTTAGCAATTAGTGTTCATCTTTAACAATAATAAATGGGATTAACACCTTTCCTCATATAAACGTGTTTTCACGCATTTGCAAACAGGGTAGACCCAGATCAGACGGCTCCAAAAGGAGCCGTCTGATCAGGGTCTGCTCTGTTTTCTAATGGAATTTGAAAGATCTTTTCCTTTAGTTTTTAAAATGGCCTTCCATATTTAATTATAACTATTTTGTCCTTGAATATTCGGTATGTAATGAAATAAGTATAGAGCAGGGAAAGAGTTAAACACCTTAAATTTACCGCCACATGCATAACATACCAATTAGTATTTGTAGCAAAAAAAATTAATGTGTTCATTGTTCGGTTAGATTAAAGGCATACATACATTAATTACTAATTATTAGCGTGTGTGTCTTAGAAAAGTGTTAATTGTTCGGTTACATTATATGCAGAAATGGAAATTTTCCTCATCACAGGTTTCTCGAACATTATTGTAGCAGGAATTACTTTATCTCTATTTTATGATTACTGTTTAGGTACTGATCTCAAACATATTCAACTTTAATCTACCTTTTGATGTTTAGTTTGGCTTACTTTACCATGTTACTTAAGAACAAGTCAGTACTATCGTGACTTTCCTACTGTTTGCTACCCAGACTATGTTATATTAAAGAGGTTTGTTTAACAAGTATTATTGGTTTTTAGATAGGTTTAGTTATATACAGCTGTGTATGGTTTTGTTTAAACTTATATATAGCCTTACAGGTACATTTGCAAAGCTCCTCCTTGCTAGTTTGTTAATAATCATGGGAAAAGCATGCTCAATGCAGCCAAGTACCTATATAACGAGCTGTTTTAGAAGATTCAGCGGCTTTTGTTCAGGACACCCAAAGGTATATCTTACCTCCCGTCAGAACAGGTCCACTTTCTCTCACTCTTATTCTTCTGTTTCTTTCTTTCTATCTTTAGGGTGCAAAAGCAACATTAGGCATTTCATATAATTGACTATGGCTGTCCACTGTATATATTTTGGTTTGAAATAACAAGGTATTGAAAGAGAACTAAATAAATTATAGTATCCCCTAGACACTCTTGAGTTTTGATTTCTACTGCCTAAATATGTAAGTTTTAATAGAACCTGGGAAGCCTTCTAGCATAAAGCTAGGACTGCTACATTATATTTCGTGATAAAAAAGTAATAAAAGTATCAATAAAACATTTCATTATTAAAAATATACATATTAGAAGCTTTTTTATTCGTGGGGCCGGTTTGACCAGCCAAAATATAATAAGGAGGCCGGTTTGACCAAATTGAGGTCCGGTTTGACTTTTTGGAGGCCGGTTTGACTTGAGGCCGGTTTGACTTGAGGCCGGCTTGACCTGTTTCCCCTAGAAAGGACAACTTTAACCCTTAAATTAATTCCATAGATACACCTTTTAAATAACACCTTTGCAAACAGAGTAGACCCAGATCAGATGGTTCCTGTAGGTGCCGCCTGACCATGCAGGGTCTTCTCTGTTTGCTGATAAAATGCTGATAAAATAATATACATGTTGTCTGATTCTGCAGATCTATATTTTATAAGCAATTTATTCAAATAAACATAATTAAAAATATAATTTCTAAACGACACAGTAAATTCTGTCATTTCTTATTACAAATTCAAGCAGCAACTCACCTCTGCACGGCTATCGATGTATACACCAATTGACGTATCTTCTCTAGACAGATCCCAACTTATAACCCTGATTTTCTAGTCCATCTGACAGCAAACAGGTCAAAATTTAGAACGACCTGCTCTTGCTGAAACAGAACGGAACTTTGTAAATGGCATGGACTGACAGTAAAACACCAATTTTAATTTCTGACAGTTAACATTATGCATACAACAGTTTGGAAAAGAAATGTTTAAATGTCAGTTTGTTTTTTTTTCATATTATTCAGATTTACCACCCAGGTCCGAAGTTCTTACCGGATGTAAACAAACAAATAATCAGGTATAAAACTCCGACTTCGAATGCTGAGATGAAGTCCATCGGTGTCGGTCTTTTTTACCTATTACCAAAAAGGCCCATATACTACCAGAACACGCATACCAAAACTTGGTGTAAATGTTTCCAGCTTTCCGTTATAATATAAAATAAAAGTCGGTATGCTTAATTTTTAAGATGGTGTTTGATAAGATATATGTGTATCACTTGTCTCCCATAGTCAAGTTATTTACATGAATACTTGAATTGCTCTGATCTAATATTTCGACCACTAAGGGCCTTTTCAAAGATTATCATGTCAAAATACACGTCACAAATCAGCCTTGAAAAAGACCCTTAGTGGTCGAAATATTATATCAGAGCAATTCAAGTAGGCCTATTTATATATTATATTATTCCTTTTTTGGAATATTTTCTTCATAATTATTTATACAAATTGAGTTAATTTCCCCAAAACAAGTTGTTCTCATCAAGCACTATGCCATGTAAGCTGGAAACACATTTTGAAAATATTTCTGTATACTTTGCATCTTGCTGGTGTCCCAATAAACGTTATTCAACAAATTATTGGATTGGTGATTTTTCAGGTTCCACTTACGTAAACTATTAGCACTGGAAAATGTGTGTTTATCAAGTGGTGGAGAATCCAGGTACAAAGGTTGATCCTGTATGAATCCAGAGAACCGCTATAATCTAAGGGGACCAGGCACCCACACAGCTAGATCAAGGACTACAGCTTCCCCGACGGTGTCAACATATCAGTACCGAGATCATCTTCAACAACTTCCGCAGCACCAGCTGACAGTGTTGTCCAGAACAGTCGTGCCAGTTGACATGGCGACCCCCTCCATACCGGTCAGTAGTGGATCGTACCAGCTTTCACTTTGGCCCAATCTGTCAGCGTCCCAGCACCACAGATACCGTCAGCCCAAAAACACCACTTGGAAGCTTTTTTCTGGGGTTAACCAATACCTTAAACGATGGCTGGCTTTGTATGACAGATATTGTGCATATTATGGCCTCACTAAAGACCAGCAGAAGATGAAAGACTTTCCATTTCATCTGCAGCATCATGCGAGAGCGTGGTTTGATAACGTCCAACTTCCTGAAACTTTTGGTGACTTGAGGATGATGTTTCAGAAGACCAATTCAATGGAATTCATGAATGTGTTCCAAGCCCCAAGTGAGTCTGTACAATACAATTTCCTTAGACTGTGTGTGTCTGGGACGGCCCGACGCACTACGTGAAAAATGGGTCAAAAACAGTGCAGTGAGAGGACTCCGGGAGGATATAAGAACAATAGTGATGCCTCATAACCCATCAACACTTGAGGAAGCCAGGATGAAAACCTTGCTGACTGAAGAAACCTTAAGTTCAAGGGTGCCCTCTACAATGGCGTCTTCTATGAGCACAGATGAACACAGAAAAACACCAACAAACACTTGTAAGCACCAGAGACAAACTTTCCAAACATGAACAAAAGCACAAGTACAACGACACAAGACAAACAAAAGTAAGGGTGACAAAGAGAGTACCGCCTTGTCTAGAACGGTCAGTAGCAAAATCACAACTGGTGGGTTAAACCGGTTTACGGACCTTCTAACCTTACACTTATCTCAAAGTCACCATTGCTTTACAAATAGTATAAATAAAGGTATCCTCGCCGGACTTTCCCACAACATAGAAGACGGTAAACACATGACAATATGTAAAACATAGCATAACAACTGTGAACAAGAAATGTCGACACGATATCAAACCGTGTTTTCCTTCATTATTAATCCCCGACAATATGCACATCGACATATTGTGTCCTTGCTACATGCAAAGTTTTATGAAAATCTGTTGAGGAGTTTCAGAGGAGTTGCGCTTACAAGCCTGTCCCTTTTAACTTAGAAATCACGATGTCTTTTGACCGTATCCTTCAAGGATACGGTCAAAAGACATCGTGATTTCTAAGTTAAAAGGGGCATAACTCCCAGAAAAATTGCAGAAGGATGACATAGACCTTGCCATGTCACCCCTCAAACTGTGCAGCTTCATGAGATACACATGCATACCAAATATCAAGTCTGTATCTCAATCCAATGGCATAAGTCATAGAGGACGTATTGTCCTGACAAAAAAATGTGATTTTTTTCAAGGGGCAATAACTCCAATATTAGTGAAGCCAGAGTTATGGACTTAGTCATGACACTTCCTCTCATCATGCTCTTTCCAAGTACATGTATGAAGTTTCAATTCAATGTCATGAGCCATATAGGAGTTATCGTCCAGACAAAAATGTGTGAAAAAATACAAGGGGCAATAACTCCAATATTAGTGAAGCCAAAGGTATGGACCTTGTGCATGACACTTCCTCTTATCATGATCTTTCCATGTATGGAGTTTCAATCCAATGTCATGAGCGATATAGAAGTTATCGTCCGGACAAAAAAATGGTAAAACTAGAAAATTGTGTCTGTGAGACACAGTGATGCCCCCGTGTGGGTGCTTGCCTAGCTGTACGTAAAATTCCTAGTCATTTGACCTTGACCTTGGGCTTGCGGGCAACATGGACCGGGTGCATAATGAAAGTATGGATGATGTTGAATGTGTATATGCAATTCCATGCCAATAGCTTTAGCGGCTAGTGAGATATAAGACGATGAAAAAAGTGTGACAACCAATTGCACTTAACATTCCTTAGTTATTTGACCTTGACGTGTATAATGCAATTCCATGCCAATAGCTATAGCGGTTAGTGAGATATAAGACGATGAAAAATCTGTGACAACCAACTGCACGTAAAATTCCTAAGTCATTTGACCTCGACATTGGGCTTGCCGGCAGCATGGGTGGGGTGCCAAATGATAGCACAGATGGTAATTGATGTGTATGTGAAGTTTCATGCGTATAAGTGTAGAAATTACTGACTTATAACACTTGAAAAACTGTGACATCCAACTGCACCTAAAAGCGTGACACACGGACAGACGGACAGACAGACGGACGGACGGACATGTGCAAAACATAATGCCCCCTGACTATCGTCAACGGGGGCATAAACATTACAAGGGGCAATAATTCCAATACTAGTGAAGCCAGAGTTATGAACCTTTAGCATGATAATTTCTCTTATCATGATCTTTCCATATATGAAGTTTCAATCCGATGGCATGAGCCATACAGGAGTTATCGTCCGGACAAAAAAATGGTAAAAAATTACAAGGGACAATAACTCCAATATTAGTGAAGCCAGAGTAATGGACATTGTGCATGACACGTCCACTTATCATGATCTTTCCATGTATGTAGTTTCAATCCAATGGCACAAGACATACATATATATAAGTTATCGTCCGAGCAAGAAAATCGTAAATTGTTTTACAAGGGGCAATAACTCCAATACTAGTGAAGTCAGTGTTATGAACCTTGTGCATGACACTTCCTCTTATCATGATCTTTCCATATATGAAGTTTCAATCCAATGGAGTTAAGGGTTAAATGACAATGAATTACAAGTATTACACCGGGTTATTAAATGGTTAAATGACATTCAATTGCAAATATTACACGGGGTATATTACTTTTTAAACTTTCTGCGAACAGAGGAGAAGCAGATTAGATGGCTCCTGTGAAAGCCGTCTGGTCAAGGTCTGCTCTGTTTATTATGGAATATAATATGATATAGTTTATTCCAAGAATGCCTGTGTTCGTGTACCTTAATAACAATTAATGTAGTTAATATTCACGGTGTCATTATTTCTGACATGATTTTTTCATGGAGTAAAGAGGTAAATTTCTATTTCACTAACTTGATCAAATGGGAGGCTGCATCTGCATATAATCTTTATTAGAGTCTCTTCATGGTTACAATCATAAAATACAAAGACAAACATATAGCTATAAAGACACCATGTCATTCACCTTTGAACTACAAGAGACTATAAGTACATGTGTATCATAATACTATTCCATACATATTGCATTATATTCATATATATTATATATTAATATAGTGCAATTTGTATGGAATAGTATTGTTATTATCATAATTAAGTTAAAGAGTATATAGACTCTGTTTCTAACAAACAAACAAACAAACAAACAAACGCCCGTACATTTACGAATATATATTTTGTTTGATTAAAAACTACTTAAATTAGAATGAAGATAAAAACGGAATTGAGTAAAACGGCCAAAACATGCCATATTACAAAATGTTCTTAAGAAAACGATTATTACCTCATACTGCATGTATCAAATTATCCAGCACTTTTTATTCCAATTTCTATAATTCTATTATTTATAGTGAAAATAGAGAAAATTTAAGCGTTATGTTTGGGAGGCTACCTTTAATTTTTTATACATAACATATATTTTATTTGGCATACATTTGCATACGCATAGTATAGCCAATATGGTCATATTTGTACACAAAGTGCATGACATAAATATAATATTTGAAATGTCAAATCATGTTGTGCATGACACTACCCCTCATCATGCTTGTTAGTAGTATTGGGGCCTCTTTGGATCCAAACAAAGATGACGTAATCTTGCGTAATCGCGGCCATTTTGTTTCTATATTTAGTAACACGGGAGGAGCTCATTTGCATATAAGGAGATTGTAGTATGTCACGGGTTTTCGCGGATAGCAGTCGGTCATGTATGCCGTCACATTTAAATTGTTAAAGATCTGGAGCTACACGGTATACAGAGCTGACGTGTATACCTCGATCTGGTAAGTACTCACGGGCATTGAGGGTCAGGCCCTTTCCTTATCAGACCATCTCTTAGAAACACACGAGTCTAATAAATAAATAAATAAATATATAAATAAATAAATAAATAAATAAGGTACCTCTTTCTACCATGTATACTCTTCGACGTCCTCAGATCAAATGACTGAACTGACCAAAGTTGTTTTCCTTCAAGCGCATGCGTGGGTAGAGGGCGCTGTATGGGTATCTATTTTTAGAATGATATCATAGATCTTTTTAGTTACAGTATTTCACCATCATTGCATCAGCCAAGCCTAACAATGGTCTTTACAAACTTCGGGGCTAATCCCCTTAAAGTCTCCATACAGTCTGGGGATCTATTGATAGAGGACCGGAAGGTCTAACAATGGTATTTACAAACCTCGGGGGCTAATCCCCTTAAAGGCTCCATACAGTCTGGGGATCTATTGATAGAGGACCGGAAGGTCTAACAATGGTCTTTACAAACCTCGGGGCTAATCCCCTTAAAGGCTACATACAGTCTGGGGATCTATTGATAGAGGACCGGAAAGTCTAACAATGGTCTATTTAAACATCACGTTTATTCAAACATCAGGTACATCAAGTTTGATACCCTAAAATTCAAACAAAATGTAAAACTACACACCTCAAGTTTGATATTAACCATACGGGCAGTACTGAAGATATACATATAAGGAATACAGTTGCGTGTTAAGTAACAACAGAAATTATTACTAATTGCACTTGTTCTAAAATCTATTGCAGCTTCGATCAGCTTCTACCCTATTGAAACCTAATAAAAGTGTCAATATATATACACGCTATTCACTCTTGACTTGAAGGTACATATTTATAAACCTTTACATGCACAGTAAATTGCCGTCTGCTGTCATTGCTTTCTCAAAAACAAATAAGAAGTTGTGCTTGGCCTCGTTACAGTAGGGTTAACATTTTATCAACAAATCAAGATACTAATCATAACGCTACTAACTAGATCTATATAGACATGTTCAAGTTTGATACCCTAAAATTCAAACAAAATGTAAAACTACACACCTCAAGTTTGATATTAACCATACGGACAGTACTGAAGATATACATATAAGGAATACAGTTGCGTGTTAAGTAACAACAGAAATTATTACTAATTGCACTTGTTCTAAAATCTATTGCAGCTTCGATCAGCTTCTACCCTATTGAAACCTAATAAAAGTGTCAATATATAGACACGCTATTCACTCTTGACTTGAAGGTACATATTTATAAACCTTTACATACACAGTAAATTGTCGTCTGCTGTCATTGCTTTCTCAAAAATAAATAAGACTGTGTTTTGCCTCGTTACATTAGGGTTAACGTTTTATCAACAAATCAAGATACTAATCATAACGCTACTAACTAGATCAATATAGGCATGTTTACACTCATCTTAAGCGGAAACAGTTTAGATCTAGATCAGATACTGTGAGATAATTTAGGTATGGGTAGTTAGTTAAAATCACATTCACATAAAAGATCCATTTTAGGGACCACTGCGGTTTATATGTCATAATGAGAGTGACTTGGATTAGGCTTAATTCTGATTATAAAGAGGCACCGGTCAATGTTTACCTAACTACTGTAATAGCCATGGTAACGGATTAAAATGAAATCAAATTTGCAAACTTTACACAGAGTTTATAGCGAAGTGAAATACATGACTGAAATATGTTTCGCTACAAATATGGTAAAAAGATAGATATGTGTATAATAGAAAAAGGAGATTGAAAACTTTATATTTATTACTTTAAAAACAAACATTTACAAGAGGGTCAAATATACACCATGGAATCCATTTCACACCCATTTTACATCAAAAGTTTTCGCTAAATTTCTTTCATAACCATATTTGCCTACAACTCATCAAAACCTTTCAATTCAGTATAGGGTTTTCAAAATAAAATGTTTATGATTCGATAGTTATTATCATTTATTGGTTTTTAAACTTTAAATTTTAATCTCCTCAAACTGTATAAAACTATACACCATTGTAAAGATCTCGTCACGCAGATCAAGAAAATGTATACATATAAGGTCCTGTCTCTTACCGTTACCGAGTTATAGCCTTTTCAAAATAATTCTATGACGTCATTTAGCTCATGAATATGCATGATTCAGCTCTAAATTTTAAAACCGCCATAACACCTTTAGTTTTCGACCGATTTTAATGATGTTGGTGTCAATTCAGCCTAAAATTGTCTCAAGAATTCATTAGTAAAGTCAATTTAAGGCTGTCTTATAACATGAACAAAGTTTAATTTTTCACATACATTTTTTATGTATTTTTGTTTTTGTTTTGTTATTTTATTTTAATTAAAAGCGTTGCACATGGACATATCATCTGTATATCACCAGAAAGAATGTTTGATACTGAATCCATAAAATATATATAGGTTGATGTGCTAATCTCTATTAGTCTCCGACATACACACATTTTAAATCAAATCAAATGTTAAAAAACAAACTGAAATTTAAAACAGTTAAGAAATTTACAAGGTCATATCTCCTTTGTGTATTGACCGAATAGTGTCATGTTTGGTATCGTTGGAAAGAATTTGGGTGGTGGTGGTGGTGGTGGTGGAGGTGGTGGTGGTGGTGGTGGTGGTGGTGGTGGTGGGGGTGGAGGAGGAGGTGGTGGTGGTGGTGGTGGTGGTGGTGGTGATGGTGGTGGTGGTGGTGGTTTAGGTGGTGGTGGTGGAGGTGGTGGTGATGGTGGTGGTGGTGGTGGTGATGGTGGTGGTGGTGGTGGTGGTGGTGGAGGTGGTGGTGGTGGTGGTGGTGGTGGAGGTGGTGGTGATGGTGGTGGTGTAGGTGGTGGTGTAGGTGGTGGTGGTGGAGGTAGTGGTGGTGGTGGTGGTGAGGGTGGTGTTGGTGGAGGTGGTGGTGGTGGTGGTGGTGGAGGTGGTGGTGGTAGTGGTGGTGGTGGTGGTGGTGGTGGTGGTGGTGGTGGTGGTGGTGGTGGTGGTGGTGGTGGAGGTGGTGGTGGTGGTGGTGGTGGTGATGGTAGTGGAGGTGGTGGTGATGGTGGTGGTGGTGGTGATGGTGAGGAGGTGGTGGTGGAGGTGGTGGTGGTGGAGGTGGTGGTGGTGGTGGTGGTGGTGGTGGTGGTGGTGGTGGTGGTGGTGGTGGAGGTGGTGGTGGTGGTGGTGGTGGTGGTGGTGGTGGTGGTGGTGGCGAAGGTGGTTGTGGTGGTGGTGGTGGTGGTGGAGGTGGTGGTGGTGGTGGTGGTGGTGGTGAAGGTGGTGGTGGGGGTGGTGGTGATGGTGGTGGTGGTGGATGTGGTGGTGGTGGTGGTAGTGGTGGTGGTGGGGGAGGTGGTGGTTTTGTTGGAACAACGTAAGAAGAGACTGATCACTTAAATTTCATTTAAAGATCACAATGAGTTTGTGTTCTATGTGTCAACAGCCTTTTTCTAGACGTGACGCTATGTTGAGGCATCAACGTAATGTCCATGGTGAAATGAAAATGAAAAATAGGGCAGTATATTCGAAGATTCAATGTGAACCTGGCACAGTATTTATGGTGCAACATCCTTTCACCATGATTGTTACCGGTCCTAGTGGAAGCGGAAAAACGCATTGGACCAGACAGTTGTTGAATTCTTCCCTCATTCAACCTTCCCCTCAAAGAATTATCTGGTGTTACGGACAATGGCAGCCTCTTTATGAACATTTACAACAGGAGTTACCTGATATTCAATTCATCCATGGAATTCCTGATCATCTCAACGACTCAGATTTTATTGATGGCACAAAACGTACAGTGATTGTGTTAGACGACTTGATGACAGAAGCTAAGTGCGACCAACGCATCGCTGATCTTTTTACCAAAGGAAGTCATCATAGAAATCTTTCGGTGGTGTATTTGACCCAGAACCTGTTTCCACAAGGTAAAGCGTGTCGAGATATCACCCTAAATACGCAATATCTTGTACTGTTCAACAGCCCCATTGACAGACAGCAAGTGGCCACTTTGGCTAGACGCATTTATCCCAATACTAGTGGACTTTTTATGAAACGGTATGAGGAGGCAGTACGTAAACCCCGAGGTCATTTGGTTGTGGATTTGAAAGCTCAAACTCCTGAACATAATCGTTTGAACACAAACATATTTCAAAATAGCTTGACTAACCAAGGGTCATGTATGTCCAAACAGGTTGAGAATAATAAGCAACCAGTGTTTGCTTACGACGACGACGATGATGATGATGATGATGATGATGATGATGATGATGATGATGATGATGATGATGATGATGATGATGATGATGATGAAACTGATGATGATGATGATAATGAAGAGGAGAATTCAGTGACATTTAAGAAAACGACACTATCAATCTGTATATATGGAACCTCCGGGAAAACGTAGAAGGTGCGAGGTAGGGTATGCGTGCCGTGATATATGGGGTAGACGTTTCCAAGACCCCATCAGACAACAAAATGCAGAAAAGTTCAAAGCTGAATGTGATTGGTACTCAGAACAAGGACTGTCTTCGGAGAAAGCATGTCTTCATGCGGCTAATGATAGTTTACCTCAGTTAAGAAAGAGGTTAAGACGAGACTATGGTCAGTTTCTGATTGATTTTTATGCTCTGCAAAAAGATCCATTACAACAACAAATTCTTCAGTCAGCTAAACACCTCAGATGGTTACACGGCATGAGCATGGCTGAATCAATCAGACAGGGCATCAAACTCAGAAAAAATCTGTTTGAAGCGTTATGGCCTAATCATGACACCGAAGACGTGACACAGTGTATTGAAAAGTATTATGAAGATGCTGCAGAGGAAACCACGTAAGAAGGATAGCAGAAGAAGAAACTACTTAAGAAGGGTCAAAGCAAGTTAAGTTAACAAACATGGGCTCCATAGAAGTCTACGATTACCAACAAATGAAATGGGTCCCTTATATACCTGACCCGAACAAAGCTGAACGATTATATCAGGAATATAAAGCTAAATTAGAAGAAAAGAAGCATGGACCAGGATACATGGAAAAACTGTTACAGGACAAAGATGAAAAATTAAGGGATACAGAACGGAAACTGAAGGAAGCAGAAGCAAAATTAAAACATGGTCCCAGTGTCAATTTAGTGACACCCGTGGCCCAAGGCATTGAAATGGTTCTGTCAGAAGTAAAACGAACTGCAAAGCAAAAAGAAAATGGCAGGGTGCAACAGAATGATCAGTCAAAGTTAGACTGGAGAAAATGGAAATACTAATAACTAAAACAGAAACATTCTGCATTTTTAAGTCAGTAAACTACAGAGATCATATTTACACCATAGCAAGAACTTGACAAATACACCAAGTGAGAACACAAAACTGGTGACACATGGTAAACAGAGAGAGAGACAACTTGAAGAACAATAATTGAAGAAAGGCAAGGGGGGCCATGTGTGGGATAGGGGTGTTCTGAGATGTGGTATCGCCTTCTCGTGGCTCAGAACGTGAGTAATCTCTACGAGATGAAACTAAGAGTACCACTTACTGCTGCTGCTGCTGCTGCTGTTGCTGCTGCTGCTGTTGCTGCTGATACTGCTGCTGCTGCTGTGGCTGCTGCTACTGCTACTGCTGCTGCTGTTGCTGCTGCTGCTGCTGTTGTTGCTGCTGCTGCTGTTTCTCACCACCACCACCTCCAATTTTCTTTACAGTGTGCTTAACACGTAGATCTGGTAAAATTCTTTCCAACGATACCAAACATGACACTATTCGGTCAATACACAAAGGAGATATGACCTTGTAAATTTCTTAACTGTTTTAAATTTCAGTTTGTTTTTTAACATTTGATTTGATTTAAAATGTGTGTATGTCGGAGACTAATAGAGATAAGCACATCAACCTATATATATTTTATGGATTCAGTATCAAACATTCTTTCTGGTGATATACAGATGATATGTCCATGTGCAACGCTTTTAATTAAAATAAAATAACAAAACAAAAACAAAAATACATAAAAAATGTATGTGAAAAATTAAACTTTGTTCATGTTATAAGACAGCCTTAAATTGACTTTACTAATGAATTCTTGAGACAATTTTAGGCTGAATTGACACAAACATCATTAAAATCGGTCGAAAACTAAAGGTGTTATGGCGGTTTTAAAATTTAGAGCTGAATCGTGCATATTCATGAGCTAAATGACGTCATAGAATTATTTTGAAAAGGTTATAACTCGGTAACGGTAAGAGACAGGACCTTATATGTATACATTTTCTTGATCTGCGTGACGAGATCTTTACAATGGTGTATAGTTTTATACAGTTTGAGGAGATTAAAATTTAAAAGTACAAAAATGAGTCATGCAGGAAACACCACATACAGAACAAACACTCGCCCGAACAGCAACACAAGGAAACAGCAAATGTACATAGGTAGAAAAAACAACAAGAGACGCACAAAGACAAAACAAACATACAATAAGAGGAAGATGGAAGTACCGCCTTGGAACGGTCAGTGACAAAAGTCACCGGGGGTTTAAACCGGTTTATGGGCGCCCAACCTCACCCTTATTCCATCCCCATCCCAAAAGACAAACAGTGTAAATAAACGTATCCCCTCTCCGACTAATCTACAACAACCGCGACAGCAAAAACAGTGGTAAAGTGCATGTATAACAAAAAACCATTTAATTGAACATACTGTATCCACCTATCGCTAGTGTACTCAATGATTGAGCTGCAAACAGAGTAACTGTAGAAAAGTAATAAAGGGTACGACAAAAACGAAATAGTACAGATATCCGACGTTCTCCTTCCATTTCTGGATTTAAGAGGTCGCCTTCATAGAGTACTAAACCAAAGTTTAAAAACCAATAAATGATAATAACTATCGAATCATAAACATTTTATTTTGAAAACCCTATACTGAATTGAAAGGTTTTGATGAGTTTTAGGCAAATATGGTTATGAAAGAAATTTAGCGAAAACTTTTGATGTAAAATGGGTGTGAAATGGATTCCATGGTGTATATTTGACCCTCTTGTAAATGTGTGTTTTTAAAGTAATAAATATAAAGTTTTCAATCTCCTTTTTCTATTATACACATATCTATCTTTTTACCATATTTGTAGCGAAACATATTTCAGTCATGTATTTCACTTCGCTATAAACTCTGTGTAAAGTTTGCAAATTTGATTTCATTTTAATCCGTTACCATGGCTATTACAGTAGTAAGGTAAACATTGACCGGTGCCTCTTTATAATCAGAATTAAGCCTAATCCAAGTCACTCTCATTATGACATATAAACCGCAGTGGTCCCTAAAATGGATCTTTTATGTGAATGTGATTTTAACTAACTACCCATACCTAAATTATCTCACAGTATCTGATCTAGATCTAAACTGTTATGTAAAGGTTTATAAATATGTACCTTCAAGTCAAGAGTGAATAGCGTGTATATATATTGACACTTTTATTAGGTTTCAATAGGGTAGAAGCTGATCGAAGCTGCAATAGATTTTAGAACAAGTGCAATTAGTAATAATTTCTGTTGTTACTTAACACGCAACTGTATTCCTTATATGTATATCTTCAGTACTGCCCGTATGGTTAATATCAAACTTGAGCTGTGTAGTTTTACATTTTGTTTGAATTTTAGGGTATCAAACTTGATGTACCTGATGTTTGAATAAACGTGATGTTTAAATAGACCATTGTTAGACTTTCCGGTCCTCTATCAATAGATCCCCAGACTGTATGTAGCCTTTAAGGGGATTAGCCCCGAGGTTTGTAAAGACCATTGTTAGACCTTCCGGTCCTCTATCAATAGATCCCCAGACTGTATGGAGCCTTTAAGGGGATTAGCCCCCGAGGTTTGTAAATACCATTGTTAGACCTTCCGGTCCTCTATCAATAGATCCCCAGACTGTATGGAGACTTTAAGGGGATTAGCCCCGAAGTTTGTAAAGACCATTGTTAGGCTTGGCTGATGCAATGATGGTGAAATACTGTAACTAAAAATAACTATGATATCATTCTAAAAATAGATACCCATACAGCGCCCTCTACCCACGCATGCGCTTGAAGGAAAACAACTTTGGTCAGTTCAGTCATTTGATCTGAGGACGTCGAAGAGTATACATGGTAGAAAGAGGTACCTTATTTATTTATTTATTTATTTATTTATATATTTATTTATTTATTTATTAGACTCGTGTGTTTCTAAGAGATGGTCTGATAAGGAAAGGGCTTGACCCTCAATGCCCGTGAGTACTTACCAGATCGAGGTATACACGTCAGCTCTGTATACCGTGTAGCTCCAGATCTTTAACAATTTAAATGTGACGGCATACATGACCGACTGCTATCCGCGAAAACCCGTGACATACTACAATCTCCTTATATGCAAATGAGCTCCTCCCGTGTTACTAAATATAGAAACAAAATGGCCGCGATTACGCAAGATTACGTCATCTTTGTTTGGATCCAAAGAGGCCCCAATACTACTCTTGTTCCATATGTGAAGTTTCAAATCAATTGAATCAGTAGATAAAGAGTTATTGTCTGGACAAAAAAATATGAAAAGGGGAATAACTCCAAAAATATTGATGCTGGAGTTATGGTCCTTGTGCATGACACTACTCCTCATCATGCTTCTTCAATGTGTGAAGTTATAATGAATTTGGCCTAACTTTGTAGGAGATATGGCCCGGACACGAAGCGTGACAGACGGACTGACAAGAAAATATGAAAAAGGGGAAGAACTCCAAAAATATTGATGCTAGAGTTATGGCCCTTGTGTATGACACTACCCCTTATCATGATTGATCCATATGTGAAGTTTCAAATCAATTGAACCAGTAGATAAAGGGTTATTCTCCGGACAAAAAAATATGTAAAAAGGGAATAACTCCAAAAATATTGATGCTAGAGTTATGGCCCTTGTGCATGACACTAGCCCTCATCATGCTTCTTCAATGTGTGAAGTTATAATGAATTGGGCATAACTTTGTAGGAGATATGGCCCGGACACGAAGCGTGACAGACGGACGGACACACGGACACACGGACGGACGGAATCGAGCAAACCTATAGTCCCCCAACCGGTAACCGGTGGGGGACTAATAAAGAGGGTTAACCCCCTCCTCCATATATACTAGTGCAAGCCACCCACGTCCAATTCGGGTCCAGGGTTGATTAAGCTCAAGGTGGGGTGAAGGGAGAGAGGAAACCTCTAGTCGGAGTCTTCGACTCTTCCTTCCTCCCATAATAAGCAACCACTTGTATAATCCAGCCATCACCAAACGACGGTGATACATGTGATCCTGTAGACATAATGGTAGATTTAAGACATCTTATGGCACCCATGTATTGACAAAGTGGGTGGTTGGAGGAGGATATTAAGCTTAATCATCTTCTCCTAAGCCACAGGTGCAGGTCACCCACATCCAGTCGTGCTGCAGGCAATATGCTTTTCACAGTTAGATGAGAGCACATCAGAGAGATCATTATGCGGCTCTCTGGTATACTTTCATCTAATGGTTTTCAATGTCCGCAATGAACGCTCATGCATTGCGTCACGCATGGGGAAGGGCGAAACGCATCCATAAGGCACTCAAATGAAGGAACAATGACTGTATAATATGAAAACAGGATTTGACCTTCTCCCCTCTGGAGAGCATCTCAATCTTCTCAATTTCTTTTAGATCAAGGTGGTTGAGATCACAGGCAAGATGTGTGCAATCAAGCACAAGCTGAGTAAACTGTTCCACATTAACTAAGATAGCCTCTATAGCATAGCCTGCATTAGGATTCATGATTTCTGAAAGTCTCGACTTGTATTTCACTCTGATTGGGTCTGTGGAGACACAGCAAGCTATGAAGTGGATTCTAGTTTCTGCTTCAGCATTGCATAGTCTGCATGTCGGGTCAACTTTGTGCTGATTGAAGACTGCTCTGTTGGACTGTAGGGTATAGGTACCTGTTAAGAGTCTGGCTTTAATTTCTGCTCTTTTAACATCTTCTAGTTTTGGCCTGACCGTTGAGTAGATAGGGTGCACAGACCCGACTCTAACTGACTTTGGATTCAGATACTTTATGGATGTTTTCTCTGTGATTTCTTTGGTCCATTGGGTTTCCACAAAAGAATTTACAGCTTCTGTCAGAGCTTTCTTCCAAGTATCTTTGTTTGGTGTAGAGTTGAGTAGGCTGTATGCGTCAGGGAGGCCATAAGATATAAGCAGTTTTCTAATTCTGGAGAGGAGGATGATATCGTCCAATGGTTTGACTGCTAATTGGCATTCGACCACACTATAAACAATCGATTCTCTGTCCTGGGTGGCGTTGTAGAAGAGGTTCAGTGTGTTTTTATGGATTTGAGCCGAGAGAGGAAGAACACCAAGCAGAGCATTCGCGGCCACATTTGCTACTCTATCAGGTAGGTGCTGGATTTGCTTCAGTGTTTTGTTCTGGTATCTGTCCAATTTCTTTAAGTCGCTTTGTGTATATGGCAGAGTCTCGATGCCAAATAGCAGTCTGTGTACAGCATATGTTTGCCAAATATGTGCTTTCACGTCTTGCTTCAGCCCATTTCTTCCATGGAATCCTGCTCCTAGGAGTGAACATGCTGTTCTTCTACCTAGGCTAATTTTGGCCTCTACATCCAATTTAGATTTTGCATTTCTCTGGATTCCAAGATGATTAGTGTAGTTGACCTCGGGGATCTCCTCACCGCTCAGATATAGATTGAGATTGGCTTCTTTCTCCTTGTGGCTAGCTACACAGGAGCTTTTTGTGGCATTTATGTCATATCTATGAATTTTGCTGAATTCTTCTACTGTAGATAACATCAGCCTGATTTCCCATCTTGAGTGTGAGAGCAAGGCGAGCTCATCTGCACAGGTCGTATGTGGGGTGAATATATTCCCAATTTTTGCCCCTTTGAAGCTTTCTTCTAGTGTGAGAAGGAGAGGGTTATTGTACTTTTTATAATGTTCTGTAGAGAGGACACCGCCCTGACGTACACCTTGATGAATATGGAATGACTTGGATTTTTCCCCATCCATTGTACGTTGGATTGCATACCAGAGTACATGTCCTTAAGTAAAGCCCATTCTGCTGTGGGGATGTTGTCATAAGGGTTCCGTAGAAGTATCTCATGGTTGACGACATCGAATGCTTTCTTTGTATCCAGTGTAACTAGGAACAGATTTTGTTTGGTAGATTTTGCTTCTAGTTGACACTCAGTAACCAGTAGAGCTGCAACCATAGAAGAGGTTTTCTTGGTAAAGCCAGTTTGTAGCTGGGATTGGGTTGAGAGGAAGAGATTCCTGTGTCTTTCGTTTAAGATAGTTTTTTGAGAGAGAAATAACTCAATGTTTAGATAAAATGCTCATACATTTTGACAATATAGTTACAGCTGGTGATCTAAACTATGATTTAACTAGACCAGAAAAAGCTCGGACAGTTTTTAATAAATATGGACTCTTTTGACTTGGTCAATTTGGTAAAAGAACCAACTTGTTTCAAAATTTGTAGTAATCCTACACCCATAGATGTCATTTTAACAAATTCTCCTACACTTTTTTGTAATACATCAGTTTTTAACTGTAGCACAAGTGATTGTCACAGTATGATTTTTACAAGCCTTAAGGAGCAAATAAATTCTGTCAGTAGGAAATCAGTGTCTTTCAGAAGTTATAAAAAAATCAATTAAACTGTTTTTAACTCAGAATTAGACAATGTACCTTTCCATATAGCCCACGTTTTTGATGACCCAGGAAAAACCCACCGCCTTATATGAATGCAGAATATAGAAAAATAATATATAAAACCCGTCAGGCACACAACAAGTTCATCAAATATAGATCTAATAGGAACGATATATTTTACTTTATAGAGAAATCCAAACTATATAATTATGCAGATGACAACACTCTATCATACAATCATCAGAATATAATACCCTCAAATCTACTCTTGAAGAAGAAAGTAAGGTACTAATCAACTGGTTTAATTTCAACTTAAAGCAAGCCAACCCTGATAAGTTTGAAACCATAGCTGTGGGAAAGAAATCTCATGAATTAATAAATGACTTTAATATTGAAGGAATAAACATCAAAATTTGAAATGTGTAAATTTGCTTGGCATTGAAATTGATTATCTGCTCAACTTCAACGTACAAATAGCTAAAACGTGGAAGAAAGCAGCTGGTCAACTAAATGTTCTTTTAAGATTAAGTAAATTGTTGTCACCTGAATGCAAGCTTTTGGTTTACAAGTCTTTTATCAGATCTAATTTTAACTACTGTCCTATGATTTGGCATTTTTGTAACAAAAGTAACACAGAAAAATTAGAGAAATTACAGCATAGAGACCTAAAAATTGTTCTGAATGACTTCAGTTCCAATTATGAATACCTATTAGACAAAGTTAATATGCCTACACTGCATTTAAGCAGACTAAGATCAATTGCCATCGAAACTTTTAAATGTATTTATCATATGTCTCCACCCTACCTGAATGAGTTGGTACAAGTGAAAAAATCTTCTTACTCTTTTAGGTATAACAACATCTTGGAAGTACCAAACATCAGAACCACAAGTTACGGTAAGCAATATTTCAGGTATGAGGCTACCCAGATATGGAACAGCCTGCCAAACCATATTCGACAAGTAGACAACTATAAAGAATTTGTCAGGCTGGTCCGTGTCTGGGGCGGCCCAACCTGTAGATGTGCTATGTGTTCCCAAGTTTTTACAGCTCTGCTTCCCCGGAAAACCCCTTTTATTTGCTTGATTTTTGTTTGCTTATGTTTCCTGCTCTTTTTGCTGTTTGATGCCATTAGGCTCCTTTTAGTTGCAAACTCTTATTTGTATTTGTAGTGCATGCAGATGGCTGGGACTGCAATTATAATTTCCCCATAGATTTAGATTTGTTTTATGTTAACCTTTTACCTGTATATATTACCTGATCTATTCCCCATGCATGATGTAACGTGGTTGTATATACTCAATACATAAGAGAACGTAAGGTAGATAAATATTGATTGATTGATCGATTGTTATATATTTATTACAGCTGTAGAGGTGTTGCAAGGCATCACACACTGGTTACCCTCATTGGGGGAGGGGGTGGGGGGCTTAATTAATTGGAGTAACTCATCTACACATGCAAATACACTACTTATAGACTTTGCACATCTATATAGTAACCCTTCCCTCATGTAGACTTTATCGAACATTGCCAAAAAAGAATATACCCGAATCAAACGGCTCCAATAGGAGCTGTTTGATCAGGGTCTGTCCTGTTTTGCTTTGTTCTCGACATAGTTATAACATGTTACATGCCAGATTTTACAGTTTTCATCAAGCAGAAAATATTTTAATTTTTTCCCTTGAAACTTATGTTATGAAAGCAGTCTAATTAACGTTCATGTTGTCATTTTAACAAGAATGCAGCACAGGTAAAGGGTTAATGTTTCCCTCTTATGTGTTTCTTTTTCGTTTTCGAGGAAACAACATAATACAAGGGATTTCCTTTGTAATAAATGTATTACACTTCACATATATATTGAAAACCATGTAAATTATGCTTTATGGTGAGAAAAATGCTGATCAGTTCTCCCCAAATCTGATTTGGGGTGATATATGTTTTTAGAATAATTTTAGCAGTCACACTTTTGTGTTCTTTTTGTCAAATCAGCCTCTTATTTGTCTTCTTAAGGCAGTTTTTAGGTCTCTGGCCTAGATCAGCATCTTTCTCACAGCTTTTAACAAGGTTAAATTAATTCTTAAGTTGGTATTTGTCTAATATTATTATTTATAATATAGATAAATATGTATGTATGTGTATACATGTGTGTATATGCATGTATATGTATATATGTATATATATGTATATATAATAATACGTATATGTATGTATGTGTATGTGTACGCATGTATACATATTTTATAGACGTAAGTTTAAGCCATCTACAGCAAACTTGTGATGTATTTTGCAATTTATATATTGAAATATCATCTATCCTTATAATTTTGTTTAAATATAGCTTCTGGAAATATTTCTATTCTATGTAATTATGTTACGGAACATATTCAAATTTGTTACGGAACATAGTTATATAGAATAAGCACATAATTGGGAAATAATTTAAGACATATAGAAGTTTGATGTATTTCAGTATAAAATACGTACATGTAATAAATATCTGCTTCTCTTTTAACAGCATGGCCTTGTCAAATGCAGAAATACAACGAAAATGGAGGCAGAAACAGAGGGAAGAAAACTATCAAGAGTACCTAAGAAAAGAGCGGCGCAGGAAGAAAGGAGTGTATGTGCCCACATACCAGTTATCCCCACAAAAGCAAGAGGCTAGAAGAGCAAAGTGCAGAGAAGATTATAAGAAGTTTTATATTAGAAAAAGAAAATTGCAGCAGAAAAATGTGCCCAGGTCTCTATTGGAACTCAAAAAATTCTAAGAAAACAAAATGTTAGTCATGGCACTCCATTAAAGGTAAAACTCCCATTTACTGGAAAAGCATCTGGTGTAAAGAAGAGATATAGTAGGGCATTGCGAAAGGCGTACAGAGATATTGACTATCTTACCACTAAAGTTGACGAAATGCAAAGAGAAAAGAAAAAATTACAGAAACGAATAGAGAGAGAACGTCAAAGATCTGCTACGAAAGATTCGCATATTGCAAATAAAGATGATCTATACAATACACCACGATCAAAAACAAAACTCATGCTTAAAAAAGCAGGCATACATATTGATAAAAGGTCAGTTATTCACAAAAGGCTTGTATTTGGGAATGCTATGGTTGATGCGATGAAAAGTGGTATAAGAAAGCGGAAAACAACACAAAGTAGAAACATTGAAGTTGGAGCACAAATTCTGAAGAAGTACAGATGCATTAGGAAACTCAGCAAAGAATTTGGAGTTTCAAGAATGAAAATGTCTACTCTTCACCGTCCCATGATATGCAGAACAGTAAAGGAAAAGTATAGCGAAGCAGTGAACACCTTTTTAGAGAGAGAGGATAACAGCACGTTATTGCGGGCTTTATAAGAGTTTTGTTTAACAGAGTTGTTTAAAGAGTTACTCAATAGTTAGATAGTTTGATTATATGTTTAAATATATTTCTTTTACTTCAATAGCAGTTGTATATAATCAAATTTGCATTTCTTTTACATAAAAGTTTTAATATTTAAACAATATCTATTTCATACGAAACAATGTATCTGCTGAAATATGTTACGGAGCATAAACCTATGCTCCGTAACATATTTCTGTGGATATATTATTTTTATATGAGATAGATATTATTTAGATATTAACATTTTAATGAATAATAATACAAACTTGATTATACACAACTGATATTGAATATAGAAATATATTTAGTTCTAAGATTTATACAAATAGGAGTGGTACTAGTCATTTGTGTCTTTGATCTTGAGTTCTTAAGTTTTGCAAGTTTTTTTTTTGCAAATAAATTCAAATATAAGATTTTGCAAAAAGTTGTTTAGCTTAAATTTACAGGATACTTTGCATAAAATATAAATGGGCCTATTTGGTATTGACAAAATCGTTATGTATTTGCAAATAGGTGATTAATACTATATTCCGTAACAAAGATATGACCTGAAACGAATTTGAAAATATGTTCTCAAAGTAAAGTGTGTGATAGCAATTCATGTCTATTCTTAAAGTGGTCATACTACTGCTTAAATTAAAACAAAATTTAGCATTAAATACCTGTAGCAATAAGTTGTAGGTAGATTGATAGCAACTTGAGTTCGATGGCATTGCTGGTAAACTTTATTGAACATTGATATAAATTGTATTGCAAAATAATATGAATGATTAATGCTTAATATGTCACTTACTACAAAAGTTTTAGTCCTTGTTGTTGGATATTTGAACTTTGCAGTGCTGTAAGATGTGATTTTATTATCAAATCAAGCATTAAAAGGTAATGAGGTCTTATGGCTATGTTCCGTAACGGTGTTATTGACACTATGTTTTCAAAAGACGATTGTATGTTAACCAGAGGAACGGTGTGTGTTAAATTTTTTATATGGATTTCTTAGATGTTGGTCTTTTAAGATTTGTGCTATAATAAAAGTTTACAGTTGGTTGAAATTTTGTCGTTTAGATTATTAAAATGGCTTAAGTAAGCGGAGAATGGCTGATTAATTATTTATAGCTTTCCTGTTTTAACATGTTTCTTATCCACATGTATTTATTTTGATTAATGTATTTTGTTATGAAACAATTTGTTGTAATCGGTAAATAGCTTCTAGCTAATGTTTAATGTTATTCTGTAACACCCGACTATAAATAAAGTTTCTTGTATCTTGTATCTTGTAAGATGTGTTCTATGGTCTTCAAAACTACTGAAGTTACAGTAATTCCTCTGTAGTTGTCCGGCAGCTGTATATCGCCTTTCTTGAAAACTGGGGTAATAGTGCCCAATTTTAAAATGGGGGGAATTTCTTTCTGTTCAAAGATCCGGTTGATGATACACTTCAGTGGTGGACATAGCAGGTTAATTCCATATTTAAAGTGTTCAGTTGTTAATCCGTCGTAGTCTGCAGCTTTTTGACCCGCATTCGATAGATAGATAGAGCGGGGCTTCGTAGATACACATGACTTAGTCTTAACCTTAAGAGTCACGTGATTCAATATGGAAGCCAGCGATGCAACGAACCTGTTGACTGCTGGACACAAACACATTTTGACGATGTCTGGGGTGCTTAGCTAACAATTTGTGATGCTAGGAAACGAAATTTATACTGGAAATGTCAGAGAAAAGTATCGACTTGAAATCTGATCTTGACAAAGCGAAAAGAGTCTATAGGTTTGTTTCGAATTCAACTTTCACTTTCTTCATGTTCTTTCGTCTTGAAGTTGATCTTATTAACACCTGGACACATGTCTATATGAGAGATTCTTGGTAGGTTATGTAGCACCTGCTGGATTGATAAAACTTCAGTACAAAAATATGTGTACTGGACAAACGAGCTTCAACACCATGCAGGGTTGAATTTGGAATTGGTTGTCCCAGGACCCCCAACTTTTTCAATTTGAGAGTCCTGAGGATTTTTTGAGAGTCCCAAGTATTTTAGACCTTTAAAATCGTGGAAAATGGGGCGTAGTTTAACCCATTACCTCATACCGGGCCCCCCTCATACTGCCAAACTCGGAGAAAAAAAGTTTAATTTCAGGGCGAATTCAGCCATTTTGCGAGTTCCGAGGATGCACAGCTACATGCACAAGGGAGTCTACATCTACGTCCATACGTTGTCCTGTCAAAGGTGACAATTTACAACTGTGCGCCAAGATTTCAGTAAAAATGAAATGATAGGAAATATAGAAAAGTAGCAGACAAGATATTTGTGCAATATAGTAAATTAAAACGGAGAAAAAAGAAAGTTTCCCCATCTGTTTTCGTACCACCAAGGCAAGACCAATCCAAATTCTGTGGCGGTACCAGGGTGCAAAACCCCACAGCTCAAAACCCCACCGCTCCAGCCCATCACACAGTGCTAATAACAGCCGGGAGGGAATGCTACATTTAGAAAGTTAAGTTACATACATGTGATAACTACCGGATTCTGCGGGAGACTACCGGATTTGAGCCCAACTCCCGCAGGTCCCGGCCGAGAGACGAAATCTCCCGACTTCTGAATAAAAATGATTTTTATTTTTTTCCCACCCCATTTTCTATCATTTTTTGTCAATAAGCGCTAGCCAGACTCCTCAAAGAACCAGTGTTGTTGACTTTATTTACTGCCCTGTTTATCATGGCAGGCACAGCGCCGTGTCCCTTTTGTAGGGATTACAGTCAAGATGTACCCATAGTCAAGATGTACCTAGTCAAGATGTACCCACCCTGGTCAAGATGTACCCATTTTTAAGTCAATATGTACCCAATTAAAAAAATATAACTTTGGATATTATAAAATAGTTTAATGCCTTAGAAAAACGTTTGTAATGATATTAATGACTTTATTGAGTATGATTGTGAAATTTGATTTGAAAAAAAAAGACCAAAACAAGAGCAGAAATTACCTCGAAATGACAATATTTTTTATCCATTATTGGTCATATTTCCATGTTACATTTTACATTTAAATTCATTAATTGACATTTTAAACCATTATAACCCATGTCAGTTTATTAATTGTACATTATTTTGGAGTTTGAATGATTAACTGATCTCAAAGTGATTTACTTAATCATTGATTTATGTGGGTATTGAAATGATCTTGATATGGATCTTAATTTTCATAAGATTGAAAAATTAAATTACTCACCTTGTAAATAAAAATAAGTCCATATAACATAAATGAACATACAAATCCATTCTGAAACACATCCTGATATCTACAATTAGAACCAACTAATGTACCCAAAACATTTTCCTTCATGTTATCCCCATGTTATGACACCTAACACCTAATCCCTCTAATGTCCACACAAACTGACAAACACCTGGCCACCAAATGGTGTGAGACAAACACCTGGTGGGGGCCCCACTTGGTCATCCAAATGGTGAATTATGCCATTCTATGCCTTGCAAACAGTAGATCCAAATCAGATGGCTCCTGTAATCTTTTTTCCTGTCATGATTTTTCATACATGAAGTTGTGATGTGTCCAATGTACTAATCATATAATACTTATGTCCAGTATGCTATGCATTTCCAATGTGCTATATTTATCCATTAAGTGATCGCATTAGAGGGGTTCTACTGTATATCATTATGACTTCATTATTTCTCAGATGAATAATCATAAGATAAACGGTAATAACTAAAATGAGCATGACAGCTTGGATCCATTTGAAATGATGATCTGGATCCCAGCTGTTTGGCACCTGTTCATTAATTTCTGAATAGTTTGAATTCACTGGAAATAAAAAATTCTCCAGATCAAATTTTCAGCAGACATATTTGTTTTCAGTCTGATTAGGGTTTACCCGTTACTTCATGAATATTCATGGGCGGAATAATGACACTATTAAAAATTAATAACATGAACAATACAGAAACATTATCAATACAGGAATTTATTTTACCCTGGCAAAAATTGCAGATTCAGATTTGTATTATTTCATAAGCTAACAGAGCAGATCCTGATCAGACCAATGTACTAATCATATATGTCCAGTGTGCTATTTCCAATGTGCTATGTGTGTGAATTTCCTCTTCACTCTTCAATATGCCATTCTACGCCTTGCAAACAAAGTATACCTAAATCAGACAACTCCTGTAATACTTTTAATTTATATTTATGTTATCATTTTTCTTAGTTACATGAAGTTGTGATGTGTAAATCATATAATAACATGTCCAATGTACCATGTGTGTGAATTTAACCCTTTCCTATAAATGTGTTTTCATGCATTGGCAAACAGATTAGACCCAGATCAAAGGGCCCCTAGAGGAGCCATCTGATCTGGGTCTGCTCTGTTTGCTAATGGAATTTGATGTGTTTCTTTAGTTTCTAAATTGGGTGCATTTTTCCACCTTCCATATTTCATTATAACTTTTTAGCCCATGAATATTCAGTCATTTTAGTCATAAAGTTATTTCAGATATACATTATTTCCATTATAAATAGCTTTCTTAAGATGAAGGTGCTGGCATCTTAATATTCAATTTGACATTGGATAACAGCTTTAAATATTAACAGAATTATGATTATGTTAACTTATTGTTTGTATGGTATTTTTCATGATGAGTTATGTATGAAATAAAATTGGTGAAAAATTATTAGTTGTTATTTTATAGACAGTCTGTGCCCCATAACAGTTCTCTTCACACTTTCACACTCCAATGCTTATGATTGAATCCCATAAGAATTTTCACACCTTTTCACAGCTTGAGTAAATATTCTTGGTATGTACCATACAAAGAATTCAGTTTCAGTTATAAATAGGATAAGGATATAAGAATGCAATAAAGGTCAGAACTTAAATAAAAAGTGTCATTAATAAGTTTGATGTGAACTTTAACATGGATAATAAGTCAAATGGTTAGAATTTCAACAGAAATGAAGGTTAGACTTTCAACAGAAACGAAGGTTAGAATTTCAATAGAAATGGTCATTAAAAATGGATATAGGTCAACTTTTTGAAGTCAAAGTTCACAATCAAAGTCATTAATGTCATTATAAATCTCAATATAATCTATTAAACTGCTTTATAATGTAATAAAATAAATTTTTTTCATTGGGTACATCTTGACTTTATAGTGGGTACATCTTGACTTTAGAGTGGGTACATCTTGACCAAAAAAAAGTGGGTACATCTTGACTGTGGGTACATCTTGACCAGATCCCCTTTTGTAGTACGTCGCCATGTTGCCCCTTATCAAAGACCACCGCAGCATGCCCTAAATACCATGCTGTGTAATTGTGGCCCCAGTAAAAGGGATTAAATGGTCAACAAAATCAGCATGGTGTGTTATTTACCTTGGCATGTGTGTATTCCGTAACATAAACATTTGTGTATGCATATATGTCTCTGGTGTATTACACTGTCGTCATTACATGCTTTTTTCTTCACGGTCAGGTTCTACTAAATTTCTGTTGAAGACGATCTTATTTTCTGAGACTAAACATCTAGATAGTTACTTTATTAAATTAATTTAGGTTCTAAGTTTATTAATAGATGTCCACATGGCATAACTGTAATGAAAATGTGCTTTTATCAGAAAAAATAAAATTAAAAAAATTGGTTGCCTCAAACCACGGATTTTTCAAATGGTGAAATGTGTCAATTCATAGAGGCAAACACAAACAATGTTTTCCACAGACATTTGGTAACATATTCAAAAGGAATTGTGTTTGTATTGAGTATAGAATGTATGGATGTCAAATACACAAAATTTGGTGAGATAGGAAGCACTTTTCAAACCAAAAATGAAACTACAAAATGCAAAGATAGTGTACTAGTGTTTGGATAGTACCATATTTCGGACAGAAAGTGACAAATGTATTATGTTTATTTCAGAATATAAATTTCTGGATATATTTCATTACAAAAATGAATTAAAATAATAAAAACAATAATGTCAATAATAATATAAGAATGAGAATAATGTAAATAATGATAGTAAAAATAATAATAATAAACACATGTCAATCAATTGGCCAGTTAAAATAATAAACACAAGTCTATCCACTGGCCAGAATGGAATGGAATAGAAAGAAATGGTAATTAGAAGAGAGTATATGGAAATAGATAATAGCACACACACACACAAACAGAATAGAAATGAATAGTAATTAGAATAGATTATATGAGCACAGAATAGATAATGGAATAGAATGGAATGAAACACAAAGGAATTAGAATAGATAAGAGAATGGGATAGAATAGAAAGGAATGAGAAATAGAGTAGATGTTGATGGATGTAGAACAGAGAATAGTACAGAATAGAATAGAATAAGGAATAGGATATAAAATAGAATTAACACAAACTAAATTACACAGATGTAATTTGCTAGATAGGCAAAAAAATGCCCTAGTAATTAAAGTGGTTTGTCGCGCATAAAAGTGCTTTTATCATACCTCCTCCTTTCAAACCAGGTGTGTGTGTGTGTGTGTGTGTGTGTGGGGGGGGGGGGGGGGGGGGGGGGTTGTTCTTTTCTTGCAGATATTTATGTAATATAAATATAGGTCTCTGGCCTATCATACCATCAAATAACCATCCCCATAAATCTCCCTCTTTGACACCCAATCTCCCTCATTTGAAAAGCTAATCTCCCTCATTGCCTCGAAAAAATTATCACATGTATGAAGTTAGGGTAGAGAGCCCACTCTTAAAGGATGCCAAAGAGTGGGTCTCGGCGACTGTCGCTGGTAGTCTGTTCCAGAGTGGTATACAATGAGGAAAGAAGCAATACTTGAAGGAGTCAGAAGTGGTGGAGTAGGGTTGGAACCTGGTGTTGTGTTGAGATCTTGTCCTGGAGTGAGCTGGTATGAGATAGTCCTCCTTCCTGATGTTGACGAGATGATATATAATTTTGAAGAACATGGAGAGTTGGAGGTTCTCTCGGTGGGTTTCTAGGAAGTTCTATTCAAGTGAGGTCAACATGTCTGTCACACTATTAGTATTCACTATTGTGATACCTACTAGTGACGAAACATGCTGCCCTTCTCTGAACCATTTCCAGCTTGTTGACAACTAAAAATCTCGTCCCTGATGCAGAAAAATTGTGTCCGGGAAATCCCTGACCATGGGATAGCAGACATGGATATTATTAATACCCTTTATCTATTTATACACTTATCCTGTGTTCTTGCAGTATAGCTAATGGACCTTACTTTGAGTTACAGCTCATTGCGTAGAGAACTCACAGATAATCTCCCCCAGGGAGGAAAATATAAGTCACAAAAAAGAAGTTGCCGATGTAAAATTTCAAAACTAGATCCGTCTACCGATCAGGTAGATCCGTAGACCACCTCTGAAAACGGTAGAATTCACCTACCGTCGGTAGTTATCACATGTATGGAGCCTCAATATCAATATTATCATATAGAAAAAGACACACCAAGTTATGAAGTATGAACATGTTCCTATTAAAAGGACAAAGTATTCCGATAAAAAATTCATCATATTCAGTAAGCATATTCAATTTTATTCATGCTTTGAAAAGTTTACCTTCACATTCGTCTTTTGAATCTTCTATCATTGACTGCTTCATTTTTAAAACACTTATAATGAAGGTTTCACACTGTTAAACACTAGATTTTGCATAATAAGAAACATCTGAACGCACTGTTCAAACTAGCTGCGCCATTGCTCTTCTTTTTTTACGGAATGGCACATAATTAATACCATTGAGTGCCTGACAGGCGCATTCAAAAATCCAAAATTTGCTTTTTTAGTATTGTTGGTTCCGTCCTTTTGGTATCTAAACATATACACGTAGACTGGTACACAATCTATTTTGCTGTGTCTGCGTATACAGTACTTAGTAAAATTTCGATAACCATTCTGCATTAGCAATGCACTCAACTTTGTTAATAAACTAAATATAGAATCAAGCCAGCATTGCAAAGATGTTCAAATTCCAGACTATTTTTCGCCTCTTCATCTAAATATCAGTCAGTCAAATCAGAGACAAATTAAAATTCATCCACCCTCACAAATGACACTTGTGGTAATAGTTTCAATGTACCCAGTAAACAGTTGAGAAACCTTATTGCTGATTTTAAAAAATGCAAGGATGTTTCAGTCAAATGTGTATCTCTGTATTATTCTGAGACCAACTGCTGGCTCAACAATACAACGATAGAGAGTGTGCTGTATTTATTGGCGATGCTGCTTGAGGGCCGCTTTGGATGCCTCATGTCATTTTGCGCTTACGACTGGGTCGGGTAGGTGGTTCCAATGTATTTTTTTGTATCCAGTGCTATCCACAAAGAAAGAGTTGGTGTATACTGTTTAGTTTTTCCAGTTGGTATAATGAGGCTTCTGCTGTTGTTGCAAATGTGTTTATGTACAATATTGTGTGTTACATGGTCTTTATATGAACATGACCTGATCTGTCTTTTTGGTTTAGAGAATTTTACGAATTGATCAGTTGGTAGTGACTGGACCAACCCCTCAGCCACATTAGGATTAGACACAAGCTGATTCTGTGTTCCTCTAGAGTTTCTAACCCTAGGTTTGTTCTCATCTTGCAGATGGTGCCTGGTGTCCTACTTTTGTAGTCTTTAGTTATAAATTGGTAAGCAGCTGGAATCACATTGTTCATGCATGATTTTCTGTGTCTCTGAGGGGGGTATTCCCCAAATAATAGGGTATAAACAATCGATGCGGTTTGCAAATAAACACAAGAAACTCAATGAGAGAGCAGTAAATTATGGATAACCTTCGCGATCCTGTCAACATTTCATGGGTTCTGTCATGGCCAAAATTTCTTTGTTTATATACATTATAGAAATAACCTAATTGATATTCTTGATATCATTATTTTATGTAAATACATGTATTCATGAAGTAAAGCTTTAAAACTTTGGTTCTTGACTCTTGCATTAAAAGTTGTATTGAACTTATGTTTGCCCCCAGTTAACTAGGAAAATGGACTGTTTAAGGCTTCATCAGTGGTCATTATTTCTCAGACAAGTGCAAAAATGCAGTTTTCAATTCAGTATCGAAAATGCAAGCGAATGGACCCAACTCTCTACAAATACTGTTATGCATTATAGTTTTTACTGAAATACAATGTCTGATAATAGTGATTCAGTATTACTTTGATTTGCAAAATTTCAGAGCTGCAGTTGATGCAGTCAGGAAGCTGGATGAAGGTTTGAAGAAAAAGAAAGCATACAGAGAAGTCTTCCACCAAGATGCTGTCGGACTCAGATACAAGTAAGTCTTTGCCTTTAAGTGGTCAGCACATTCTCAGAATCTCTTGACGATTCAAGACAACGCATTGTTTTGCTTATTTCTCAGTTTCCACCAGCATGGTAAAAGCTAGGAATTGAGCAGACATGTTTAACCCATTCCCTCATTGGCTCTTTTATGACCTAACCACTTTGAATAAATCCATCAAAAAGGAGCATTTACTAGAGAAAAGGAAAATTTTAGAATTGGTTAGGTTTGAAACCATTGAGATAAATAAAGCATTTGCTCCTATGGAACAAATGCTCTACTTATCACAATGGTTTCAAAAAGTAGTTTTTACGGAGGTGTCAAAAGGCGTCAATATGAGTGAATGGGTCAAATATCTTTGAACATACAGCCTTATAACAAAGCTGTAAAAAAGAGGCTTAGTTAACCCATTGCCTCAGGACTATTTGTGAATATTAATTATTTGATATTGCCTTATACAACACAGGAATGTGTGACCAGAGCTGAAACTGGTAATCAAATCTATATTATTCCATAACCCATAACTCGCTAAATAGGCCTTTCCATGCCTTTGCAAACAGAGAAGACCCAGATCAGACGGCTCCTATAGGAGCCGTCTGATCAGGGTCTGCTCTGTTTGCTATGATATAATATAGATATGATTCTACAGTTTATGCCTAGGCCAAACAATCCCATGTCCATGTGTTATATAACAGTTAATCTAATTAATATTCATTCTGTCATTATTTCTTCCATGAATAAAGTAAAGGATTAAGCAAACATACTGATCAGATGACCCCTACAGAAAGTCTATCAAGTAAAGCTTTAGGTAAAATATTTCTTTTTATTTGTCCGCCAAACCCTGTCTTGTTGCTACTTATGAGGTTGCCTTATAGAGATGATTCTAATGAGATTCAACAACAAGATAGGGTTTAGCTGAGAAATAAAAGAGTTTGATAGATAAGTAGGCATCTACAGGTCTGTTCTAATTTGTTCATGAACTCACAACAAGGACTAGAACACAAGACAAAAACTTAACACTTGTATCCATCAGGTTGCTACAACCCTTTGAGAAACTGTGAGATGAAGGTAAAATAATGCATTATACAAATTTAACCCTTTCCCTTTTGAATACATGTAGTCTTGTACGAAATGATGATATCATGAATCTTAATTACATTTACTTTTATAATGGTATATGAACACATGCCATGCAGAAACTATAGATTTATATGATACCATAAGCAAACAGAGCACTGTGTTTCTGGTAAGTACTCTGGATCTAAGACGCTGGCCAATCAGTAAATACAGAACCTGTCCTAAGTGACCATTTATTAATTGGACATAGGAGTCTTAAAAGCAGGTGGTTACCTTACAGGTCCAAAATTAGATTCGTTTTTAAGCTTTTACTCCATGAATATTCCTGTCAGAAATAATGACTGTATGAATATTCCTGTCAGAAATAATGACTGTATGAATATTCCTGTCAGAAATAATGACTGTATGAATATTCCTGTCAGAAATAATGACTGTATGAATATATCTGTCAGAAATAATGACTGTATGAATATTGATGAGCTGAAGCTTAAACCCTTTACTCCATAAATACGCCTTGTCACGTCTTTGCAAACAGAGTAGACTCACATCAGATTGTTCCTGTAGGAGCCATCCGATCATGGTCTCCACTGTTTGCTTATGATATGATGTAGTTATGATTCTGCAGTTTCTGTGATTGCCAAAAAGTCATGTGTCCATGTGCTATCATTAAAACAATTAATCTAATTAATATGCATGATGCCATTGTTTCTTGCATGAATATTTATGCAATAAAGGGTTAAACTGGCATCACAGACAAGGGATGTTTTGCCATGGTAGAAAGTGTAGAAATAATTTTATGTTATTTCATACAGAGCAGACCCTGATCAGATGGCTCCTACAGGGGCCATCTTGTCTGGGTCTTCTCTGTTTGCAAAGTTGGCGAAAAGCAATTGTATGAAGTAATGGGTTAATGGTCCCTTAATAATAGTACAGTTTATAATGTGGTTTCTGAAATGAGAAGTGATACAACAGTGTTTGCAAATCTTATAGCAGCAGTATGATTAGTATACATTGGCTGGTATGTGTTTCAGACTTCGGGAGTACTGTGAGAGGCTTATGTTCTACAACCCTCTCTACTATGGCAGGAAAGCTGAGGAAGTTCTGTGGAGAAAAGTCTTCTATGACATTATTCAGCTGATAAAGAAGAATAGGAGGGTATATGTTAACCTTTTCCTGATGGAGACACTTTTTCAATGCCTTTGCAAACAGAGGAGATCCAGATCAGATGACTCCTATAAGGGACTAACTAATCAGATCTGCTCTGTTTCTTTATGAATAATATAGATCTGATTCTACAGTCTCTTCCATAGTCCAAAAATTTCTATGTGTATACACAATTATAAAAAATTATCTAATTGATATTCATAATGTTGTTATTTTTTGTATGAATATTCAAGAAGCAAAGAGTTAAGGTTTTGGACTATTTTCACTCTACAGTGAAGAGTTAGTTGAATTTGACTAGACTATAGATGGGAAAATAAATGAGTTGCATTTGACTATAGATGGGAAAATAAATGAGTTGATGGATGATGAGTTTATGATGAGATATGATGAGTTTAGATCAATGACATGTCATCTCAAGCTGAAAACGGCTGATAATAAATCACTTTTTTATTTATGCAACTTTACATTACATTGTCTGTTTTTAGTTTATGGAATTATTTCATTTCTGATGTGATGTTCTCATTTTCATGAACATGTATATTATAGTGATTATCTACTTATGTCCTTGTAGATGTACTTTGCATTGTTAGCAATGTCCACTATTTGTCTGTAATTAGCATGTGAGGTCAGGCAGTTCTCTGGAGACAGCCTACAGGACACACCTGTCATCAGCGACTGGTTACTACTACCACTTGATGTTCAAGCTCCAAAGAGACTTCAGCCTAAACCTGGACAGCAAAATTGACTTTCCACTACTGCCAGATAATAATCCAGGTACACTCTCACAGAACTTTAATCCATTCCCTCATATTGACACCTTTTGACGCCTCTGTAAAAGTCACTTTCTGAAACCATTGTGATAAATAAGAGTATTTGCTCCTATGGAGCAAATGCTCTATTTATCACAATTGTTTCAAAACTACACAATTCTAAAATTTACCTTTTTGCTAGGATATGCTCCTTTTTGGTAGATTAATTCAAAGAGGTTGGATCTAAAAATAGCCTATGAGGTAATGGGTTAAATATATACATAATAACATGCAGTAAAATCTGTCTACAATGACCACCCTAACAAGTCTAATTCTGGGGTTAAAACAAGTGGTAGATTAACACAGCACAAAATTTATGCAGAAAGCTCTACTAGCTTTCTGCATTACTTTGGTCCTGCATTATGCAACCACCTGCTGTCATAGACCTCCATGTTTGTTCATTATGTGGTTGCTATATGCAGGTTCTACTGTATTCATCTCTGGTGAATTCTGTCTTGTTGGTAACTCTGTAAAGGCAATTGTAATGAGGTCTAAGAAGATAGAGTTTACGGAGAATAATGTTGAATTAAAATAAAAAAAATATTGAATAAAGAAATATAGGTTGTTCAAAATGCACACTGACAGCAATGCAGAAAGCTTACATGTAAGCTTTCTATCTTGTTTCATTCTGCATTAAGCAGCTCCTTTTAGAAAAAAATTGGGTTGGGGGGGGGGGGGGGGGTGTAGAAATTGTATGTTGTATGGTATGGTCAATATGGGTAGCCTGAATGTCAGTTTTTTTCTCATGACAGCATTCAAGTCTGATATTGAAAAATATGAAATTTAATTATTTGCTTACTTTTAATACTGAATTAGTACATACAAACTGATTTTAAGAATGCATTCATTTGTCACATAAAACATTTATATGAAGGAAAGGGTTATTCAGTGAGGTCCAATACATGAGTATGTTCATATTTCTATATATATATTTGTATATTGATGATAATTCATCAACACATACTCAGCACTTAACCCTTTCCCTGTTCTATGCTTATTCTAAATTTCAATACCTACTGAATATTCATGAAAAAATAGGTGTAATGAAATATGGAAGGTGGAACACTGTAGCCATTTTAGAAACAAAAGGCATTGATCTATCAAACTCCATAAGCAAACAGAGCAGACCTTGATCAGACCTGGGTCTACTCTGTTTGCAAATGCATGAAACTGGGTTTATATGAAGGAAAGGGTTTAAGAAGACTTGACTTAAGAATATTCTAAATCATATTCACTTGAGTATTTGCTTATGAAATTACAACAGATCTGACTTTACAGTTTTTTCAAATACCAAAATACCCTGCGTACATATGTCATTATGAAATTCAGCTAATAAATATTCACAATGTCATTATTTCTTACATGAATATTCATTAGGGAAAGAGCTGATAAATTCTTGCATTAAATTGTATGAATTAAGGAATGTATCGTACACTCACCTTCTATCGAACCTCACCTGTTTATCGAACCTTTCATTTTTTAGTGTTTTGTACAAGTGCATAATACATCATAAATTCATGAGTACCGTTGCTTTGTCTGTAAACAACGCCTCGTAGCTTTAAAAACGAAATATACATCAAAAACAGGTCAATACAGTTTATTTTTCCTTCAACTATGCTAAACATGAGAAAACTCTTAATACGTTATAGAATATTAACATGAATTGAAAAGTGTACCACATTAAAAATGTTTGACAGCTCTGGCCCCTTCAGCTTATGCAAAGGTCGCGTGTCCATGATGAAATCACGTGACTATGAGTATTATGTTACAGTAAACAGTTTCTAAAATAAAGGTTCGATAAGCAGGTGATGTTTTTCTGGCAGCCATTTTTGTTTTTGTTATGCGGGTGGTGGGGAACACTGGATTGTTTGGGGATAAATAGATGAGGATAAAAATATTTAATTGTTTCAAGGTATGTATAAAAGATTATTTTGAACTGCAGATGTATTTTTTTCTTCAATATTCACAATAAACGTTTTCTGTTACTGGTCAAAGGTTAAGAGGTTCGATAGACGGTAAGGCCATGCTATTGGTATGTAAATAGGAAAACCAATTTTTAACATATAAGGAAACAGATCAGACCATGATCAGACAGCTCCTACAGGAGCTGTCTGATCTGGTTCTACTGTTTGTAAATGCGTAGAAAGGCAGTGTTATAGAGTAACGGTTCATAGATATACATGTACAGTAAACCCCCTCTATAACGACCACTGAATAACCTCAAGCAGTGTGTGTTAAAGGCAGGTGGATGCTTAAAGCAAGGTGAAAGTAAAACAGAACGCTCCGATAGGAGCATTCTGTTTTACTTTCACCTTGCTTTAAGCAACCACCTGCCCAAAATACCAACTAATGAACACAATTTAGTGGTTGTTATAGAGAGGTTTTACTGTATTGAGAGAATATTCTAAGTCTCAAGCATGAGAAACTGTTGGATAATTAAAGGTGTTGGTTTTCCAGGTCGCTACAACAAGTTGTACAGGAAGAAGGAGGTGACACCAGCCACAGTAGAGTGGGCTATCAAGGCTGTACACAGATGTCTTATCTGTCTCGGAGATATAGGTAAAGGTTTCACCAAGATCATTACAGACAGTGTAGACACAGATAAGGCTTATTGCATTGGGTTTGAAGAAATATTGTTGACTCTTGACAAGTGACTTAACCCTTTACTCCATAAATAGGCCTTTCTACGCCATTGCAAACAGCATAGACCCAGATCAGATGGCTCCCATAAGAGCTGTCTGATCAGGGTCTGCCCTGTTTAGGATATAATATAGATATGATTCTACAGTTTCTGTCATGGACAAAAATTCCTGTGTCCATGTGCTATTATAGCAAATTAATCTAATTCATATTTATGACATCATTATATCTTACATGACTATTCATGGAGTAAATGGTTAAAGTACCAACTGATATTGGTCTGCACTGTTTGCATTGTCACTCCGTTTTCGTAAGCAGGAATCTAGGAAAACTTTTTTCTCTGCTAAACTTTATGTTGTTGTTACTCGTTAGATTAATTTCAATGGAATAATTTGACATCCTTGTATGCCTCTTATTATTGTAAAGCTGCTTAAGCTAAAACATTTTTAATAACTGCATATGAATAAAGGCATTTTGGTCATGGCAGAAACACTAGAATATGACCTATGTATTTCCATAAGCAAACAGGGCAGACCCTGATCAGACAGTTCCTACTGGAGTTGTCTGGTCTGGGTCTTCTCAGTTTACTATTGCGTAAATATGTATCTTTATCAAGTACAATGTTATAGGGGTTTCAATCAACATTCACAGAACTAGATAGTGTGTCTTACAAAAAGTATTGCAGACCAAACATCAAGACTACAATGCCTTTTAATGCCTTTTAAAACTCATTTAACTTTTCCATTTTTTGTAACTTTGGCTTTGACCTGTACATTTTTAGATAATCTTTTGTACAGCTCGCTATCAGCAGGACTTTGACTCTGGTATGAGTGCTGTCACAGCAGAGAGGTTCTACCAGCAAGCACTGATGCTCTTCCCAGAAGTTGGTAGGTTCAGTTTTAAACCTTTATTCCTTAGATACGCCTTTTGATACCTTGGTAAACAGAGTAGACTCTTGTAGATGTTGGCAATTACAGAAGCCCTAAATGAGATCAGTATTCATAAGCAGACAGATCAGATCCTAATCAGATGTCTCTTACAGATCTGGGTCTACTCTGTTTGTGAATTCATCATATGGCATCTCTATCAGATAAATGGTTCATTTGTGTGGTGTTTTATAATGTTAGTGAAATAAACAACCTTTTCTTTTACAATTGTGACTGATGACAGGTACAGTAAAACCTCTCTATAACGACCACTAAATTACATCAAGTATTTTGTTTTAAAGGCAGGAGGATTCTTAAAGAGAGGTTTTACTGTATTTGCAATTTAACCCTTTACTTCATGCCTTTGAAAACAGAGTAGACTCAGATCAGATGGCTCATGTCTGATCAGGGTCTGCTCTATTTGCTCATGGAGTAATACATTTTCTGCTGTAGTATCCCCATGTAATGCCATTATAAAAATTCAGGTAATTAATATTCATGAAGGTTACATGGAATTAATTTTGAAGTGTTGATATGGTTGATATCCCCTCACAAGTGCTCGTCAGAATAGGTGATGTTTTTGCCAATATACGGCAAATTGTACTGAATAACTGGGTTAAAATACTGGAAATGTTAACGAAGTTCAAGGGTCAATAACTTTGAAGTGCTTTTTAACTAAAATGTACAATATATGTTACACACATCTACAATCCGGGGTGATATAATGTACCAAAGTTCATCAATGTATGAAGAAGTTGCCATGCAAAATTGTATGCTATGAAGACTAAAGACTAAGTGACATAGATGACTCCTATATTCTGCACAACAAACTTGTTTGGTCGGGGTATAATAAAATTGTGATATATACAGTTCAACTTCGATATCTCAAACTCGGATAACTCAAACTTCTGGATAACTTGAACTAAAATTTTGGTCGTTCCTAAATTTACTATACAGAATAACTGAGTTGTAAGATGTATCACTACACATGTCTAGAAACACATGTGACAGCTTAATGCATGTCGAAAGTAATGCTGAAAGCTCCTACAGGAGCTTTCAGCATTACTTTAGACCTGCATTAAACTGTGATCTTGAGAAATTGTCCAGATTAGACATCGGATGGCTCAAACTTCTGTTATCTCGAAGTAATTGAAGTTTGAGATATTGAAGTTCAGCTGTACATGTATTTGTTGATTGCCTAAGCTGCAAATATTTGTTGTCAGATCAGGAAGCATTTCATTATAAAAAACATTATTGAGGCTGCACTATATATGCATTTCCATATTGCTGCAGGCATGCCCCACAACCAGTTAGGTACGCTTGCCTCCTCCCGCTACTTCCACTGTGAGGCTGCCTATCATTACATCAGATGGTAAGTATAGTAGCCAGTCAGCTGTATATCTTGTTTAACCCTTTACCTCATGAATATTCATTTAACACTTTAATCCAAAATTACGCCTTTCTGTATAGTAAAAGGCATTTGTGAATCAATAATGGTTTACATCACCACACGTAACTTGTTGTTCACCACAAAATGTTATTGTGAAGCAGAGGTCCAGATAAGATGTGTAAATTTAAACATTTTCAAGAATAGCTCCTTTATTTCTCCACCAAACCGTATACTGTGACCACTCTTTAGAATCCTCTCTTTGAGACGACTTAAAGAGTGGTCACAGTATAGAGTTTGGTGGAGAAACGACAATTTTAGGTTTTGGGTACGCTCCTTTATCTGTAGCTCTGTGAACACATATAGAACCAATTGGAAATCATTATCTAACTCTGGCAAGATGATCGGACCAGATGTATCTAGTGGAAAAATATGAAAGAATTCTTTAACATTTCGTTGTGACACTGGTATAAGACTATGCCAGTCTGTGACCCAAGTGGTCTACAGAAATAGAGAATATTAAAAATAGGAAGATTTAAGATAAATGTGTCGAAAGTTTGGCAACATTTGCAACAGAAACAGCTAACATACCTCCCAACAGAGTGACTTAAATTCTTTCACAAATACATACAACATGGCCACATCCTACTTCTTTTCGTTAAACAAGCTACACATGAACAATTTTGCTGCATTGTACAGACTTCTAGAGTGTATCATTTATAAACATAATACCTTTAACCCATGTCCTCATAGGCTATTTTTAGATCCAACCACCTTGAATAAATCTACCAAAAAGGAGCATTAACTAGAGAAAAGGAAAATGTTAGAATTTTGTAGTTTGAAACCATTGTGATAAATAGAGCATTTGCTCCTATAGGAGCAAATGCTCTATTTATCGCAATAGTTTCACAAAGTGACTTCTACAGAGTCGCCAAAAGTCGTCAATATGAGGGAAAGGGTTAAGAAGTGAACAGTTTAGGTAAAGAAATGAAACATCTGAATCATTTATAAAGTATTTCAGAGCAATAATTTTGTACTAGGATTATGCTTTTTGCAGTATGGCCAGTGAGACAGGATTTGAAGGTGCTGAGGGAAATCTAAAGAGGCTTTTTGAGAAAAACGTGAAGAAGTATACAGACATACTGCAGAACACGGCCAAACCCTCAAGCAACCCGCAGGAACAGTGGTATGTGGTTTTTGAATTGTACTAACCCTGTACTCCATAAATACGCCTTTCTATGCCTTTGCAAACAGAGTACACCCAGACCAGATAGATATATTTCGATAGTTTCTGCCATGACAAAAACTCCTGTGTCCCGGTGCTATTATAGCAATCAATCTAACTGATATTCATTATGTCATTATTTCTAACATGAATATTCACGGAGAAAAGGGTTAAATTTTCTCTCATTTATCCCTTTTAGTTTACTCCACAGTTATGCCTTTTAAACCTTACCTTGATGAATATTCAAGTAAAATGAGACGTAATGAATGTTTATTAGCTGAATTTTTAGTCCCCTACTGGCAACACCCAAAGGGACTATAGGTATGCACTCCTTCCTTCAGTCACACTTCAGTTCTCTCGTTGTTTTCTAAACACTTGCAGATATTGCAGTTTCATTTGGAATGTGGCTTTGTTATAATGAGTTACAGATCGAGTTTTAATTGTGTTGCGCTACATTGATTTTAAATGGAATTGCAGCAGTTGGACTTAGACATTTCAGCGTAACAAAATATTAAATATTAATAATTTTTTTATTATTTGGAAATACATTACATTTATATCATTTATAGTCAGCTGTAAATCCCCAAACTATTCACTTTTCCAAGCTGGTATGACACATTGTAATGCAAAAGCAGTACTCTCAGAATGCTTGTTATATTGGCATATGTACACAGGCTTTTTCGTATTGATTGACACTGTAGAGTAGATTTATTACAATTTCACAAGCAAACAGGGCAGACCTTGATCAGATGGCTACTGTAGGAGTTGTCTGATCTAGGTCTACTCTGTTTGCAAAGGCAAGACAAGAAAAAGCATTTATATTAGGGGAAGGGTTAATGCCTTTTTAAATAGGGTAGACCCAGATCAGCTGGCTCCTGTAGAAGTTGTCTGACAAGGGGTTGCTCCGTTTGCTTATGACATAATACAGGTCTCATTCTAAAGTTTCTTTCATGACCAAAATTTCCTTTGTTCATATGTCATTATAATTCACCTAATTAATATTCATAATGTCATTATTTCTTGTATGAATATTCATGAAGCAAAAGGATAAAAATTAACCCATGATGGATACTTGACCAGTTGTTCTTTTATCTGTAATGATTATCTAAAATCTCGTTTGTATTGTAATTTAATTTCTTTTATGCAGGCACTTCAATGGTTGAAAATGTTTAAAGATGCATTGCCAGACAGCACCAGATCAGAATATTGCTTAACTCTTTGCATACTAAGTTTTTGTCATATTTAGATTGTTTAAAGTAATTTCTCTCCAAAAATACAGAGTATCAAACAGCTTAGATTCTGACAAGTGGGCATCTCATTGGGATTTTGATTTAATTGCTTGTCAAGAATACTTTGATCAGAGTGGGAGTTATGTATTTTCTTTACAGCTGTACTCTGTTAGCTTACGGCTTATATGGAAAGATGGCCCCTCTCTGTATTTTCTATTCAATTCCAAAGTTGGTTATATAAAGAAGGATAGTTTGATTTCATCTTCAAAGTTGGACTAAGCAATTGGTGCAAAGAAAAACTGCACCAATATTGGAAATAGAACATGTATAGAGCTTTATATAAGAAAGATATGTAGGAATTACGGGTATAACATTATTTATTTGTCTCTACCAAACCTACCTGATTTTGAAGACATCTATCTTTGTACATAAAGTGGTGCCATTAGTGGGGTTTCACTGTAGATAGAGTTTGCTACGAAAAACAGACTTGTGTTTCTTATATATAACTCTCATTCAAGCTCTTATTTGTGACGAGGGGTACAATTATTTTTCAGTTATCTTGATCTGAAAGGCTTCTTTGTGAGGTTGCTTCATTTACTGAAGATCTTCTTTGAGCCACCAAGAAGGTAAGTAAATAAATATTGAATAATTAGTATTAGATGCAAGTATTACTACTTATGTTAATTTCTCCTTCAATATTCACTTCTCACAGTTTGTAATTGCCCAAATTTAGAAACATTCTAAGGTCTGAAATGTAGATTCTCTCCACCACAGAATGCAAAACATTTTGTAGTTTGCCATTATGCAAGTATTTAGCATGAACATAAAACTTAATATAGCGTGTACAAAGAACTGCAGGCATGTTTTTGCAGTATAGTTACCTATACTTTAATGAAATTTCTATGTTATAACTGAAGATTTTATGAATTGATAAATTTCAGTATTGGTCTCATGATTACTATTGCAAACAGTTTGGATCTAGATCAAACACTGAATAACTTGGCATCTACTCAGGAACTAGATATGGCTTTATATGGCTTAATATGAAACAATCAAACAAATTGTAGGATCTGGGTCTACTCTTTTTGATAGGGCTCTAAAAGGCGTATCTATGAGATAAAGGGTTAAACGTGCTATAAATGAAATGACTGTCTTCAGTATCATTTTTTTGTTTTACAGACAGGATCATGAGGAAATACAAGAGTGCTGCCAGCTGACCCTACAAACCTTCAATCAGTGTATGTTTTATGAGCCGGTCAGCTATAGCGATGACCTGTCAGAGGAAAATGTGCACTACCTGGAGGATGACATGGTGTTCAAGATTGTCATCATATGTATGGCAACTGTCAGCATACTCCAGAAAAGAGGTAAAGTCTCAGGAATACATTGGTTGTAACTACAGTAAAATATGTTAATAACAGCTACTACTAACTGAATGAAAATGGGAATCTTAAAAAACATGTGGTTTCTTAACCCTTTATGTCGTAGAGACTCCTTTTGGCACGATTGCATAGTGTAGACCCATGGTTAAAATATGCCATTAAAAATGGGTCATTTTATACACTAAATAACATTCACTCATTTCTGATGTTGTTTGTTTAAACAATTTGAATCATAATCTTACACAAGTGATTGTTCACCCACAAAACACTGATTTACCTGTGCCATGATCACTGGGTGTACATTGCCGGTGTCGGATCAAAACGTCCTGAGAAGTGTGACTTTGATACAAACACCAATAATTACATGCAAACAGACACTTTGTGGATGGAAAATGACTTCTACTTACACAAAACATAGTTCAGATTGTTTTAAAAACTTATATTTATATAGAATACAGTAGAACCCCTCTAATGCGACCACTTAAAACATGGGTGTCTTTATAACCAGGTGGTTGCTTAATGCAGGGAAAAAGTAATGCAGAAAGCTCCTCTGCATTACTTTTGTCCTGCATCTAGCACCCAGAATTATACCTCTTTTAGGTGGTCGCATATATAGGTGATAAATATTTATCTCAATGGTTTCACAAAATGACTTTTCAAGAGGTGTCAGTATGAGGGGATGTTTTTAATGGTTGCCCATGATGGGTTTTACTGTACTGGTACTGTAGAGCAAACTTTCGTCAACAGAAAATGCTGTCTGCTTTAATGGATAAAGGTGATCTTTTTTCCCCTCCATTTCAGAAAGAACAACTTATAGCGTGTCAGAACAGTTTGGATCGTGATGAGAGGTGGAGTTACTTGGATACTCCTCTCGGTCCAAACTGTTTACAAATTTGTCTGCAGTAGACTGAAGATTAACCCTTTCCTCCATCAATACGCCTTTCTATGCCTCTGCAATTGTCACTTCTTGAAACCATTGTGGTAAATAGAGCATTTGCTCCATAGGAGCAAACGCTCTATTTATCACAATTCAAAGAGGTAGGATAAAAAAATAGCCTATGAGGGAATGGGTTAAAGGATTGCAGTCTGGTTCATTGCTCAAAATAGATATTCATTCTATTTTAACACAGTAAGAGTGTCAGGCAGTTTGAATGCCAGTGACAAAATCGTGATAATTTCTGCAGTTTTACTGTCAGAGTAACTTGTCATCTCATCATGATCCAAATAGAAGTTATGACTGATTTCTGTAAAAAAAAACCCAGTAAAAATCAATTTTGAGAATATTAATACATCAATAAGTAAATTTTGAAAAAGGGGAAATCACTAAGATAGCAGAGTTATAACTGAATATTCATGAAGTAAAGGGTTAATATGTTGGGGCTTTTTAGGTTCCACATGTTTTGCAAATTATATACAGAATATAAGTACAGATAAATACAGTCTGTGCAACAGATAATGGTGTGTACTCAAATACTAAACTCAATATTTCTCCACCAAACACTATTCTGTAAATACCTGTAGAATTGTCTTGAAGAGACAATTTTAAAGAGTGGTCACAACATAGGGTTTGGTGGAGTAATAAAAGAAATATTGTTGGAAATGTTTTATGTACCTTATCTTGGCTTCTGATAAGAGTAACTGTACTGTTTGTTTTCTAGGATCCAAGAAGGTGACTGCAGCCACTGCGTTTCTACTGGCCCTGTTTTCTCATGTACTGAACCATCTGGTCATACGTCTACAGGGAGCCCTGTATGAGAAAGAAAATCCAAACAAAATTCTTCAGTCAACGTCGAACCAGTATGGTGAGCTTGTGACATTTCAGAATTTTACATGTAGATATAGGACAGATTTAATTCAATTTTCAGGCAAATTAGACTTTAACATTTATCCTGCTAAGGATTACCTGACTGGTAACCATATGTCAAACAGCTTGGACCAAGATGAGACACTTAGTAACTCAATGTCTCATAAGGATCCAGGTTGTCTGATGAATAGTTTCCACTGAAAAAGGCAATCAGAGTGTCTCAGAGCTACCCAAATATTAAACTCATCATTTCTCCACCAAACCCTATACTGTGACCACTCTTTAGAATCGTCTCAAGGAGACGATTCTAAAGAGTGGTCACAGTATAGGGTTTGATGGAGAAATAAAGAAGCTAGTCTTGAAAATGATTTAGTTTACACATCTTATCTGGAGCTCTGGTGTCTAATAGTTTGAATTCTAAAAATACAATTGGCCCATTTACTAAAGATCGTTCAACCAAAATTATGGTAAGTCCAAAGTTTACGACAATCACTACTACTCATGAGGATAGTCAAACTTATCACATATTCCCTTGTGCAGCATTAAAGGTTATTGTAAAGGCTAAAGGCATTATATATTAGAACTTTAATAATTTCAGTCCTTGGATCTTTAGTAAAACAGGCCCCAGGTCATTTCACATCTAATCTGGATTTAGATTGAGTGCAAAGGGCATAGTGAATTTGCTCCCTAGGTTGTAATTAGGAATAGAGTTGAAAAAAATTGTATTTTATTCATGACAAAATGTTATAAATATCAATATTTCTTTTGTTGCTTTTATAGCAGGTGAATGTAATGGTGATGACTCTGAGAGTGACAGAAGCTCGCTGGAAGATGTACCGCTGAAGAACGGGCATGTCAAACATGCAAGGCATCCAGAAAACAAGGACAGAGATGGCAGCAGTAAGCCAAAGCAGCAACAGAAGGTAGACACTGCAGTACTAGTGATTGTAAGATAAATGTCTTTGGCAGATGATAGTTAAACGCTTGTCAAAATAGTTAGGTTAGGCATTGTATCATCCTCATTTTGACTGGACAAGACCCAAATGACTGTTTAACCCTTTACTCCATGAATATTCATGTAAGAAATAATGACATCATGAATATTGATTGGATTAAATTTTACTGTCGCACTTGAACACTGGAATTTTTGGCCATGGCAGAGACTAGAATCATATCTACAGCATTTCATAAGCAAACAGAGCAGATCCAGATCAGACAGCTCCTACAGGAGCTGTCTGATCTGGGTCTTCTCTGTTTACAAAGAAGTAGAAAGGCGTATTTATGGAAGGGTTAAGACAAAATATTATACTGTTGCATTGAAACATTGTACATATGTTTATAATTATAATATTGTTTAATAACTTGATGTACACAGTACAGGTAGCTACCATCTCTGCCCTTTCACTACTATATTTCCTCATTGCAGAAGTATGTCTCATCTGGATCCAAACTGTTTGCAAAAGATCATAAATTGGTCTATAGTGTTGAAAGGATTAACAATTTGGTAAAATGTTCAATTGTTGAAGAGTCAATTGTTGTTATACCAATGCAGTTAACCTTTTACTCCATAGAGATGCCTTTGATACCATTGCAAACGGAGTAGAGCCAGATCATACAGCTGATGTAGGAGCCTTCTGAATCTGCTCTGTTTGCTAATGGAATAATGTAAATCTGATCATACAGTTTTTATCAGGGCCAAAAAATCCCTTATTTATATGTCACTTCAAAATTTCAAGTACAAATGTTTGTGCTATCATTATTTCTTGTATGAATATTCATGAAGTCAAGGTTTAATTTTAAAAATACTTGAAAGTTACCAATAATTTTAATGTATCTGTTTTTTCACAGAAACAAAAGTCCAAGTTGAGAAATTTCCGACGCAAAAGGGTGAGGGACAGGATGGATGACAGTGAGGACTCGGATCTCTCAGAGTTGTCTGACCTAAGTGAAGGTGAGATTCAGTCTGCATTATACCCTATAATGGTAAAGTGCAATCTGTATTGTACCCTATCTAAAGTGTGAAGGTAAAGTACAGTCTGTATTATACCCTATCTAAAGTGTGAAGGTAAAGTACAGTCTGTATAATACCCTATCTAAAGTGGGAAGGTAAAGTACAGTCTGTATTGTACCCTATCTAAAGTGTGAAGGTAAAGTGCAATCTGTATTGTACCCTATCTAAAGTGTGATGGTAAAGTGCAGTCTGTATTATACCCTATCTAAAGTGTGAAGGTAAAGTACAGTCTGTATTATACCCTATCTAAAGTGTGAAGGTAAAGTACAGTCTGTATTATACCCTATCTAAAGTGTGAAGGTAAAGTACAGTCTGTATTATACCCTATCTAAAGTGTGAAGGTAAAGTACAGTCTGTATTATACCCTGTCTAAAGTGTGAAGGTAAAGTACAGTCTGTATTATACCCTGTCTAAAGTGTGAAGGTAAAGTACAGTCTGTATTATACCCTATCTAAAGTGTGAAGGTAAAGTACAGTCTGTATTTTACCCTGTCTAAAGTGTGAAGGTAAAGTACAGTCTATTATACCCAAGCTAAAGTTTGAAGGTGAGGTACAGTCTGCATTATACACAGACTTAAGTGTGAAGGTGATGTAAAGTATGCATTTTACTAAAATTAAAGTGTGAATGTAAAGCAAGTGTGAAGGCGAGGTACAATCTGCATTATACTGAAGCTAAAGCGTGAAAGTGAGATACAGTCTGCATTATATCCAAGCTGAAGTGTGAAGGTGAGATACAGTCTGCATTATACCCAAGCTAAAGCGTGAAGGTGGGATACAGTCTGCATTATATCCAAGCTGAAGTATGAAGGTGGGATACAGTCTGCATTATACCCAAGCTGAAGTGTGAAGGTGGGATACAGTCTGCATTATATCCAAGCTAAAGCGTGAAGGTGGGATACAGTCTGCATTATACCCAAGCTGAAGTGTGAAGGTGGGATACAGTCTGCATTATACCCAAGCTGAAGTGTGAAGGTGGGATACAGTCTGCATTATATCCTTGCTAAAGTGTGATGGTAAGGTAGTCTGCATAATACCCAACCTAATGTTTGAAGGTGAGGTAGAGTATGATTTATAATCAAGTTAAATGTGTGAAGTTGAGGTACAGTGTGCATTATACCCATGCTGAAGTGTGAAAGTGAGGTACAATCAGCATTATACCTTAGCTAAAGTTGAAGTTGAGGTACAGTCTGCATTATATTAAAGCTAAAGTGTGAAGGTAAAATACAGTGCATTATGTCGTAGCTAAAGTGTGATGGTAAAGTAGTCTGCATTTTACCCTAGCTAAAGTGTGAAGGTTAATTAGAGTCTGTATTGCTTGTATGTTCTAGCTGATGTGTGAAGGTGAAGTAAGTGTTTTATAAAGTGTGAAATTACAATAAGTGTGAAGGTGATGTAGAGTCTGCATCATACCCAAGCTAAAGTGTGAAGGCGAGGTACAGTCTGTAGTACATGTATGTCCTACCTAATGGTTGAAGGTGAAGTAATTATGAAGTTTAAGTACAGTCTGCATAAAATACATGTTAACGTGTGATGGTGAGGTCCAATCTGCAGTATACATAGTCTAAATTGTAGAGGTGATGTTAGTGTCAGTAAATCACAGTCTGCAATATACCCAAGCTATAGTAATGAAATTCTGTAAATCAAATGTGTGTGTTCATCACCTGATTCACCCAATCACTCCAAGGAGATAAAGTTTTTTTGTTGAACATTTATGATTTGTCTTCCTTTAGGTTATCAATAATTTTATTCATGACTTTACCATTGTCATTAATTTTGAACTACTTAAATTTACATATATTTTGTTTATTCCCCAAATAAAGTTAACATTTTGAATGTGGGAAAGGAATGAACTGGCATTTGCAGTGTAGACTGAGATGAGAGGGTTCCTGGAGAAGTCGTCTAATCAAGGTCTGATCAGGTTGCTATTCAAAATCATCTGGCAAATTATACCTGTTCCTATTGAATCCTGTAGGAGCCATCTTATTCACATATGCTTATGGAATAAAATCAGATTCTACAGTTGTTACCAATAGGCAATACCAAAACATACTGTGTAGTTAATACATCATTATAAACATTCAGCTAATAGATACTCATGATGTCATATTTCTTACATGCATATGCAGCAAGGAAGGGTAAATATAGATATTTTCCAGGTGTTGAAATAAAAATGACATGTATAAATAAAAGAATGGGTTATAATACTGTTCCTGATAGAAATGCCTTGTCACACCATTGCAAACAGAGTAGACCAAGGTCAGATCACTACTTTAGGAACCGTCTGATTCTGGCCTATTCTGTTTGCTTATGAAATAATAAAGATCATATTCTACAGTTTCTGTCATGGCCAAAAACTCTTTGTTCATTGGCTTTTATAAAAATTCAACTATTAAATATTTGTAAAACAGTACAAAACTACATAAATATTCATGGAGTAAAGGGTTAAGATACCATGTGAGCTTGTCTAACTAGCAGCATTGATATTGCTGAAGTCATGTAAAGTGAATATAAATTGAAAAGGTGATCCTTATTAATATTTCAGGTGGAAATGAAATGAACGATCAGTATATGTCAGATGAATCTGAGGATGAGCCAGTGGGGTTCTTTGATGATTCAGACTCAGACATGTCAGACTCGCTGATGAAGAGTCAGGAGATGGAGCCAGGTTTTGCCACCAATCCTGAAACAGACAATAATGCCGATAGTGCCATGGACATATTCCCAGTCCCTCAGTCTGGCTCTGATTTTCTACCTTCCATGTTGGGTGGTTCAGACAGCAGCAAGATTTGGTCAGATACCAAAGTGACAGACAGCTTGGCCAATTTTTCCTCTGAACTGTTTTCTACATCTGTGCCATTCCTAGGTGCTAATTTTAAACTTTCTCAGCAGACTGAGGGGACTCTTAGTGATGTGATTCATGGATGTCGACAAGTGTCTGTGCCACCAGGGTTTGCATCAACTCCAGAGGCCAGACATGCAGAGGAACTCTCTCAGAAACTGGCTAACTTTGTGATAGAAACAGACACAGACATAACAGCAACAGAAACAGGTATACTTTACTTGTAACACAGTTAATCTGGGTTACTGCTTTAACTCCTTCCCTGTTCTATATTAAGTCCCATTTTAAGGACCTTCTGAATATTCATGGACAAAATAAGTATGAAATATTGAAGGTGTAACATTATAGCTATATTAGAAACTAAAGAAACAGATCTATCAAATGCCATAAGCAAACAGAGCAGACCCTGATCAGACGGCTCCTATACAGACTGCTCCTATAGGAGCCATTTGATCTGGGTCTACTCTGTTTGCAAATGCGTGAAAATGTGTTTTATGAGGGCCTTTACTCCATAGATGCACCTTTTGCCAGCACAGTAGACCCAGATCGAATGGCCCTCTGTAGAGGCCATCAGATCAGGACTTATTTATTATGCCTTTGTGAAAAATCAGCTAATTGATATTCATTATGTCATTATTTTTTACAGATAATGAATATTCATTCAGTAAAGGGGATTCTTGCACAAAACGTGCTGTTGTAGTCTCGCTAGACCATGTATTAACAAGGCGATTCTCGTGCTCACGCACTGTTGTTGACCGGTTTTAATTATACCTATTCAGGGCCTAATGTAAACAATGGACGCCAACGCTATAGCGTTTTGGCCTAAGCTAGATGAATGATGCGAGTATTTCAAGGGGACCAACAATGAACTGCTTTTAGTGATAGACATATTGAATGAAATCCCGTGTAAACGGTATTTGATACAATCGTGGAATGACGTCAGAAAGAAAAGAGTGGCCGGGGAACTGCATAAATCGAACAAACGGAAGTGTCAAAGAAGTGTATTGTTTTGCTTGTATTTGGAAGAAATAAATTGATGCAGGAAAGCAGAAAATGGGTTTATGCAAGAATAGTGTTAATACACGTTTGTTTTCGGACAATAACATCTGCAGTGTCCCTTGGGAATGTTGTTGCCCTTCGGGCTCGGGCCAACAACAGTCCCTCGGGACACTGCAGATGTTATTGCTCGAAAAAACGTGTATTAACCCTCTATTAATGTGTTGGGGCTTTTTAGGTTCCACATGGTTTTGCAAATTATATACAGAACATAAGTACAGATTTATACAGTCTGTGTAACAGATAGTGGTGCATACATGTATTCAAATGCTAAAATTAGCATTTCTCCACCAAACACAATGTTGTGACCACTCCGTAGAATCGTCTCAAACACACGCTTTTAAAAAGTGGTAACAACATGGGGTTTCATGGAAATATAAAGAAGCTATTCTTGAAAATGTTTTTAATTTATGCATCTGATCAGGACCTCTTGCAATGTTTCATGTTTACCATCTGATGAAGATGTGAGCTGTTGACGTGAGGTGTACACAGATCAGTGAGCATCCAAATGTTGTTATAGTAGTCATGGCTATACAACTGTTTACATTTACAAGGGTTTATTCATTTTTACCTTTTACCAGAAATATCACCGGAAACAGAATTAGATGACAATAGCAGCGAGGAGAATGACAAAGTCAGGTATGGTTGATATTCTGCAGAGCAGTAGATAAGAAGGATATGTTAAGATATTTTGATTTTCCTCCAACAAATCCTATTTTGCTGCAACTCATTAAAAGTACCTCTCTGATGCAATTCTGTGTTAAAGCAAGATAAGGTTTGGCTGGGAAGTGAGAGATTTTGAAAGATCAGTATGCACCTTGTCTACAACCCTGCTCTATTCTATGTATTTCTTGATCGGGTTTTTTTCCTATCACAATGACATCAGCTTGTAACCCTGTTGTGTATACTGATAGTGTGGTTTTAAAGTTTTTCACCTTGAGAAATGCTTATTAGGGCCCTGCATTGAAAATGCAGCAGCCCTATAGGAATCACATTTTCTGTCTGTCCGTCTGTCTGTCCGTCTGTCAACAATTTTAATGTGACGCGATAACTCAAACAGTAATTCACATATTGGTTTCATATTAAGGACATATGCTTAGTATCATCAGAGGAAGACGCCTATAGTTTTTGGGTTGAATCGGATCACTATGTCTACAGTTATCTGCCCTTGATTCTTCAAAAATGCTGTCAACAATTTTTATGTGACGCGATAACTCAAACAGTACTTCACATATTGGTTTCATAATAAGGGCATATGCTTAGTATCATCAGAGGAAGACGCCTATAGTTTTTGGGTTGAATCAGATCTCTATGTCTGGAGTTATCTGCCCTTGATTTATCCAAAATGCCATAAACTTTTGTCAACACTTTTGATATGACGTGATAACTCAAACAGTACTTCGCATATTTGGTTCATATTAACCCTTTCCCTCATACAAACGTGTTTTCACGCATTTGCAAACAGAGTAGACCCAGATCAGATTGCTCCTAGAGGAGCCGTCTGATCAGGGTCTGCTCTGTTTGCTAGTGGAATTTGATAGATCTAATCCTTTACTTTCTAAAATGGCTACAATGTTGCACCTTCCATATTTCATTATAACTAATTTGTCCATGAATATTCAATAGGTATTGAAATTTGAACTAAATATAGAACAGGGAAAGGGTTAAGGGCATATGCTTAGTATTATAAGAGTAAGACACCTATAGTTTTGGGGTTGAATGAGATCACCATGTCCAGAATTATCTGCTCTTCATTTATCAAAAATGCCATAATTTCAACAAAAGATCATCTGCAGAGCCCTTTCTGACTGAGTCAGTTTTCTAGTTTTTAACTCAGACACACATTGATATCCCACCATTGTCTCTTTATAATATGAACGATGGCTGTACATGTACTTTTTAAAATAAAAGTGAACAAAAGTCAGACTTACAGGTATTCACCTAAATGGACAACTTTGAGCACAGCTATTACATGAGCTTTACTTTGTTTGTTTGTATCTCCATGTACTACCTGATAACTTTGCGTTACACCAGGATCTCTACTTTTAATACTTTAAAAATGGATGCAGATTACTTCTATTATTATTAAATAAGCAAACAGAGCACACCCTGATCAAACAGCTCCTATAGGAGCTGTCTGATCTGGGTCTACTCTGTTTGCAAAGGCATAGAAAGGCATATTTATGGAGTAAAGGGTTAAGACAATTGGTAGCTTAATGGAGAATGAAAGTTGCAAAACAGCTCCCACAGGAACATAGTGCATTACTTTTGATCTGCATTAAGCAACCATCTGCTTTAAAAGATGTCAATGTTTGTTATGCCCTGCAATAGGTAGAGGGACAGGATATAGTTTTGGTATTGTCTGTGTAGCCGTCCGTCAGTGCAACCGTATCATACTTGTATTTTAAAAACTCAGTTAAATAAAGAGGCCAGCACTCTTTTAACAGGGGATGTCAATTAAGTGAGTTTGCTTGTTTGTTAAGTAATCACTATTGAAAGGGTCTCTTATACTCTTCATGCAGCACATCGGAGGAGGAGAAGGAGGCTATTCACATGCAGAATGTGATAGACGTTGTACAGGTGGAGGGACTGATGCCAATTGTCAAAGTTGTCTGTGATTGGATGAAGTGTAACTCCAATGTCATCATGACATGTGCTCAGGTAGGTGGTAATGACATGTGCTCTGGTATGTGGTAACAGCACATGCTCTGGTATGTGTAATGATATGTGCTTCAGTGTGTGGTAGTGACAAATGCTCTGGATTGTGGTATTGACATATGCTTGAGTATGTGGTAGTGGCATTTGCTCTGGTATGTAGTAAGGGTATATGCTCTGGCATGTGGCAATGGAATATGCTCTGGTATGTGGTAGTGACCTGTGCTCTGGCATGTGACAATGGCACATACTGTGGTATGTGGTAGTGATATGTGCTTGTGTATGTGGCAATGGCACATGCTCTGGTAGGTGGTGGTGGCATGTGCTCTGGCATGTGGCAATGGCACATACTGTGGTATGTGGTGGTGATATGTGCTCTGGCATGTGGCAATGGCACATACTGTGGTATGTGGTGGTGATATGTGCTCTGGCATGTGGCATTGGCACATACTGTGGTATGTGGTGGTGACATGTGCTTGTGTATGTGGCAATGGAACATGCTGTGGTATATGGTAGTGACATATGATCTGACATGTGGCAATGGTACATGCACTGGTATGTGGTAGTGACATGTACTCTAGTATATCGTAGTGACATGTGCTGTAGTAAATAGCAGTGACATGTGCTCTAGTACTAAGTATATGGTAGTGACATGTGCTCCGATGTGTGCTAGTGACATTAGCTTTGGTATTTCATCATCATCCTGTTTAGTTTATACGGACTGAATTTGTCAGATACATCAGTGTGTCAGGAAAGTTAGGGTCAGACAATCAACCAACGCAAAACAGGAAGTTCAGCGGAAGTGAAATATACGACAAGGATAAACATTGTCTCTTGATGTTCATTTACACTCAACTGGAATATTGGTCCCTACAAAATTCTTTCCTTTTAAGAATATCGGTCACTGATGATCTGCTAATTCCAAACTTCAAAGACAACTCAGACTGCATCAATAAACCGCTTTCAGACTCGTTAATTAATTCCATGTTTTATCTAAAGTTAACACTATTCTTTGATGTGTTTGGAGTCTGTGCACACATTCACTTGCAAGATGCTTTCTTATTCCAAAAGATGATCCTTCCATTTTGAAAGAAATATATATACACACATACTAAAAATATTGTCTAAACCTGGCTGGATAAGTAAAGCAAATTATATTCTGTAAAGGCTATAATATTAAGGTCAAGTTTATACCTAACATTATTCAGACAATTACATTTTCTCATTTGTATGACCACAACAATAATTACCTGTAATTATGGATTTAGCAAGTCCCCAAAATGTCAGGGCTACAAGTATCACTCAATCAATCAGGGTGAGCAGATGCTCAGCCAGCCATGCACAATCCCACAGGTTTTAAGCATATAGAATAAAGAAGGAATTTTTCGGGACCAAAGAGTTCTGTCGGATATATCAGGTTGTCGGTAAAGGCAGGTGTCGGATATCCCAGGTTATACTGTACTTGATTTAACATATATAAGAAAGAAGTTAATTGCCATGACAACCGGTAGAGAATAAGATCTGTAAACGCTTGTCAGATGAACAAACACTTGAAGGTCCATCCATCCCTATCACTATAGATATGCATTAAGGTGAAAAAGGTCATCTCCAAGATGAAGTTGGGCATAGCAGCTGGCCCATAAGGTGTAGTGGTGGAGATGACCAGAGCAGCAAGTGATACTGGCGCTGCCATGATCCGTGACTTTGCCATGGAAATTATCCGTGATGGCAACATCCCAACTTACTGGCAGCAGAGTTTCATAGTCTGCCTTTACAAGGGAGAGGGTGATGCTCTGGACCGAGGCAATTGACTGGCAGTTAACATGAATTTTGTCTAATGAACAAGATTCCTAGGCCATGGAATGTTAAATGTCCTGGCATGTTTTGCTTGCCTTTTTAAAAAGGTTTGCCTATAGGTTGGATGGTTTCAGCTAAGACTAGAACATAATTTATTTAAAAACTTCATTGCTCAAAATGTAATGTCTCCCAAACGAAGTGGGTGGACATATTGTGTTTACTCCATTTCTTCTTTCAATTCTTTTTCTTCTTCTTCTGTTTCGTGAACTTGACCAACACATTTCTTGGTTAGTAGTAGTCTGATCCTAATGAAACTTTACATGAAAATTGCTGGTTATATACAGATGTGCATCCCACTTTTGATTTTTTATAAAAATTGCCATAGTAACCAAATGGTGGGCTCTGATTGGTGGAAATTTAAATATTGTTTGACAAGGATAGATATTGTTTGATTTTGATGAAAATTGGTATCATGGGATATTTCAGTACTGCGAATTGATTGGTACATGTTTTGAAAGTATTAGTTGCCATGGTAACTGATTGGTGGACACTGATTGGTCGAAATTTAGATCTTGTTCAAACAAAATTTAGATATTGTTCGATTTTGCTGAAAATTTGTATGTCAGGATATGTTAGTACTGTGAATTGATTGGTAGGTGTTCCAACGTATTGGTTGCCATGGTAACCGAAAGATTTAATGGCAAGATGCATAAATTAAACATTTACCTCATAGATATGCCTCTTGATGCCTTGGAAAATAGAGAAGACCTAGATCAGACTGCTTCTGTAGGAGCAGTCTAATCAGAGTCTGCTCTTGTTGGCTTATGGTATCATAATAAAGCTTATTTTAAAGTTTCTGGTATGGCCAAAAGTTTAATTGTTTATTTACCGCTATAAATGAATATTCACTGTCAAGTGATAGACTCATGCATAAATATTCATGAGATACAGGGTTAAATATGTTTATGTTATGACCAAACTGTCTCGCAGAGGTGAATCTTAAGAGTAGTTACAATATAAGGATTGGAGGAGAAGTGATGATTTTATTACTTGAATTGCAATTAACCCTTTCGGCGCCAAATTTCTAATTGTCGTCTGCAATCCAAGTGTGTTAAATCATTCAGTAAAATAAGGAAATGAGATAAATAAATGCAAATTTCAAAGGAATAAAGCACATATATAGAGATTGAGACAAATAGTGAAGTCCCTGATCTGGGACTGCACAATTTGTTGTGTTGCATTTATGCGACTGCGGCAGTGAAAGGGTTAATATAGGTATTGGAGGAGAAGTGATGGTGTTAGTACTTGAATTGTGATTAATAATGGGATTGGAGGAGAGGTGATTGTGTTAGTACTTGAATTGCCCTTTTATCTATGGCACTTAACTTGTTATCAAATACATTGATCATAGTCTAAATCAAATGGGACAACTGAAAACAAAACTTGAGAAATATGTCTATGCTTGTATTGGTTAATTTTTTTGTTGGGTTTTGAATAGTTCTAATTATATTTTGGAAAATATTGTCAAAAAGCTACAGGTGTATATTGCGCCAACTTGTATTTTTCTGTTGCAGAGTTCTCAGTCAGTGTGGTACAGACTGTCGGTGTTACTGAACTTTCTACCTCAGGAGTCAGTCTACATTCAACATGGTCAGTATCATAGCTTGAACATTTGCAAGAAAACATGTAAAGAAAAAACCTCAATGAAGCAATTATTCCAAAGAAATCATATTAGTCAGTCTTTAACCCTTTGCATTTGCAAAAGTGTAGATCCAGACCAGAGGGTTCCTAGGGGAGCTGTTTGAACAGGATATGCACTATTTTTCATTCAAAATCCCCTCACAAATTATACTCTTTCACACTGAATTGACTCTACCATTAAATCATTTTTGATAATTCCACTTTGAAAACCAGTATTCAAAAGATAAATACAGATGATACCAAACACCCTGCTGAAAGTTAGGCAAAATCGTACAGCTTTTGTCTGCACTTAACAGCTACATGATAGGTAATACTACATGATAGTTAATATTGCTGTGTAATAGTCGGAGATCTGCTGTATGCTTGCTATGAAGTCTCTAAGTTTGGTCTTTCTCTAAGTGTAGTCTCTATGTGTAGTCTCTGTCAAAGTGTAGTATTTAAGTATATTCTCTAATTGTAGTGTCTCTATATGAGTGTAGTCCTATCTAAGTGTAGTCTCTCTCTAAGTGCAGTCTCTATGTTTAGTCCCTGTCAAAATGTAGTATTTAAGTATGCTCTCTAATTGTAGTGTCTCTATATGAATGTAGTCTCTAAGTGTAGTCCTATCTAAGTGTAGTTTCTCTCTAAGTGTAGTCTCTATGTGTAGTCTCTGTCAAAATGTAGTATTTAAGTATATTCTCTAATTGTAGTGTCTCTATATGAGTGTAGTCTCTAAGTGCAGTTTCTATGTGTAGTCCCTCTCAAAATGTAGTATTTAAGTATGTTCCCTAATTGTAGTGTTTCTATATGAATGTAGTCTCTACGTGTAGTCATATCTTCTATATGAGTGTAATCTCAAAGTCTCTCTTGAAGTGTAGTCTCTAAGTGAAATCTATCTATAAACTACTAATTGTATTGTCTCTACGTAAGTGTAATCTCTAAGTGTAGTCTCTGCAAATGTGCAGTCTCTATCTAAGTGTAGTCCTTAAGTGAAGTCTCTGTTTAAGTATAGTATATTTAATTTTTAGTGTCTCGGTGTATGTGTAGTATCTAAGTGGTGGCTCTATGTAAGTGAAGTTTCTATCTAAGTGCAGTCGATATTGAAGTGTAGTCGGTGTAGTTTCTGCGTAAATGTTGCCTCTAAGTAGTCCTATCTAATTGTAGACTCTGTTTAAGTGTAGTTTTTGTTTAAATGTCTCTTAATGTAGTCTCTATCTAAGTGTAGTCTCTATTTAACCCATTTCCTCATATTGACGACTCTGTGAAAGTCACTTTGTGAAACCATTGTGATAAATACAGCATTTGCTCCTATATGGTTTCAAACTACAAAATTCTAAATGTTTCCTTTTCTCTAGTTAATACTCCTTTTCAGTAGTTTTATTTAAAGAGGTATGATCTAAAAATAGCCTATGAGGTAATGGGTTAAGTGTAATCTCTGTAAATTATAGGCTCTAAGTAGTATTTTCTAAGTGTAGACTATTTAAGTGTAGTCATTATTTAAATGTTCTCTCTAAATGTAGTCTATGTAAATAGAGTCTCTAAGTAGTCCTGTCTAAGTGTAGACTCTGTTTAAGTGCAGTCTTTGTTTAAGTGTTGTTGTCTCTAAATGTAGTCTGTACCTGAGGGTACTTGCTAAGTGTAGTCGTCTGAATATAGTTTTACTTATTTAAAAAGTAATGTCTGTAAGTCTCTATTTAAGTGTAGTCTCTGAGTGTTTATTCTTTGTCCATGTGAAGAGTCAGTCTTAAAGTAGTCTCTTTCTAGTACTTTCTTGTGATTTTTGCCCAGTCATTAGAATATGAGAATATGTTGATTTGAGACTTTGCAAACTGAGTAAACCCAGCTCTGCTTGATAACGATCTGCACCATTTGTTTAATAGTTTAATAGTACCTTAAATGTTCTATTATGCCAATGGCCTTGCATCACCTTATATCTTTACAGAGCAATGTTGGCTGGAGGATCTGAAGTTCATTCTGTCTGAGACCAGACTCAAAGACTGGACACAGAGAATTCCATTGCGTGAGGACGTCAACCTAACAAGATTTCCACCTTTGAAGAAAATCCACGAGACACTTAACAAGAAATCTAGTCCTAGACTCACAGACCAACAAGAGGTTAGACATTTTGTGTGTTAAAACTGTGTATTCAACTCCATACATGTGAAACGAAGACTCAGTTATATATAGAAGTAGTGTTCCGTCATAGGCATTACCAAAACAATTCACTAAAGACTCTTTATAGAATGTTTCCAATGTGTAAAGAAAGTTTGCCATAATTAACCCTTTATCTGATAAATATTCATGATAGAAATAATGGCATCTTGAATATTTATTAACTGATTTTTTATAATGGTATATGCATACAGAATCTTTAGGACATGACAGAAACTGTAGAATCAAATCTATATAATTCCACAAGCAAACAAAACAAACCCTGATCGGGTGGCCTTTGCAAACAGAGTGGACCCAGATCAGACAGCTCCTGTAGAAGCAGGTCTGCTGTTTGCTTACCAAATAATAATAACATGCGGATGCACAGATAGACCCAGATCAGATGGATCCTGTAGGAGCAGTGTTGATCAGGGTCTGCTCTGTTTCCTTATGATATACTATAGATTTGATTGTGCAGCTTGTGTCCTGGTCAAAACTTCCCTTTTTCATAATACCAGTATAAATATTTAGCTAATTAATATTCATGATTTCTTACATAAATATTTATGAGGTTAGGGGTTAACCGATACTTATCGTGCTTTTAGTTACAGTTTTTATGATCTGTTTGTTGTGCAGAGTTTTCTGCGGACCTGCTGCCTACGTCAGTTCGGCTACTTCCTGTCTGACCTAGAGGGCCTTCAGTTCAGTTACAACCCAGAGAAGGGCATGTTCATTGGTCCTACCCAGGCTACAGAAACTGAGGACACTCAGGAAGTGGCCATGGAGAAGATGGTAAGAGTATAATCTGCACCATTGGCTTAATCCTGTACTCCATATACAGTCCAACTTCGTTATCTCGAAGTCACAGGGACTTAGAATTATACTTCGAGATATCCGAAGTTCGAACGTAGATGTTGTAGGTTTGATGACATGTATATAGGTTTTTTTTCATGCCCCTTTGATCGCGGGGTATTGTTTTTGCCCTGTTTATTTGTTGGTTTGGCCCCAACTTTAATGTTGGTGATAATTTTGTAGCCATTGCGCATACACACTTCAAACTTGACATGCATGTGCAACTTATGGAGGCGAACATTTTTAGGTGTGACTTATCATATATCAAGGTCAAATTACGGGTGAAATTTTTATTGGTGATATTCGGGGGGCATAGTGTTTCACAAACACATCTTGTTAATTCTTGTCATGGCAGAAAATAGAATATTCTATAAGCAAACAGAGCAGACCTTGATCAGACTGCTCCTACAGTAGCTCCTACAGTAGCAGTCTCATCTGGGTCTACTCTGCTCCTACAGTAGCCGTCTCATCTGGGTCTACTCTGTAATGGCATAAAAAGGTGTCTCTTTGTAAAGGATAGGATTAACCATGTTCATATGAGCAGATGGCAGCGTACAGTTTTAACTAGAAATAAACTTGAATTCAGAGAAATTTAACATGTAGGAAGAATTATTCTGGAGGGGGAATTAGATTTCAATGTTTCTTTTAATGAAGGATATACACATGACTGCTGAGAAATAATAACAAAAGTTGAATATGTTCTACTACTGTTACTTTCAGGCTAATACAGAGAGCCGTAGAAACCAGCTGATGCGAGACATGGCTCAACTCAGACTCCAGGTAAGTGGGGGAAAGACAAACAAAAATATATATTGTTAGCTCACCTGAGCCAAAGACTCAGGATGAGCTATTGTGATCGCAATCCGTCAGGCGTCTGGCGTCCGGCGTCCGTCCACATTTTCAAATGACATCTCCTCTGAAACTGCTGACCCGATTTTAACCAAATTTTGTCAGAAGCATCAGTGGCTAGGGGAAACGAAATGTTGTTCACATTATGACCCCCGGGCCAAAAATGGCCTCGCCTAAGGGCTTATCAGTTTTTCATAGGAAATTTTTTAAAAATCTTCTTCTCTGAAACTGTAAGGCCTAGACCTTTGATATTTGGTATGTAGCATGATCTAATGGTCCTCTACAAAAATTGTTCAAATTATGACCCCTGGGCGAAAAATGGCCCCGCCCAAGGGCTTATCGGTTTTTCATAGGAAAATCTTTAAAAATCTTCTTCTCTGAAACTGTAAGGCCTAGACCTTTGATATTTAGTATGTAGCATGATCTTATGGTCCTCTACAAAAATTGTTCAAATTATGACCCCCGGGCCAAAAATGGCCCCGCCCAGGGGCTTATCAGTTTTTCATAGAATTTTTTTTTAAAAATCTTCTTCTCCGAAACTGTAAGGCCTAAACCTTTTATATTTGGTATGTAGCATGATCTAATGGTCCTCTTCTACAAAGATTGTTCAAATTCTGACCCCGGACCAAAAATGGCCCCGCCCAAGGGCTAATCAGTTTTTCATAGGATAATCTTTAAAAATCTTCTGAAACTGTAAGGCCTAGACCTTTGATGTTTGGTATGTAACATGATCTAATGGTCCTCTACAAATATGTAGCTTTGGCTTGTGGTCCTCTGCCAAGAATGTTCAACTTACGACCTTGACCTCTGGGCGAAATTTGGCCCTGCCTAGGGGCTTATCAATTTTTTTATGGGAAAAATATAAAATATTAATTTTCTCTGAAACCATAAGGCTTAGACCTTTAATTAATGGCATACTGCTTTGCCTTTTGGTTCTCTACCAAGGTTGTACAAATGATGACTTCTTGGTCAAAAATGGCCCCGCCCCTTGGTTATCTCAGGTGAGCACTTCAGGGCCTCATGGCGGTCTTGTTTTTCTTATAGTCTTTGCATGCTAAGACATTGTCTTCTGCAATTGCTGTATGCTTTTATTCTTGAAGTTAAGTTTTCTTACATTTCTCTTCTAAATTACAGTCAAAGTATCAAACATATTGGATCCTGATGAGACACCGATTTTCTTTGCATCTCATGATCTAGATCAGAACTGTTTGCAAAAGGTAATCACGATATCGCCATCGCCATTTGGGTGCAAAGATGTATTTTACAATTTTTCCTCTGACATTTCTGCTTTTCAGGCTGAAGTGAGTCAGCTAGAGGGAAGTCTTTCAACAACAGATTCTGTGCCTTTTCCCCCATACCTGATCCCTGAGGCCTCGAGCCTGTGCCAAACCCTGCCCCTCATCAAGAAACTGTGCCACACAAACAGGAGTATAATAGTGATACCGCTAGCTGGTACAACCAACTTTCAGTCAAGTTATTAACCCTTTCGCTGCCAAACTCTGTCGTCTGCTAACTTTGTCGTCTGCTACAAATTTGCATTTTTTGATTTTCTTCATTTTTGTTTCAAAAACATAGTAACAGTAACAAACAGTTTGGATCCTGGTGAGACGCCGAGTTACTCGGCGTCTCATCTGGATCCAAACTGTTGGCATAGGTAATCACAGATCCAGCGTTGGCAGCGAAAGGGTTAAGTTTAACCCTTTACTCCATGAATATCCATGAAAGAAATATTAATCGTGAATATTAATTAGATTTTATTTTTATAATGGCATATTATTAACACATTAAATTTTTTCAATGGCAGAAACTGTAAAATCATATCTAAATTATTTCATAAGCAAACAGTGCAGACCCTGATCAAATGGCTCCTGTAGGAGCCATCTGATCTGGATCTACTGTTTGCAAAGGCATGAAGAGGTGTATTTATGGAGTAATTAAGTAGTTATATTCCATTTCGCTTAACCATATAATTCCCTTTTCGTCTTAAGGTATTTTGACACTTTTCCAGACAGACCATGTCTACCATAGATTAGCTGTAGGATTTGGGGTACAGACAATCATATAATATCAATCATATAACATCAATACAATATAATTAGATGTTTTTGATGGCTGACTGCAATATACTTTTTTTATGATGAGTTAAATATTTGTATTTGTATATCCAAATTTACCTGCATAACCTATCAGACACACGCTCCAAAAACATATTTTGCATCATGCTGAATAAAATATTTGTATTTGTATATTGTACAATATCCGAAAGTATTTCCTTAAACTGTCAAACACATAAAACATATAGACTGCTAATTACTTTATTCCAATTAAAGGTTGATAAAGAAGACATTTATAATTACACTCAAAGGTTGATAATTTTGGTTTGGGTCTACCCTGTTTGGAAGTTAAGATAAGGAATTAGAAAAAGAGAACAGTTTGTGTATTAATACTTACAAGAGTACCAAGCACAGCCTTCTACCCATTTATTTTCATCATATAATTATTGTATATATATTAATGTTACTACAAAATTCTGCTATAATTTATATATTGAAGGGCAATTGTCCTATGGGGATCTTGTCCTAAGGGGCAATCATCCTATGGGGCAATCGTCCTACACTCATAGGATTTGATACTAAGTGAGTAGTGAAAATAAACATGAAGTATTATATATTTCTGGTGTGAATTTGTTACATAATCTTTTACATATAATATTATATGATTATTAATTTCATATTTTTAGCTTGTCTGTTTCGAAGAAATCACGAGCTATTGACGTAACCGTGGCATCCACATTGTCGTCGTCATTGTCGATGTCCGAAATCTTAACATTGACCATAACTTCTTCAATTTTTCATATACAACCTTCATTTTTGGTATGCATGTTCATCTTGACAATGACGACAGATGAGCGTTGCACCCGCTTGCGGTGCTCTTGTTTATATAAATAATAATCATATATCTTCAAAACATAGTATATACCAGAATTTATTACAGTATTTAAATTCAGAAATAAAATGGTCCATGAATCTGGAGTAGATGTCTGAAAAAATAAGTGAAAACAAGCATCTCTCAATTCATCATGTTGTTTACACTTCTAATTGCCCTCTCATAAATATTTGGTAATTACCAGTTTGGCCTCATAACTTGACTAGAAGTTAATAACTTCACTTTATATATTTGCTTGATTACTGCTGAATTTGTATTCTGAATTAAACATTTGCATTTAATAATAGACCTGATTGAGAATCATTTAATACTCATAATTGAGATATAATACATAGAAATGCTCCCCTGTTCCCCTGTTGAAGACAGCTGTGCGTGGCCTCATTGTGGCCATGAGCTGAAACTTTCTGAATGAAAATGAAAACTTCTGATATTCTTTACATAATTTGCACTCCAACATTAAACATGCTTAACTCTTTGCATGCTAAGTTATTTTTCTTCTGCAACAATTGTCGTCTGTTTCAATTTTCAAAAATAAACGTTCTCTAATTTCTTTGCAAAAATATGATCAAGATGACAAACAGTTTGGATCCTGATGAGACGCCGAATTATGCGGCCTCTCATCTGGATCCAAACTGATTGCATAGGTAATCACAGTTTCGCCGCTAGCGTGCAAAGAGTTAATATTAAAGATAAGGACACTAAACAAGTAAGTTAAAAATACATACAATGTACATGCACCTGTGTATATATATTTTCTTTTTCAAATTCTTCAAAAATAAAAAACATGAAAATTTGAAATGTCCTAAGTTTTTGAAATGATTTTTAATATCGGTAAAAGCAATGGACTCTGGACCGATTTGAATTTCATAATTTTCTATAGCCCTGGTCACCGCCATGCATAATAGTTTGTGTTGACTTGTTGGATGATTTATGTTTCAGTGATAGACACCTTGGACTTTCAAAAAAAGGAAAGTTCTGGAGCTCGAGAGGCCATACGATGGTTGGAGGCTGAGTTTAGAAAAGGAAATAGGTGAGATTTGGACACCAAGCATAAGCATAAAACACTGTACCTGCCAACAAGAGGTTAAAACTTAAGCTCTAAGGTATCCAAATTAGGAGCCATCTGATCAAGGTCTATTATTATCTGTTTGCTTATGGAATTTTATAGAACTCATTCAACAGTGGTTTCATGGCCAAATACGTCCTTGTTCAGGGGTTCCATTAACACAGGATCCTGGGTTCCTGATGCAATAATGAAGCCCTGGGGGCTTCCGAGAATTTATATTCTCAGTGGGGTTTTCCTCTTCAAATTTTCTAAAACAACTTTTAATAACCATTTATTTTTACATGTGGGTTTTTGTCTGCCTTGCCAAAAATAGCAGTGGGTTTATGCACCTATGGGGTTTTGTCCTGTTGGGTTTTGTCCTAGTGGGGTTTTGTCCAAGTGAGGTTTGTCTCTACCCCTGTCCTGGCACCCTCAGGTTATGGACAGCTGATTTTGTGTAAATCCTTTCAACAGTTTATGTTTTTGGAGTACATTGTTTTTGCTCTGTTTGTTTGTTGGTTGGTTGGATTGTTCCTAACTTTAACGTTGGCAATAATTTTGTAGCCATATATACTCAGGGTTGCATCTAGAGCGCGGGATTGCGGGATTCCCGCACAAACATTTATAATCCCGCGTGAATGATATTTGTTTGCGTACATAATCCCGCATTAATTCTAGTATGCCCGCAAGTATTGCAAGGATGTGCGTATATCTGAAATATTTGTTGGGTATTTCGGCATTGAAGTAGATGCATCCATTTCATTTTATTCTGCATTGTTAGAACGTTAGATCCGCAAACTCTCGAACTTGTTGCCAGGCGACAAAATACACTGGTCTCCTGCATCTCCCTAGTGTGAATACACAGTCGGGTTTCAGTCGACGATTATCATCTCCAGAGGAACAAGATAAGCATGGTGATCAGCAAATTAAAATACTTGCTGATTTCTTTGGAAAAGAGCAAAAGTCTAAGGAGTGTTCATCTCCACCACTGGTAGAACATTCAAATGTATTCCCAGAATGGACTCTAGCTAAAACTGTTATTAGGAGAGAAATGTACCCAAGAGACAACATGGGGTTATTGTGGCAGGTTGTTAAGAACTTTCCCCAATATTTTGAAGCTAGCTGCTGTTGCTCTGGTAATGCCATTTCAAACAGCTGATTGTGAGAGGGGCTTCAGCAAGCAAAATATCATAAAAACTCCATCTAGGAACCGCCTTGAAAGGCCATCTTTACAACGGTTAATGATGATTGGTATTGAGGGACCACCAGTCAAAGAATTTGACTTTAAAAAAGCTGTTTCAGTGTGAAAGTCAAAGAAGGAGAGAAGACTGTTTAAAAATTAATTCAAAATAGTTTCCAGTTCCAGTTTATGTGTTCTTTGAATATGGTGTTCTTTAAAGTTCAATATTAGCATTTTTGACACGCTGACAGATAAGTTAGTACCTTACTGATCTGTGCCTAACAGGCAGAACTTTAGCATAACATTGGATATAAATAATACATGTAGTTGTGTTGTGGTGCAAAAACATTAACTTTAAAAGCAATATAAACCAACTTTAAGGACTGACCCTTCTATAGATGGTATGATTTCAAGGGCAGTAACTGAAACAAGTAAAAGCGGTAAGTAGTTTTAGTTTGAGCCAACGAATGAGTGTAAAATACACCCTCCCCCATTATTTGCACATAATGGGGGAGGTGCCCCCCATTTCCTGAAAGTACTGGGGGACATCCCCCCTATTTGAGCATTTCTAGATGCAACCCTGTATACTTCAAACATGGCATGCATGAGCAATTTATTGAGGTGAACATTTTTAGGGGTGACTTATTAAGGTCAAGGTCATACATCAAGGTCAAATCGGGGATATAGTGTTTCACAAACACATCTTGTTATTGTTTATATTTAAACTTAACTTCAGGGTCTGTTCTGTTTGCTTATGAAATAATATAGATGTAACAAAGATTTCTGTGTCAATATGCTATTATAAAAAATAATCTAATTAAAATTCATGACATCATCATTTATTGCATGAATATTCATGGAGTAAAGGGTTAAAGCAGTATTCGCACTATTCTTCAGCACAGGTATCTGCAATCTTCTCTACTTATGTTGTGCCTACATGAGGTGCGCAATTGCATTTTAATGTAGTCACGCCTTCCAAACAGAATAGACCCAGACCAAACAGCTCCTGTAGGGGCGATCTGATCAGAGTCTGCTCTGTTTGCTTATGGAAATTTATAGATCTGATTATGCAGTTTCCACATCAGTGAAAACTTCCTCTTTTCGATGTTCTGTTTTACTGATTCTGTTCATGAATATTGATTACATGAAGAAATCTTGAATAAATATTAAACATGGAAAGAATTAATAAGAAATACTTTGGAACGAGATTAAACTGCTACTAAAGAAATTCAGTTGGTTGGTTGGTTGGTTGGTTTGAAGTTTTCTTTATAGGGAATAAATTCTTTCCTTACTTCTGGTAAATCTTTGATAGCCTTGCCATAAGTTTGGATTCAAATGAGACACCAAGTAAAAAGTCTCAACTTAAGGATATATTGCAATGTGTGATGTCCCCACAAAATCATGTTTATTTGCCCCCTACGGGCAATGCCAAAGGGGACTATAGGTTTGCACTCCGTCTGTCAGTAAGTCGGTCAGTCACACTTTGGTTTTCCGGACTTTTTTTCTAAACCCTTACAGATATTGGAGTTATATTTGGTATGTACCTTTATTATAATGAGTTACAGATCAGGATTAAATTTTGTTACGCTACATTGATTTGTCACGGAATTACAGCAGTTGGAATTAAAATTCAGGAGACTATGGCATTGCTTTCTATGCTCCCATTACAGTACTTGTAATTTACTTAATACAGGTATATTAGAGCTCAGAAGAACAGTGAGAAGCTAAAAACTGTGGTGCCAAGACAGCTGAAGAAGAGAAACAGAGATGCATGGTATGTGGAAGAACAAAAATTAGCATGAATCTTGATAGTATCACTTTGCCAGATACGGTCTCTAATTTTTTATCAGAGGTAGACAATAACCAAATAAAATCACCAGTCTTATTAATGTACACCTCTTTGTATGCTCTATAGTAACTTTTGTTGTCTGTAAAATATTCTGTTATTATAGGATTTGTTTTAAATCATTTTGCTTAACCCTTTACTCCATAAATATGCCTTTGCAAACAAAGTAGACCAGGCCAGACTGCTCCTGTAGGAATTGTCTGATCAGGGTCTGCTCTGTTTGCTTATAATATAATATAGATACGATTCTACAGTTTCTGCCATGGACACTAAGTCAAATGTCCATGTGCTACTGTGACAATAATTATTAGTCTAAGTAGTGTTCATTATGTCATTATTTCTTACATGAATATTCATGGAGTAAAGGATTAAAACATGCTGCGTGATGCAGTCAGATTGTCAAATACTTTAGATCCTGAAGACATGAGATGTTCAGCTGTAGTTGTATCATCTGCACCCAAACTTTTTGCATGAATAATTTTGTTGCAAGTGGAGAAAAGGCAAACACTTCATAGACACATTTGTAATCACATTTACAAACAGAATAGATCCAGATTACATCAGTATTCAGTAGAGGCCCAGATAAGATGTGTAAATTTAACCCTTTCCCTGTTCTGTGTTTATTCCAAATTTCAATACATACTGAGTATTCATGGAAAAAATAGTTATAAAGACACATGGAAGATGGAACATTGTAGCCATTTAAAGGAAATGGAAGAATGTCTGCTTCTAATTACAAATTTCAAGAGATTTTCTATGGATACTAATTTGCACAACATGCTAAAAGTACAATTTTCTCTTCATCAAGACCATAAACTAAAAAGACAGAAATATAATAAGGAAGAAAAATCATGTTTAACTCCTTCTCTGTTGAATATTCATGTAAGAAATGACGACACCATGAATATTATTAGATTTTCATCTGGACCTAGACTGGTTCTCAATCCAGATGAGATCTTCATCTGGACGTAGACTGGTTCTCAATCCAGATGAGATTTTCATCTGGACCTAGACTGGTTCTCAATCCAGATGAGATCTTCATCTGGACCTAGACTGGTTCTCAATCCAGATGAGATCTTCTTGTTTGACACTCTGATCATTTTATTCCAGAGAAATTAATCAATAGGTTATCTAGAAGTGTGGGGTAGTGTACATGTTTATCACATCAACAATTTGCTCAGTTATACAGACACACTACTTACTTTGAATTAACTGGAGCAATGTTAACCATGTATTTGATGAATATTCATTTCCCCCCTTATGAAAATTGTTTAAACAATATTCTGATATTGTTGTATAAAACAAGTCGATATTTAAATAGTAGAGAATTAGATCTAAGATATTCAATAAGTAAACAGAGCAGACCCTGGTCAGCTGATGCAAGCATGTTCCATTTGATCTGGGTCTACTCTGCAAAGGCTTCTCTGCCAAGTAAAGGGTTAAGAGAGAAATAATACTGAACTAACACATATTTCTCAAGGTTTTTCAAAGTGTACATTGGAAAAATATAAACTCTTAATCATTTCACAACTTTGAACTATTCTGGATGAATGTGTAATCACATTTGGGTCTGCTGTGTTTGCAAAAGCATAGAAAGGCTAAAGGAAAGACAACATCTTAATGTAGTATGCCAGTAATACGCAACTTCTGAAGTAGCTCTCTGCATTAGGCAGACACCCTTTACTCCACGAGTATTCCTGTAAGAAGTATTGACTATAGGAATATTAACCCTTTCCTCCATAGGTTTTTTTTAGACCCAACCTCTTTGAATAAATCTACAGAAAAATAACATTTACTAGAGAAAACAAAAATGTTGGAATTGTGTAGTTTTGAAACCATTGTGATAAATAGAGCATTTGCTCCTATGGAGCAAATGCTCTATTAATCACATTGGTTTCATAAAGTAACTTTTACACAGGCGTATTTATTGAGGAAAGGGTTAATTAACTGAAATTTTAGAATCATATCTATATTATTCCATTCGCAAACAGAGTCATATTCGCAAATAGGAGCCATCTGATCTGGGTCTACTTATTTTGTGAATACATTAAAAAACATATTTATGGAGTATAGGGTTAAACACCACACCATGTTCAAGACCTAAGTGGAGACAAACATTTTTCTCATGCATTTTGCAGGTGTCAGGTGTCCTGCTATTGTATAGACAAATATTTTTCTCATGCATTTTGCAGGTGTACCTTGGAGATACTGAATCTGGCCCTGTATCTCTCCAGGCAGGGTGGGGATTTCGGGGCTGGCACCATGATAGCCATCCTGTCCACTACTGACTTCTCCACATTCAAACACCCACTGGTGAGGGAGGCACTTAGTAGTGGCCAGCAGGAAGGTAGGTGGTACAGTTTTTGAAATTATTTATATTATTAAAATATCTCTGTGCTACAAGTTTCCGGCAAAGTAAGTCTGATTTCTATTTATCATACTTAAGAAAATTCATCACCCAGATAGAATTTGTTGGTATTATCTAAAAGGAGTCCTCTGATCAGGATCTGCATGGTATGTCATACAAAATCCTCTCATAAATTAAAAAAAAATTGATAAAAAAAATTGATACTGAATTGACTCTACCATTAAGCAAATATATATTATTTCACATTAAAACTGTATTTTCAGGATACGCCCATTCCCTCATTGGCTATTTTTAGACCCAACCTCTTTGAAGAAATCTACTAAAAAGGAGCATTTAATAGAAAAAAGTATTTTTTTAGAATTGTGTAGTTCTGAAACCATTGTGATAAATAGAGCATTTGCTCCTATCAAGCAAATGCTCTATTTATATCAATGGTTTCAGAAAGGAAATTTTTCAGAGGTGTCAAAAGGCATTGATACTAGGGAATGGGTTAAATGAAGTTTAGTATATTTAATTCACCAAGACAGACAGGAAATCTTGTATTTGAATGCTGAGCTCTGTAATAGATTTGTCACTATTGCAAAACAAAATTTCATGGAAAAAATATATTTCATGTTTTTCAGGTGTATCAGTAGTGGATATTTCTGAGTTTGTTGCCAAGTGGTCTGACATGTTGAACACAGGCTGAGGAACAGACATTGTAGCGCCAGGCATCAATTAACCAGAGCTTTAAGCTACAGCTCTCTTATAGCATATGGCAAGCAAGAACGAGAAAATTCAGTTCCTGCAAAATCTCAGATTCCAGCCATCCATGGAAAAAGACTTACACAAACTAGACTGAAACAACTAAGAACCTGCAATGTCAAGCAGGGAATAAGAAGCATGTAGATGGTATTTCATGAGTGTTCATGATATCATAGATTTATAATATGAGGGTTTTCATAACAGAAAGAATGGGCTTGCCAGAGTTTGTGATCAGTTTTTGAAGACATATTTTATAAATGCATTTTGTTTTTATTATAAAATAAGATCCTACTTACAACATGACTCACAGTTCTGTTTAACCCTTTACCTCATAGAAATGCCTTTTCATGTTTTGCAAACAGAGTAGATCCAGCTCAGACAGCTCATGTTGGAGCCATCTGATCAGGGTCTGCTCTGTTTGCTTACAGAATAAACTAGATCTGATTCTACAATTTCTGCCATGGCTAAAAGTTCCTATGGGTTTTTTTGCCATTATAAAAAGTATCTAATTAATATACATGATGTCATTATTTCTTGCATGACAATTTATGAGGTAACGGTTTACTACGGTACATTGTGACTTTGTAAACATAATATATAATGTTTGTCTGCAGATATATTTTCATGGAAATAAAGTATCAACTGGACATTATGTCATGCAAAAGTCAATACATGTATTCATCAGTGATACATCATAATTTATATAAGAGTCATGCTTTGAGAAGATGTACCCTGATGGTAACTTTTTCTGAAAACAGTTTAGATCCAGATCAGTTACTGCATCAAAGGAAGCAGTGGCTTATCAGGGTCTATACTGTTTGCCAAATTCATGTTATAAGATATTAGAAAGTATGATGGACTTTAAACTGTAATGGCGTAGCTATATGGAGACTACAGGAAAAAAATACCTTTCAAGCAGTGCCAAATTCTTAGGCTTTAACCTTATCCTTCATATAAACACCTTTTCAAACATTTACAAACAGAGTAGACCCAGATCAGATGGCTCCTATAGGAGCTGTCTGATGAGGGTCTGTTCTGCTTGCTTAAGGTATAATATAGTCTTATATAGATCTGGTTGTTCAGTTTCTGCCTGAGCCAAAACATCCTGTGTATATGTGCCATCATAAAAATTCAACTAATAAATATTCATGATGTCATTATTCCTTACATGAATATTAAACGGAGAAAGCATTAATTAGCCTTTTACCACATACAGAAGCATTTTGACTACTTTGTAAACAGAGTAAACCTAGTAAACTCTATTTATCACAATGGTTTCAAATCTACACAATTCTCAATTTTTCTTTTTTCTTGTAAGTTCTCCTTTTCTGTAGATTTATTCATAAAGGTTTGGTCTAAAAATAGCCTACGATGAGAAGGACTACCATTACTGTTCGGTGGTAGTGTATTGTCATCAGTGTTTGATCTTGACTTTACCTGTCTGTGATGTGTTTGTTTTTATGTCTTTGACTCTTTCCCTCTTATAAATACCTTTTCAAACATTAACAAACAGAGTAGACCCAGATCAAATGGCTCTATAGGAGCTGCCTGGTCTGCTGTGTTTGCTTTTGACATGATTCAGATCTGATTCTACAGTTTTGGCCAAAGCAAAAACATTCCTTGAAAAGTTTACATTTTAAAAAACTCAGCTAATAAATATTCATGATGTCATTATTTCTAAATGAATATTGAACAGCGAAATGGTCAGCCCTTTACCTGATGATGAATATTGACTATGAATAGCAATTAGCTGATTTTTAAAATGGCATTTGAACATATGTATTCCTGGCTATTGCAGAAACTGTAGAATCAGATTTATTGTATGTAATTACACATGCAAGTAGAACAGACCCTGATCAAACGATTCCTGCAGGAGCTGTCTGGCCTAGGTCTGCAGGAGCTGTCTGGTCTGGATCTACTCTATTTGCAAAGGCATTAGAATTGCCTCTATGAGCTAATTAGTTAAAAAAGTTTGCTACTCGTTCAAGAAGCATTTGAGGCAATATAAATATCACCATGTTGCTAACAGGCATTATATACAATCCAGAGCCTGAGAGTCAATAATATTCTAAAACATATTTGCTTGGTTCTCCACTTCCATTATTCTGATAGAAACAATAAACCAGGAACCAAGGTTTTAATGACAAGCTTCAATTAAACCCCTTACCTCAGGTATGCCATGCTTTGCAAACAGAATATTATTAGTTACACGGTTATTTGGCAGGGTGTACGGGCTGGTATGACCGGGTTAGATCCCGTATTTCCTGAGACGTTAGCCGAAGGAAATACGTGGTCTAACCCGGTCATACCAGTCCGTACACCCTGCCAAATTACCGTGTAACAAATTTATTACCAGTCAGAGATCCGATTTACCTAATTAAGAACCGAACAACTCTTATTTTTGCTGACATTAGATCTCTAATTGTATTACAACATGACAAGTAAAACATGACGTCATCACAGAGAAAATATGACGTCTTCTCAGAGCAATTTCGAAAGAGGAATTCAAACTTCACTTGTAAACATTTGAGTTACATGTACTGAGAAGTTGATAGTGTCAAATAGAGGAACATACGAGGAACAGTTTTTTACGTTTATTATCTATTATTTGGTCGTAATCCGTCCAAAATTAATGGAGTAAGGACGATATGAAATTTTAAATCGACACTAAAAACAAAACGAATGACGTCACACGTCAAATTTGAATTCTGTATTCTCCGTGGAAACTGCCGAATACGGTTCTGTACACCCCTGGCAAACTGTCCAATTCCAAGGATTTAGTCTGACTGGTAATAAACCTAGATAAGAGTCGGTTGTTTGCTTATGACTCTACCGTTTGTGCCTGGTAAACGGTTCACTTATAAAGATTCAGCTAATTAATATTCAGTCATTATTCCTTACATGAGTATTAATGAGATAAAGTGTTAATTTGTGTTAACTTCATGAGATATAATGATGAACTGATTTATTATAATGACATATGAACAATGGAGGATTTGGCAAACAGAGCAGACCCATACAGGAACTGTCTGATCTGGATCTATTCTGATTGTAAAGGTGTAAAAATGTGTGTATATGTGGAGTAATGGGTTAGGGGAACAAAATAAGGCACAACTTTGAGTCTTTCAGAAACTTGTCATATGCTGCTGATATTTTAAAGAACTTTATGAAGGAACAAATATGACAGTCAAATAGGCCTACGTTTTGCCTTTGTTGTAATTGTAATGTTGTATGAATCAATGATAATGTAAAATATGTCTAATTTAGAATTTAAATGAGCATAGTGGAAAACTCCATACAATGGTTTTAGTAGAACTGAATGAAGTAACCTTTTGAATGCTATCAAAAATTGAATGATCCAACAATGTGTAATTCAGTATGAATGGCATTAATTTGCTAGAGGATATTGAATGGGATACTGTACAGATCCTGATCGGGGTCTACACTGTTTGCAAATGCAAGTACACTTGTTAATGTTTCTAGTTTTTAAAGGGTTCAAAATTGTATTTCCATTTTCCTCGTGCTCAGTTGTATAACTTTGATGTTCACTTTAAACGAACAAATGTGTAAGGCACAAACTACAGATCTAGAGTGAGAATTGTTTATTGACTTTACAGTCTTGGTGTGTGCAAGTTGACTGTTTAAGTGACACCAGTACTGTGGTAGGAGCCCAAAAGTCTCAGGTTTGATGCCCAGGTATTGTGGGTATTATTTTCTGCAGAACTTCTGGCTCTGTTACAGTGCAGGAAGTATGTTGTCCTTTACACTATCGTAAATCTGTCAAGACTGTTGGAGCGTTTACATCGACCTTTGCCCTCAGTTTTGTCCCAGATGATAGTAAGGTGACATACCTAGGTACGCAATAATAATACTAATTTGGTGTTGCGTCTGGACCCAGATAAATAAAGATTCAGATTTTGGTTTTGAAAAGAAATGGGGGGGGGGGGGGGGGGGGGGGGGGGGGGGGGATAGTACACTCAAAACCTGTCTATTTCTATCAGAGGACAAGTTTAACACTTTCCTTCATGGATATTCATGTAAGAAATGATGAAATCATAATTAGTTTAATTTTATCAAATGAGTAGAAACTATAGAATCAGATCTATAGTATTCATAAGCAAACTGAGTAGACCCTGAGCAGTGTCTATAGGAACCATCTGATCTGGGTCTACTCTGTTTGCAAAGGCATAGAAAAGCGTATTTATGGAGGAAAGGGTTTCCCTGTTCAATGTTTAATCCAATTTCTATACCTACTGAATATTCATGGACAAAATGGTTATAATAATGAAATATGGAAGATGAAACATTGCAGCCATTTTAGAAAGTAATGAAACAGATCTTTAAAATTCCAATAGCAAACAGAGCAGATCCTGATCCGACAACTTCTATAGGAGCCGTCTGATCCG